>JABBWL010000037.1:0-516981 GCA_016758765.1 Suillus cothurnatus | reverse complement strand
GATGGGATATAACACTCAGGCCATCCTGTTTTCATCATGACTGGAAGCCACAGTCTTCAACGATTTTGAATGGCTGCACACTCTCTGATACCCATCACACTATTTTGGCTTGGCTCTCGGTTTTCATATGCTGTCTGTGTGAGTTACCTTCCCCTTTCCCTTCCTTTCAAAAGCTGCCGTGATTGAATCTGTTGTACGGAGAGGTTCAATAATTGATTCTTGTGCAACTGTTGCATTCTTGGCTTGATCAACAATCTCAACTGTCTCTGTTCCCCAGCATTTTTTAGCATGTTTCCACATATTGCTTGTGGACTTCACATCCACTTTATTGAGGAAACAATGAATCAATTGGTTGCACCCTTTTGCGCAACAACTGAATGCGTGGAATCTTTGTCCATTGACATGGCTCATCACAGGAACAGGGTTGAAGAAGGAGTAACTTGGGCCAATCCAATCTTTCGTAAGTCTCACTAGATTTTGTTGCATCAGATTTTGACTATGGTTGTTTTTACAGTATCATACCAAGTTCAGCTTCAGTGTCTTCTTCATCTTCGGCACTTGCATTGTTGGTGTCCTCTTGCAGACCTTCATCACCGGCTTGGCTCTTGGTTTCACTGCCATCAAGGCCAACATGGATAATTGTACTCCCAGCATGTAAGGCACTTTCTTCTTCTTTGCTCATGACGGAAGCACGACATGATGTTGCAGAGGTGGGGGTCACTATAGAAAGGCCAGCAGTAGTGCTGCCATGGTCCGGTTCCAAACTGTGGTTTGAACCTGACCAATGGTCAGGTTCGTCCATGGTTCAGTCCATGGTCCTCCATTTTGGCCAGACCAAACTGAAATGAGGTTCACGGTTCACTGTTTTGGGACAGTTCAGTCATGGGTTCAGACCTTCCTGGACCATTTCAAACTGCGAACCGAAACTTTGTTGAGATAATGACTTCCCTTCCACACTCATGGGTACTTCAACATTTGGGATCCTCGACATCCGCATGAACTTTTAATTCTGTCCAGACATTTGCATTTCATGCTCCTGGTTGTCCAATCTGTGCTCCTGGTTGTCCAATCAAGCTCAAGGTACAAATTAACCGTCAATCAAGCTAATAAACTAACTGATATATAACTTTGATATATTTTCCAGGATTCTCCAATGCACATGGTGGACTGGCTGTTTGATCTGTCCTCAAATAAAAGAGCAATCCCCCCAGGTGAGTCATATTTTCTCTCACAATGTTGGAATCTGATGCATGTGCTCTCAATGCTGATGGTTCTCTTAAGGATGCCAAGGATATTGTGTTTTACAATGATCCTGACGACACCATCCCACTTTGTGCTCAATCCTCTTCTGAGTCTGCTCAGCCCCCACTTTGCACTACCTCTGCCAAGTCTGCCCCCATAGATGCCTTCTCAGTGTTACTGAGGGCTGGATGCAAACTGGCACCACTGACTGTGGGTGCTCAACACTCAGTTCGCACCTCTAAGCCCTCTGCCTGCCTCCATGATGTTGATAATGCCTGTTCTCACCAAGCATCCAGCTTGTCGACAAGCTGTAAATGTGCACGTGCCTTATCCAGTACTACTACAGAGCCACTAGTCACAAAAAAGGTCATGTTACAACTCGCAGCTCCATTATCTGACGATGACGACTCTCATGTCCCTGGTGCCGACACAGATTGTGATGATACTAATGATGTTCCTGCTGAAAACCAACCTGAAGATGAGAGAGCAAGATGCAATCGCCTGAAACACACTGTCAAAGAGTGAGCGTAGTGCTGATGTTTGCACTCTCTTCATTCACCATGACAAAGAGTGGGTATGCAACTGTACAAGTATGTATTTAGCTCTACATGTATGTACTTGCTAATGTTTCCTAGGGATGCTGGTGAACCTGAAAGCAAGTACACCTTTTGGGGTGGTATCTCCACACTACACACTCATATTTGTTGGTATGTTCATCTCTTCAGTCTCTCAAATGAACAATTACTGATAACTATAGTCAAAAAAATCATTTCCAACTGTACAAGACACACTGTGAAGCTGCAGGCATCACAATGCACCCTTGAGTGGTTCCCACTGGCGAAGCTCAATGTCTGTGAGTCACACTCACACATCATGTATTGTATTGTTGCTGATTCATATGTAGTTCAAGGCAATCCACCCTCGACAGCAACCTCATTCCAAAACTGCCCATCTTTAGCAAGGCTGGGCTGCTCAAGTATATAATGGAGCTTATCATCACTGAAGATGAGGCCTTACAGCTCGTCGACAAACCAGCATTCCACAGGTTGCTCTCCTATGTCTGCCCTGCCCTTGTTGAAGGTGATATCCCTCACCACACTAAGCTTACTGAGAGCATCAAAGCCCACACACTAACTGTAGTCGATGTCATTTGTGAACATCTTGCAAAGGTGGACAGTCAGGTCTCGATGACTTTCGACTCCTGGACTTCTATGATTGGCGACCCTTTCTTCAGCATTACTGGTCATTATATCTGGAGTCTGGATGACAAACCCCAGCAATGGGAATTATGCTGTGAGCAACTTAGTTTTGACCATATCGAGGGCAATCATAGTGGCCAGAATACTGTGCACTTAATTGTTGATGCCATTGACACATATAAACTATGAGATAAGGTAAAGTTTAGTCTACATATCCACGCTGAAACTGATTAGTAGTTATAGGTTGGGTGGATGACCTCTGATAATGCCACCAACAATGACACTGCCATGAAAGAAGTTGGACATCAGATCAATCCCAATGGTACCTGTTGGGCACCTGATGCGACGCGCATCAGGTGCCAAGAACATGTTCTGAATCTCGCTGCTTGACACTTTGTTGATGGAGTTTTGCCCACTCCGCAAGCAGCTCTCATGAGAAAGATCCGTCAGGCAGTTGATGATGGCAATGATGCTGAACTCAACACTTTGACTCAAGAGCTTGCTTCCATGGAGGTTGATAATGATGATCATGATGGTACCTCATTTGATGCTGGTGATTCACTTGGTAAAGCTCTCACACTCATTGAGCAGGTATGTCCTCTCGTTATTAGCCCTATACTTGTTGCTAATTGAAGATATTCAGATCTGAAAGTCACCTCAAGCTCGCGCATTTTTCCAAAAGGCCTGTCAGGAGGAGAATGTCCCTCAACTGGAGTTGTTGCAGTGGGTCAGAACTCACTGGGCTTTGTTATACAAATGTCTGGATCACATGTTAATCTTATGTTGTGTGAGTTTTTTCCTTCAATGTTTGAAAATGGTCTGATGTATATATTCAAATAGGCTGTGAATCATTTCACGAACCTTGTGGACAAAAGCAAAGAACTGCCAACTCTTCACAACAAGTCTTATGATGACTTTAAGCTTGATTGGGCTGATTGAAAACACCTTGCACTTGTTCATCAAGTCCTCAAGGAGCCAGCAACTGCTCAGCAATCATTCTTGTCAGCAAAACATCTGACTGCATGGCACACAATCCCTATGTTGGAGTGCCTCGCCAATCGATGGAGATCTATGGCAGCTGATGTGCAATATGCACCAATCGCTGATGCAATTCAGCAGGGCCTCAAGAACATCGACAAGTACTTCAAGAAATCAAGCAAATCTGATGTTTATTTCGGTCAACTGCACAGTATGAGGCTATGATGTTGGTCTAACAACTGACAACTGCACAGTATGAGACCATGATGTCGGTCCAACAACTGACAACTGCATGGTACAAGGCCATGATGTCAGTCCAACAACTGACAACTGCATGGTACAAGGCCATGATGTCAGTCCAACAACTGACAACCACATGGTATGAGGCTATGATGTCGGTCCAACAACTGACAACTGCATAGTATGAGGCTATGATCTTGGTCCAACAACTGACAACTGCATGGTACGAGGCCATGATGTTGGTCCAACAACTGACAACCGCATGGTATGAGGCTATGGTGTTGGTCCAACAATTGACAACTGCGCAGTACGAGGCTATGATGTTGGTCCAACAACTGACAATTGCATGGTATGAGGCTATGATGTTGGTCCAACAACCAACAACTGCACAGTATAAGGCTATGATGTCAGTCCAACAACCAATGATTGCATGGTACAAGGCTATGATGTTGGTCCAACAACTGACAACTGCACGGTACAAGGCTATGATGTCAGTCCAACAACCGACAATTGCACAGTACAAGGCTATGATGTTGGTCCAACAACCAACAACCACATGGTACGAGGCTATGATGTTGGTCCAACAACCAACAACTGCACGGTATGAGGCTACAATGTCAGTCTACTCCTGCTACCATCACAAAGACTTCTTTGTCATCCTCATCTATCTCACCATACTCCCCCACTATTCCTAGCTCAGCAGCCAGGTTACTGGACTCCCCAGCAGGCTGCATTCCTCTAGGTAAGTCTGTGTTGTGACTGTCTGTGGTTCCCATCCCTTCATGCAGATTCTTGATATATACTGACTCCACTCTTACTCTTGTAGAATGATGTGGCACTACTGGGTCCTTGAATTGTGGACCCAGGTGATCTTGAGCAGGAGATGTGGAGGTTTGGGTAGTATTGGGTTGAGGGTCTCCTACCTACCATCACATACTCATTAGTACAACGCTCAAAAGAATCCACAGTTTCGTCCTGTTACTCTCGCCCGATTCGATTAGTGTTCCTCGCCATTTCCCGGACGAGGTTCCACTTTTTTTTTTAACAGAAACAAAACCGTTGATATCTTGAACTCGTCCTAACGGATACTTCTCAACCGCCGGGCCACCTGCCCACTACCTGACCTGTCAAACTGCCTTCGCGAAGGAAACCCACTGTCCCTGAACCCTTAACCACGTGACAGCATGCAAAGAACCAAAGACAACAAATTCCCCCTGACCCGCCCTTATCTCCTCTATCTTCGATACCTTCCAACAATACACCCGTCAGATATACTGCTCGAATTACTACATATTGTGACTCCTCATCCGACTCAGATCCTGATAACACGCATATAAGACATCCCCGCACTCGTAAAATGACCAAATCCGCTAGTGTTGAGCAGCCTGCTCCTAGCAAGCCGCCGACGCTCCTCGCTGGTGAACTTACGCCAGAAGTCGCTCGAGACTGGAATAACGCTTGCACTACCTACTTCATGCACAAAGCGATTGTCGAAGTGGACCAAGTGAAGATGATAGCATCCGGAATGAAGAACCCATGTCTACACACTTGGTACCTGACTCAACAAGCCATCTTAGATGCAGGGACCTTCACAGATTATATGACCGCTCTTAAAAATGCCTGGCTCGAGACGCACTGGGACACAAAGCTCCGCAGGAAAGTTCTAGGTTCACAACAGGGCAATCGTATGTTCTACGAATGGGCCTTGGAGCTTCAGAACCAGAACACATTGCTTTTTGGTAATACCGCACACCTATCCGATATCCAACTACGCAACCAACTCGAAGCCAACATCTGTGATGAGCTCACTATCCCTGTAATCAGAGCAAAGCTCGCCGACACTCTGACTCTCAAGGAATGGATTGAGGAAGTCAAACATCTCGGCGTCTCGAGGACCTCGCCTCACACAAGAGAATCGCTGAGGAATTGTACAAGTCATCAAGACGAACCACAACCTCCAACAAAGCATCTTCCTCCAAGACGTATAATGCATCATCTTCTCGCCTGGGAGCCCTAACAGAAGCCGAATGCGTCTTATTGATGAAACACAAGGGATGTTTCAAATGTAGGAAATTCTATGTCTCGCACCAGTCAAAGGAGTGCACCAATGGCGCACCCGACGCATCTTCCTACAAGACACTTACCGAAGTGGACACCATCACGGTAAAACCAAAGACTAGATCTGTCGCAGCCGTCGGACCTGTGGGAGCTGTCATGCCATCATCAGTACTTGACGACGGATCAGACTCGGAAGATGACATGTGTGTAGCCCCCTTTGAAACCGCCCACCTTATATGGCCCTGTCTCTTGACAGGGCCCTCTTCCACTTCATTTGAACGTTTCGACGCTCTAATTGACCACGGGTCACATTTAGTTCTGATTGACGAAAGCGTCGTCATGAAGCTTGGACTGCGAAAGCACAAACTGCACGCAAAGATAGAAGCAAACTCTGCATTCATTAGCAATTCACCGTCTTCTCCTTTCTCTTTTCTGAATCATAGCCTCATACCGTGCAATTGTCAGTTGTTGGACCAACATCATAGCCTTGTACTGTGCAGTTGTCAATTGTTGGACCAACACCATAGCCTCATACCATGCGGTTGTCAGTTGTTGGACCAACATCATGGCCTCATACCATGCAGTTGTCAGTTGTTGGACTGACATCATGGCGTTGTACCATGCAGTGATTAGGTGTTGGACTGACATCATAGCCTAGTACCATGTGGTTGTTGGTTGTTGGACCGACATCATGGCCTCGTACTGTGTGGTGATTAGGTGTTGGACTGACATCATAGCCTAGTACCATGTGGTTGTTGGTTGTTAGACCAACATCATGGCCTCATACTGTGTGGTGATTAGGTGTTGGATTGACATTATAGCCTCATACTGTGTGGTTGTCAGTTGGTGGACTGACATCATAGCGTAGTACCATGTGGTTGTTGGTTGTTAGACTGACATCATGGCCTCATACCGTGTGGTGATTAGGTGTTGGACTGACATTATAGCCTCGTACTGTGTGGTTGTCAGTTGGTGGACTGACATCATAGCCTAGTACTGTGTGGTTGTTGGTTGTTAGACCGACATGATGGCCTCATACCATGTGGTGATTAGGTGTTGGACTGACATCATAGCCTTGTACCATGCAGTTGTCAGTTGTTGGACCAACATCATAGCCTCGTACCATGCAGTTGTTAGTTGTTGGACCAACATCATAGCCTTGTACTGTGCAATTGTCGGTTGTTGGACTGACATCATAGCCTCGTACCATGCAGTTGTCAGTTGTTGGACCAACATCATGACAATCAAGGAAGCTAGTGCATGGACTGATTGGCCTAAATGGGAAGGCGCAGTCCACAAGGAATTACCTGCCTATGCTCACAATGCAGCTGTATAATAATTACAAGTTGTGGGATGCCGAGCACATTTGCTGAAGAGATTTTCAATGTGTGGATACATCTCTCAGTGAAGATTAACGATGAATATTGTGATTTCAAAGAGCTCCCTCCTGCATTACTTGCTCAACAAGGTCCTATTGGCCCTGCTCGGCCAAAGGAGCAGAGAAAGGAAATCACTGCTGGACATAGGTTATTAGTTCTTTTTAAGTCTGACTGACAGTCTCATTGGTTCATTCAGCATCCAGTGACACATCAAGAATGATTGCCACAGTAGACAATACACCCAAAGTGCAACTGTCCACATTTGTTACATCCAATAAGCTCTCTGAGGCTTCAACCCTACACAAAACAACATGTACCATCAAGCCAACATACCACCCACCATGGAAGCTTGTTTGCATAATATCAGGTCATTTGGGTTGGGTTTGCAGTGTAGTGGTTGAGCCAAGAAATAAATGGTTTGCTACTGGTGCTGGAGACAGAGTCACCAAAATTTGGGGCTTGGCTTCAGGGAAGTTGAAGCTTTCCCTGACTGGTCATGTTTCTACTGTACAAGGGCTGGCTGTTTCACCAAGACACCTGTACTTTTTTTATGTGGTGAGGACAAGGCAAGTCATTCTATCTCCTGTTGACCTCATCTCATTAATTATCACTCCCTTTAGATGGTAAAGTGCTGGGACCTCGAAGCAAACAAAGTTATCTGGCATTATCATGGTCATCTTTCAGGTGTTTACTCATTGAGTTTGTTTACATCCAACATTGGATATTTTGGTCACATCTGGTCATTGTAAGGAACATTGTGTCTACCCATCGATTTTGAGGTCCTACAGGCTCAAACTCCAATGCTCGTATCACCACACTCAGAGCGCATGCCTCGCGCCTATCCCTACGCACCTGTCTGTCCTTTGTCCTTGCTGATTTACTGGTGAGTCATCTCAATTACTATGAAAGCACTTACTTTGGATCCACGTGTGCACCTTACATATAGTTAAATACATATTAATCATTAAATATTCAGGAGTGCACACTATTTGGTTCAGTACCACGCGCCTTTGCACTTAAAGATACAGTATATAGAGATCTTACTGGACCATTAGTTCACATGCTTCACACACTCCCCACTCCTTAGCTATAGTTCGATTCCAAGAGTATTGAATATATTACTGGTTTTATCACATATCTGCGCTCACGACAACCTGCGTGCCCAAGCAATGTCACATACTGCGCCTTTTGCATTCCCCATGCCTTTAACATGTGCGCCTCAGAGCACCCTCCCTCATTGTAAAGAGAGTCCCTTGCTCATATTCCGAGGTTCTCCCTCTCAGTAGCTGTCCTACGGGTCGAGTATATACCTCGCACCCAGGTCTTACTGCAGAGTTTTCTCCCATACTCATTTCCACCTTTCCATCTCTGTAGCTGAGCCTCACCCTTCATCATAATGCCTCAGCTCATTTCTGGGATATGCACACAAAGGCCCAAATTCACATTCTCATGGGACATTCTATGACAGTAGCAGACATCAAGTGCCAAGAATCTGATCCACAAGTCATTACTGGAAGTATGGACTCAACAGTTAGGTATGCCAAATTTTTCCGTAAATTAACACACTGGCTGATACTATCCTAGTTAAGGCTGTGGGACCTAGCAGCTGGAAAGACAATGGTCACCCTCATGCACCACAAAAAATCTGTAAGGGCTCTGGCAATTCATCCAACAGAATATTCCTTTGCATCCAGCTCTGCAGGCAGTAATAACATCAAAAAATGGAAATGCCCTGAAGGTGCATTTGTACACAACTTCTCCAGTCATAATGCTATCACAAATATGTTTTCTGTCAATGCAGAAGGTGTATTTTTCTCTGGTGGTAGGTTACTGTATCCCATTGAATCTTCTCTAATTTGAATTAATTGCTGTTGTAACACTTAGGTGATAATGGCACACTCATGTTCTGGGATTATAATACAGGGACTCCATTCCAAAATCTTGATGATGTGCCTCAACCCAGTTCCCTTGAGGTGGAAGCTGGCATTTTTTGTTTGACCTTTGATATGACCAGAATATGGCTCATCACTGGTGGCACTGACAAGACCATCAAGGTTGGTTAGGCAATCAAAAATGCACAAAACTTGCTTATTGATTTTTCACAGGTTTATGCCAAGCAGTCACAGTGATTGCTGCTGTAAGGAACATCACATCTAGTCATTGATTTTGAGGTCTTACAGGCTTAAACTCCAATGCTCCTATCACCACATTCAGAACGCATGCTATGGTGCATCCACATGCTTTGCACCTTTCGCTCTTCAATCCTTACCTTTGCACACTCATCTGTCCATTTGTCCTTGCTGATTTACTGGTGAGTCCCTTCATTTGGTTATGGAAGCACTTACTTCAGACCCACCCGTGTGCTTATCTATATAGTTATGTATGTATAAATCACTAATATTTGGGACCGTGCGCTATCATGCTTATAGATACAGTATATATATAGACCCTAGTGGACTTTAGTTCACATGCTACACACACCCTCCACTCCTTAGCCTTAGTTTGATTTCGAGATTTATTGAATAAAATGTTCATTTTAACGCACTTTTTGTGCTGACGTCAATCTGCACTCACATCTCTTGTCACACACCACACCTTTCGTGTTCCTCACACTATTAATGCATGTGCCCTTGGAGTACCCACTCTCATTGCTAGAGAGTCCCTTGTTCAAATTTTGAGGTTCTCCCTCTCAGTAGCTGTCCTATGTGTCAAGTATAATACCTTGTGCCCTGGTCTTACTGCAGAGTTCTCCTACCTATTCAGTTCCCCCTTTTTATCCCCATAGTAAAGCCTCACCCTTCACTGCACATGTGTATTTTTTTGCTACTGTTTTGTTGTAGTATCATATTGTGCTTCCTCATTCCCATCTGTACTGGCTATTCATGTCAGGTGGTATCTCATGCTTAATCCATGTAGATAATGTTATAATAATAAATATTGATGAATTAAAATAAGTTGCCACATCATTGGAATCTGAATTTACATGTCAACCTCTGACCATATTAATCACAGCAAGTCTGAATCATCACGGCCTCAACATCTCCTTCTCTATATCATTTCATGTTGTCTCTGAATTACCCTTTCACTCTCTCATACTCCCTTGATATGGCAAGACCCCTGGACCAGGAGGCCTTCAGTGGTCCACCTAACATTTGAGGTACAGCAATTCTAGCATGTGGAGTGACTATGTTGAGTCCTTTGCTCCTAGCGACTCTCCAGGCTTGGTACATTCCATCCTCCCCCCAGCAATCTGAATCACACTCACTGTTCAGCCTTAGACTGCCTGACTGCTATCAACATTTTACAACTAATCATTTGCCAGTTCTCTTGACAATTCAGACCATCATTCCCCTGCCTTTCCATGCACTGCCCGCCCCATGATGAATGAGAAAGTACAGGTGTGCCCTGTCTTTGTCCTGCCTTTGTCCCAGAACATATGGAAGCTGATGTTACTATCAGTCCAATCAGGATACCCACCTCCCTGCCTTCTTCAATGTCAGGTACAGGGCTTTTGCCTGAAGCAGCTCGAAGCCTGCCATCCAATTTCAAATATTTTCCCTCAATCAGCTCCAGCATTTCCTCATCAACCAGCAGCCTAGAGTTCAACTGCATGGAGCACATGCTTATGATCACTGCCTTCATTGCATGGATCTTCATCCCTGCATGATGACACACCTACCTTGCACACATCTAGTGCCTCACTTTCTTTTGGATGCATGGATGTTTGGTCTGAGGAAGAGCTTTGGGGCCCACTTGATTTAGATGAAATGGATGATGATATAAAGTTTGCAATTGAGTTGAGTCTTGCAGAAGGGCATAGTCAAGGTGAGGTTTGAAAGTGTGAGTCTTGTGTGAGTTGCCAAACCATTATTGCTACTGCAAATTCAGAGTAGAATATATGCCCGACAATGTGATTTATTAGCTGAAACAATCTCAAATTGGCCTTTATAACACAGTTTAAGATGCTCATTGCGATTCCAAACATGAACATCATAATGCCACAAAATGGTTACAATACTCATTTTAAATCAAATTGTGACCGCCATTGGAATCAGTGTCATAATGCCATCTTATGATTAAAATCACAGTTTCAAACCCAATTGTGATTAGAATGGTACCAACACTCTCCTTACACCTCCTGTGCTCTCCTTCCCTCTCCACATCTCTGCACATCAGACCCAATTTGCTGCGCATCAGACTTCACACCATACCTGCAGACTTGATCTCTTACCTTCAGATTTTGTTTTCCTTGCATAGTACTGACTATTGAACTTATATCAGACAGCATGCCCCTTGGGTCAAATGTTCTTGCTTGTACCAACCATGAGAGCGGGGAATCTGAGGATGAGGAAACTGTGTCTGTCACTGTGGGGGAGGGTCTTTGTCGGATTCATACGCCTAATTTCTCACTACCGACTCTTGCAACCTTAATCTTATTTCCTTCCACTGTACAGTTTTTCGGCCATTGCCTGAAATCACTTTCCATTCTCGGCCCTGCAAGAACTCCTTTGCCATTCTGGCCCCTGTTCGATTGGATATGCCGATGTAGTAATCTGCCTCTCAATGCAGGTTTGGACTTGCTCGTCTCTTGCTTCTCTTGTTCATTCTGCCCTTTCGTGTTTGACTTTCTTTTGCCTTTATCCTCATGCTTTCCCTTGTACTGCTACATGATTTTCCTGTGGTCTTGCCATTGCAATATGCTTCTCAACTCACGCTTCGGAACGCCTGTCATGCGAATCACATGTTGAAACTGGTGATCGGTTGGTAAAGTGAAAATGTTTTGTCTTTGCTCTGGCTGATATGAAAAAGTTTATTTTTCTTTCATTTTGAAATCAGCTGTGCGTTATCCTCCTCTCCAAGTGCCATGGTTAGCATCACATTCTTGCCTGCCTTCATCTTTTATACAGCTTTGCATGTGAACAGTGTAAAATGAATTTCGAGGCCGATTGTTGCATGTGCGTCGATGAGGTAACTGTATTGACTCTGATATTGGATTCCGTGCCATTGACTGTCCTTGCAGCTTCGTCAGCTTCTTGAATCTGTTCAAGAAATCAATCTTTTCATTCTCATCATCGATCCATCTGATTTTGGACAGTCTGTGGAGAACATTTATCACCTCTCGCCTCAGCCTGAGGTCTTGCAATGCCTAAGCCCCCAAAAGCCAAGCCCGAGCCAGGCCCACACATCACTAGCAGTGATGTCCCTTACAAGATAGTACAGGCAGCAGACAGTGCCCAGCTGCTTACCCACAGTACTTATACATGACAAGGTTTAGGTAGCTAACTTTGGCTCTATACAGGGAGGATTAGGACATCCCATGCAAAGGTTTAGCCAACACGTTGGTTGCCAAATTAGGAAAGGTTTACTAATTAGGGTCCGGGTAAGTAATTTACGGAGCGGAAGTGAATTTAATTACCGCACTACTCCGACTAAAATCTCACAATCAATACTTCAAGGACTCACTTGGACCAAAGCATTACGAAACCCATCCAGCCATAATGTCTATATTGTCATCATCGTCGCCTTCCAATGTTTATTTAGGCTCTCCTCAAGTTGATAAGGGGTTCCCTACCAATTGTACAAAAATACAAGAGGCTGACCGCAAACATCAGTTACAATCATATTTGGTATGAGTCCTTTTAAGCTTCACTTATCCGCAAGCACTGACTCAGTAGTTTGGCGTAGATGGACCTCGACGGAATTGACTTGGCGGAAGATGAGGAGGATAGGTTGTTCATCCAGCTTAGCGTTGATACCGTATATGCAAGCTATGCTGCAGCACAGAACCGCGTTCGCCAGTACACTCAATTGTTGATGCTTCTGAAGAGGGAGGAAGAACTTTGGGCACAGAGAGTTGAGAAGGCAAGATATGTATTGCCGGAGTACAAGTCCAGATGGTCGCCAGACTCCTAGGAGTCTCGAATTATTTTTTCCAAATTCTGATACTACTTCCTTCAAGTCGTTGCTTGGTTGTACTTTATTGTAGCGAGATTATCACATTCTCTCCACAGCCAGCCTCTTTCACGAATTACTTCAAGTGTACTGCTATGTACCGGATTTCAATGATGTTTATCAATCAGTGACTCCCCGAGCTTGTGCTTGTCGTTCTTGTCGCTTGAACCTTTCCCTCAACCGCGATCTCGTTGCCACAACCACTACTGATATTCTGCTGCTACCTCAATCCTAGCCTCATGCATATCTGCTCATAGTACCCAGGATGGCCATGTGAGTATAGAACAAATAGGGTAAGATTCCTAAATGGGGACGTAATATGGTATCAAGTCAACTTACCATTAGTAAAGGTCTAAGTTAGCGCTTGGTTCTTCGACATTGTGGCAGCTGCTATAGCGGAATGCGTTTGCGTCGACCGCCTGGAAATTTGTTCATCATCTTCGTCCTAATGGTGACCTGCGGTGCATTTCTTTGTTTATGGGAGAGAAATACAGACTTTCGCGGACTTGACAGGCATCGCACAGCGTGCAAGCATTACCAGAAGGAAAGCAAGTTAGCCGCAGAAAAGAGGCGGGACCGGGCAAGGGAGTCAGCATCGCAAAATTTGCGCTCACAGCTCACAGCAGGTAGCAGCAACATTACTTATGTAGGTCACTACTCTACTGATACTAGCTTGTGAGTTGATTCGCATACCTTCTAATCCTTAGCTGGCACCGATCCGATCTACGAAATTTCGTCCTTTGAAACCTATCGCCTGTTGTGAATCTACAGAATGCCCGCCACATGAACCTGTTAACAAAGCCATTGACAATACTGCTCACGCCAGTACCTCGGCTTTTGCACCCCAGGACTCAAGTGTTTTGGATGTTGCCATGGAGGACGCCACTGAACGATATTATGATAATTCAGGTATACACTATCATAACATTTTGTTACGTTTATGTCTTATAAATAAGTAGACTCGGGTCAGCATCCCTCGCGGCGCGCACCTAGGCTAGTCCCGAGATCTTTTGATGATTTTTTACCTGCCGACAAGGATCTCAACCCTTCTGATTCCTCCGGGAATGGGCCGTCTACCTTCCCCGACATTCATAACCCACCGCAGCATAGGATTCAGAGAGTTCTTTTGATGCTGCGCGATTCTCTGCAAACGGCGTTCACCGCGGTTGGACTCTGTCGAAACTATCCTAGGCGCCCGTCGTTTGAACCCGATAATTTCATCCCATCTTCGTTACTAGCTACATCCTGTCCAACGATTGTTGATACAAATGATACTCAGGAACATGAGCCATCCCATGGGGTCTCTGGGCCACCTTACCCCTTCCCTAATATGACCACCTACCGTCTTATGACGTGGATGAACTCTGGAAGCCATCAGAAATCAGAGACAGAAGTAATGCGTCTCGTTAAGGACGTTATACAGGCGGAGGACTTCAATCTCGGGGACTTGGATGGATTTTCGGTTAGGAAGAGTCTGCGCATGTTGGACAACCCCAGCGGAAAGGGGACTGTCAAATTCCCGGATGACTGGTTGGAGACGGATGTCACCCTTGAGATACCGACAAGGTCGAAAGAGGACTCATCTACGTTATTTCGCATCCCGGGATTTCATTATCGCCCGCTTGTGGCAGTGATCCGTTCTGCGTTCGCTGATATTCAAGCAAACACATTCCATCTGTTCCCTTTCCGGCGCATCTGGAAGGACCCCCTAGACAATCATCAAGAGCGCGTGTTCGACGAACTCTACACCTCCGACTCCTGGTTAGAAGCTCAGGACGACCTGCAGAGGCAGCCAAGGGAGCCTGGCTGCTCACTCGAGCGTGTTATTGCTGGACTTATGTTCTTCTCGGATGCAACGCATCTTGCAACTTTTGGAACGGCCAAAGCCTGGCCCCTTTACTTATACTTCGGAAATTTAACGAAGTATGCACGCTCAGCACCTAAATCCGGCGCATGCCATCTTGTCGGTTTTTTACCTTCTGTAGGCAAATTACTTCTCGTACTGTTCTTCTCTCTCATGTCGAATTTTAGCTTCCGGATAACGTCAAAGATGTCTTCACCAGCTTACATCGAATATCGAAAAGCGGCATGGCAGCGCTTCATGCGCATTGTCGGCGCGACTTATTTCAAGCATGCTGGAGACATCTCTTGGACGCGGAATTTGTTCATGCTTATCGTCATGGAATTGTGCTCCGGTGCCCAGATGGAATATTCAGAAGGGTATTTCCTTGTATTTTTACTTACTCTGCTGATTATCCAGAAAAGTGCGTTATTTTTCTTATTTTCATTGACGTACCAACCTTTGCTTCAGAGTTTTAATAGCTACAATCAAAGACATGGGCACTTGCCCATGTCCACGGTGTCTCCTACCGAAATCTTCGTTCGATCTTCTGGGTCTTTGTAGAGACATGCAAGATCGCTTTGCTAGCCTTAGAGCTTACTGTATGGAGAGTGTAACCAAGGCCCGTGGCTTCATCTATAGCGAAGGAAATACCGTCAATGGCTCAAGGGTACAGGCAACTCTTGGCGAAGGATCCTGGGTACCGACCGTGGTAAGTGTCTTCGAAAACCTCTCAAAATTAGTGCCTGATTTTCAACCAGAACGTGTTTGTAGAGAAATTAGGACCCTTAGGATTTGACGCTTTTCGCATGCTCGTTGTAGATTTCATGCATGAATGCGAACTAGGTACATGGAAGGCAGTATTTATACACCTCATTCGTCTACTTTATGCCCTGCCTGGCGGTGAACGCCTGGTTGCAACTCTTGACAGCAGGTTCGTCCTACACCATTTTCCTTCTTACTCGATTTGATGGCGTTTCACTTAGATTTCGTGACGTCCCTTCATATGGTCATGGGGTCATTCGCAAATTTGCGGACAACACCTCCGAGATGAAAAGGCTCGCAGCCCGGGACTTCGAAGATATTCTGCAGGTTTGTTTTGTTGGTTCGGTTGTCGACGTGCGCTATTTACATCTTTCTCAGTGTGCAATGCCAGTTTTCGAAGGTCTTTTCCCGGAAGACCATGACGCAATCATACAAACACTTATCTACAGGTTTGCTCAATGGCATGCCCTTGCTAAACTGAGGCTGCATTCCGAGAGCACTTTAACAGTATTAGATGAGACATTCAAGAGGTTGTCCCGTCAGCTTCGGAAATTCCGAGATGTCACATGTCCCGCCTTCACCACGGTAGAGTTGCCGAAAGAAAGGGCCGCTCGCGAGCGCAAGGCCACCCGTGAAAGCTCAGGTGCTGGCAACGCAGAGGCTGGGACCAGTGGCCGAAAGAGTAAGAAATTTAATATGAACACTTACAAATTTCACGCCATGGGGGACTATATACACTCAATCCGTCTTTTTGGGACTGTAGACTCCTTTACATCGCAAATCGTACGTGATTATCTGCTTTATGTTCATATCTCAATTCAATTTCTGGTCAGGGAGAGTTGGCGCATAGAGCGCTCAAAGCATTCTATCCGTTGACGAATAAGCTCGACACCCCTGCTCAGCTTGCTAAGCATGAGCGTCGACGACGAGTCCTCCGGCGAGTCGCAGGGCACAATTTGCGCACTACGGACCAGCCGCTGGTTGACTTTCCTGCAGGGCTAAAGGATCATCACTATATACCAACTATTAGCCACAATAATCCGTTGGATTTGCACAGTTTTCTTCGAGATCATGATAATGATCCAGCTTTGACAGTAGGTGGCGCTCTCCTGATGTTCACCTTATTCAATATATTGTGTAGGCGTTCATACCCAAACTCAAGGACCACATTCTATATCGTCTTCGAAACCTACATGTCGGCTATTGCGACTATACTTTCACAGATGCCGAACGCCATTCAGTTATCATCTCGAACAACAGACTCTACACCGTGCAAACAATGCAGGTATGTTACGCACACTATCATTTTATCAGTGCATGACACTTCCATTTAACAGGTTCGTTACACGACTTACGACCTTCGGCGAGAATATGATACAATCAGCCCTCGGACGTACGCCGACATCATGGTCGTATCTGGGGAAACAAGTCCCCGACATCCATACTGGTATGCCCGTGTTCTGGGCATTTACCACATGGACGTATGGCTTAATATCGAAGGTCCAATAAAAAAGCACCAGATTGAAGTTCTTTATGTCAGGTGGATGGCGCTTTTGACTGACCACCAATCAGGAATGAGCTATGCTCGACTTCCGAAAGTTGCATTTGTTGAAGATTGTGACCGTGACGCATTTGGCTTTCTTGATCCCGGCCAGGTCATCCGAAGCGCGCATCTGATTCCCGCTTTTGTTTCTCATCGCGGAACCACCTCTCTTCGCCACGGGGAGTCATTTGCACGTCAATCCGGTGAATTGGACGACTGGGAAGCTTATTATGTTAACATGTGAGTGCGCCATTTCATCTTGTTGTCCTCATTCTAACTGTTAACTACTCAGATTTATTGACCGGGATATGTTTATACGTTATACGCACTATGGGATTGGGCATCCTCCTGTCCTGCGTGAACTGACAAGAGATTGTGCCAATGCAGACCCCGCGGATAGCCGAGGATCAGAAGAAAATGAGAATGACAGCGATGGGGAGTGGGAGAGCGATATTCGACGTTGTCACAGCGTGCGTGAGGACGAAGGAGGGGAGGAAGGTGATGGTGCCGAGGAAGACGAGGAGCTGGAGTCCGGCGATGAAGATTCGAGCATCGAGAATGACCTAGATGGCGACATGGAGGTTAGTGAGGACGAGAAAGAAGAAGACGACTACATAATATCTTTCTGATTCATCTACGTGTACCAAAGTCCTGTTGCTATCATCAGTAAGCAATATAATTTTTCGATTAACAGTGCTTCCCACGATGCCCCATGCCAGATTGTTCTGCCCTAATCATGGTGACTCAGATGCCCCATATTTGTACTGAACAACAGCGAGGTTTACTGATCGTAACGGCGGTGACCCGCCAATCCCTGACTCCCCCAGCTGTATCAGTACCGCCTATCCCACAAAACCCTCCTCTTTGGGAGTCGGGGATGATTATCACATGATCTGCTTAGTCAGTCGAGTCCGCCACTTCAATCCGTCCTGCATGGCTCCCTAACACAGGACAGCCGCTTTTATGACGGTCAATACTCATTTTTCTTCTTTATTTTAATTACATGTTTGCTGCTGATCCAGATGCCATAAGCTACTTCATGCACCGGCTTGTTCGACGATGTGACTGTGAGGCACTCATCTGCCTCAGCGTTCAATAATTTACTTTATTTTCTAACTGGTCTCCCTTGTTCTAGTCCCTTCCCCCTTCGTCTCGTCTCCGTGCTCTAGATATTTTACTCGCTCTGTTGACGAGGCTGATTGACGAGGCCAACCTTAATTGTGCGGTGCCATACATTGTGGAGCTGTTGCGTCACTGAGCTGCAGTGGTTGAGGCAGTAGCAGTTAGGATGTCGGTTCAGATTGTGCGTACTCTTCTCACTGTCTTTGATCCCGCTGTACTCACAAGTACAGTACAATATTTATGAAGTTGACTGAAGGAAATGACATCATTCCCTCGAATCCATCAGTAGTGCCGGAGTATATCATTCCGAATATGTGTTATCTTCTGCAAGATCCAGAGGTATTGCTTTGGATAATGTATACGCAGTGCATTGCTCCCTCCTGGCGACCGCTATCTCGAGACGGGGCAAGCTCAACGCACATTGTTTCTCCTGGGATTGATGGTGACAGACCAGAATACAAGGAAATGCACTTCGAAGCAAGTCATACATATTCTTTTTACTTTGCCTCATATCTGAGTCTTGTTGATAGGTATCGTACGACGTCATGAAACAAGACCTCTATCCAGGAACAGTTGTCAACGCTTCTCGTGGGTTCTTCTCCAATCGTTAAGAGTGCGGTGCTGTATAATATTAATGTGCTTTGCATCTTTCTTGGCAGTCAAAGAACGAACAATGTCGTGTGGAGCCACATGATCATGTACTTGAACGATCGAGACCGGCTCCTGCGTCATGCGTTCTTTGAGAGCATTGTCGGTATCGTGGGATGTGCTGAGGTAGTAGCCTGGATGAATATATTCTGCCGTTGATGGTTCAGGCACTTCTCTCCCTACCACCCCAATATCTGGATACGGAAGGTATAAAAAACCTTCTGATCGGCATCAGACTCATTGTGCAACTTCAGTTGTAGCTTCCATTATTGTGGCTGCGGTCAAATACTTCCCCCAAAATGACGCTGGTATATCCTGTTTCCTTTCGTCATCCGCTGTATTCGGATGCGGAGAACAGAGTCTTTTATTGGCAATGAAGCTATCAGTAAACCAAAATTTCACAGACCTGAGTTCGCTGCTTATCATTTCAAGTTGCCAGCAACCCGCTCAGTCGAATCATCAATACCAATAGTAAGCGCTTGGTGCTATATCATCCATCGAGGCTCAAATTGACATTCGTTTTAGTGACAACTTGAAGTCGAGCAAGTCAGACTCCGAGTCAATGCCAGTGAATTTGCCAACAGCTCCAGGTCGAATTGGCGAGTTTTACGGCTACCTACTTTACGCACTGACGATTATGGCAATTACTGATTTTAGGAAGTTTCCTGTTATGAAAGGCTGTGAATCCCCGAACGTATTTAAATGTCTCCTCAATTCTCTGTTTTCTCCCATCCCACTTCACCTTACTTCACCGCGACTTCGCTTCCCCTTTACCTTCCGTTCTACTTCAGCTCATTCTTTTACTTCAGCTCATTCTTTTACTTCAGCTCATTCTTTTACTTCAGCTCATTCTTTTACTCCACCTTACCCTTCCTTTACTTCACTTCTACCAGTCATTGCACCTTGCCATGCAGACTTCCGAGTCACCATCTGATCAGGACTCTGAGTCAGGTTCTGAATGCCCAGTTTTACCTATCGTACACCCAGATCCGTCTCAAGCCATGCCTACCTCTTCCAGTGCAAGGGCAAAACGTCGTATCGCTGCCTTAGAAGAAGAGCTCGAGATGATGAGGCAAGAGAGGGGAGGCAAACAGAGGTAAATGAGTGTATCGTGTTACTCACCGTGCTTGCTAATGTTAATTTATCCTCTAAGAAAGACCACCTACTACGTTGCACAAGGAAGGGCCATTCGTCGCATGGTCTGCCTTTATACCAGCTTGGAGGACTTGGTCACTGAGAATGACCGCAGGTATGAGCATCGCTCGGAGGACACAGCATCAACCTTGGAGTACGTCGTCGACGTTTTCCTCTACCGTTTTTTAAAATCGTGTCATAATATAGGCAGAATCGCTTGCAGCGGGGATATATTGAACTCACGCGGACGCTTCCATGGCTTCACATGAAGCTTGGGGAACTTGAACACGAAGAATGCGATGATATATTGAAAAAGGTATGTAACATTTGTCTGTAAAGAATTCAGCTGATTGTTTTCAGCTCAAGAAAGGAGCAGATGCGGCACGTGGCGACGATACTTCCAGTCTCAAGGAGCTTATCGCTACGTGGGTTAACCAGGATTTTCGTCCGTCTCCCCTAATCAAGCCTAACGACAAACATTTACGCGGCTTTATAAGTGATATCTGTGGGATGTTGCTCTGCCCTGCCGAGTGGGACTGGAACAACGACCGGTGAGCATCAATTATTGTTGAGTATTGCATGGTGCTGATGCTTGGATAGCGTGAAGGCTGGCATCCGCGATCGAACAACAGATTATATCGTGTCAGAGAATTCTTGGCCGATGTTCACTTATGAGAACTACAGAATCAACCCCGACAACCTTGAGGAAGGTTTCCTCAAGTCGAAGCTTCTAGTCCTGGTTAGTTGGCTTAGTATTACATTGATACCATTTTTTCCTCACTGCACTCCAGGCTTTTAAGGCCATTTTTACATCACCTTCCTCTGCGAAGGAAGTTGATGGCGACGGTGATGGAGCCGACATTCTTGAGAATACCAGGCGCGCCCGGCGAAAATCAGATCAGACGAAGGTGAAAACGTGCGTCGCCTCGATCATTAACATGAAGAAGGTTACTCCTCGTGCTATCGCATACGTCGTTTGCCAAGTGAGCAGATGGTATTGCCTACTCTTTGTACGTTAGCATCTAACTTTTACATGGCAGGTTCGTTTCGCTCTATCAAGCGTCTCGTCGTGGCGCACCGTGGACGGCGACTTCGATTACGAAGCCTTCTGGAACAACATTGTAGACTTTTTTGAGGATATCCCAGGCCCTGTCACGCAACGAAGGATGGATAAGCTTCTCGAATGGTGGACTAGGTAATGACTTTTGTCGTTGCCTGTGTATCGGCCCGAATAACTGACATTGCCGTCTAGGAAGATTTTTGGAGCGAACCATCGCGGGGACCTGACGCCGGACGTTGTATTACATATGTCCGTCAACACGCTAGCCCAACAGAGGAGGGCAATGGAGGATGCCGCTTTTGACTCTGACTGAGGCCACTAACTCTTCGTGTTCCATGTTCTCGCCGTTTACCGCATTACCCTTTCATTTGCCCACATCCCTCTTATAGCTTCTGCACGTAATACCAATCCAAGATGTCCACATTCGTGTCTACTTCCTTCCCTTTCCTTCCCTTACCCGTAACTCGTCGTATACTCTCTATTGCATGTACTAATCTAATCCGAGATGTTTGCACATTCATTTAGTATGACTGTTTGGTTATGAGTCATCATTGAACCGCCTGTTTAGAATTGTAAGTCATTTGAGAGTAATTTTCAATGACAGTTCATACTGTTGGAAATGTTAATCGCAATAAAAATTATTGCAAGGTCCAATGCTGCTCAGTGACCAGGAAATTCTCTCTTGATACGACCGTGGTGAAAACTGCGCTGAAGAAAATATGCTGCATGATATCGCAATCAGTTATCACAGGCTCTCTAACTATAATACCCTTGGTTCGAGGAAGTGTTCCGCGATCTCTAACTTAGAGAGGATAGGTTGACAGTCCAAATCTCACACTATTTCATATGCTCACTACGATTAAATGTGTTGCACTGTCTAATGCTGGCAAGCAACAACAAAATTCTTACTTTATATAACCGTAGCGACGACTACACCACGAAAGATACGTTGCGTGGCTGTGTGATGAACCGCCGAACATTTTCTAAATGCAAAAACCTCAGTCGAGGGGATCAACTATATCCTCCAACTGAATAAATTCGGCTTACATACCCAAAAAAGACGGGTGCATTGGGTGAGCGAACAGAGTGTTGCAGATGTGGAACATGAAAATGAAAATCTGTCATATCCCATACATTCGCGCTTCTCATCCGAAGTTCCGGATGTCAGATCCGATCAGATCCGATCCACAGATCCGTACCGGATCCGTTACGATAAGCTTCTTCATTCATATCCTGTTCATATAACGTTAAACACTGCTTATTTCCTCCATTTAGTATATCCTCCTTTCCGGTTCATCGGTTATGCTTTCTTCCGGCTATGTGCTACTGATCCGTTTCACTTGTGATTAATTCCCGGTTGTGTTTACTGATCCGCTTCACTTGTGATTACCTTCCGGCCTATGATTGACTTCTAATAAGCGTTGCTTACACTTTGCGATACTTTGTGCATAGCCTCTCGCGTAGTTCTATCGTATATAAACTCTTGTATATGTTCTTAGCACCTCAGTTCGAATATCATCTTAGATTGTTCTCATTCCGTTATCCGGACTCGAGTCTTAACAACTCTTGTCACCCTCCGAAGACTTAAGGATTGTATCCGATAGTCTATACGTATCCACCTCTATCTACGGATAGTCTACACTCTGTTAAGTTTCTAGTCCTAGACTAGTCTTATACTCTCGTCCGATATCCGGACGCCATCCGGATCCGCATACGTTACTATTCCTTGTCTTCGGATAGGAATACGATACCAATCCTTACCTTCGGATATCATACGATACTATTCCTTGTCTTCGGATAGGAATACGTTACCTGTCTCTCTAACCGGATACCATACGATAGTCGTCCGGACCTACGGATACGCTACAATAGCCATCCGGATCTTCGTGTACGATACTTATAGTACTCTGAAATACGGGGCTATACTCGGGAAAGGGGCACAGCGTACGAGCTGAGGCCGAAGCCCTTTGGATCCGTTACCCTTGAGCACGACCTTAACAGTATATTCGAACTCACACCTTTCCGAGTATACTTACAACTTTCTCCATGGCACCTACTAGAACTACTCAGAATTCCCTCCGTAACGCTGGACTTGTATCCACGCGACGAGACCCTACACCCATAGTCAATACCTTCACCAGTTTCTCTCAACGCCGCGCTAGTATATCCGGACCGGCTCAGAGTATCCGAGTTGATGAACCGTAGGCACCCAGAGACCCCTACGCGTACTCCATCCGGATTAGCCCCGGACGATGAAGATCCTGACGATGAAGATGATACTCCAGGCGGAAATCCACCTGATGATGAAGGTGGAGATCCGGATGATGAACCCGACCACGATGAAGGCAATGATGGCCTTAACGCTCAGGACCGCGTTTTCATGCGGCTATCTGAAGCCATCAATAACCTTGCGCGTAATAACAGACGCACCTTCCCTTCGGACGACTCTAAAGTCAAGGTTCGCGAACCGGATACCTTTGACGGATCCGAGCCTAGGAAGTTGCGCGCGTTTTTTGTTCAATGCGAGCTTAATTTCCAGAGTAAACCCAAGGCCTTCCGCTCGGACCGGGCCAAAGTTAACTTCGCCCAGTCTTATCTTAAGGGCATGGCCCTCGAATGGTTCGAACCGGATCTCCTTTCGGATGGGTTAAGTCCTCGTCCGGATTGGATGGATAACTACTCCGAATTCATGCTAGAACTTCAAACCAATTTCGGACCCCATGACCCATCCGGAGATGCTGAGATGCAACTCGAGCAACTCAATATGCGCGAAGGACAACGTATTAATAAGTACGTTGTAGAATTCCAAAGGCTTGCTTCGCAGGTCCGCGGATGGGGTGACGGAGCCTTACGTCGCCAATTCTATAACGGACTTCCAGCTCGTATTAAAGACGAGATCAGTCGTATGGGTAAACCCGCTACCCTCTCAGAATTCAAAACCCTTGCCCAGACTATCGATGCCCGTTACTGGGAACGTAAGGGTGAAATCTCTAGAGAAACCAAGTCCTCGTCCTCTAATCCTCCGAAACCATCCACATCCGACCGCGCCAGTTCCCATCCGTCCGGATCCGGAAATCACAGATCCGGACAGAACAAATCCGCTAAACCCGCGTCCGCGTCTACCTCGTCCGCTCCGAAAGCACCGGATCTTAATACCAAGCTGGGTAAGGACGGAAAGCTTACGGCCGAGGAACGTCAGAGACGTTTAGATAAGAAACTCTGCCTATTCTGTGGCGGACCTGGGCACACTGCTCGGGACTGCACTAAGTCGACCTCTCGTGCTGCTAAAGGACGTGCAGCCAAGGTCACTCCTGAAACTAAACAGGAGGCTTCGTCCGAAGCAAAAAAATAGTCCGCGACCCTCCTGACTCTGCACGGGATGAGGGTCGCGTTGACTCGACCCGTGCTAAGGAGTTAAGACTCAACGCTGTCGCGCTTTCGAATCCGACTTCCCTTTGTCCATACGTTTCACTTCCGGACTACCCTAGTATTTCTGAATTTCCAGCTCTTGTAGATTGTGGTTCCTCTCATTGTTTTATAGAAACTAGTCTCGTCCGAAAACAAAAACTCCGTACATATCCGATTCCTCCTATTCCGCTCCGCTTGTTTGACGGTACTTGTAATGCTACCATTTCCGAAGCTATAGATCTCTCCGTTCGTTTCTCTTCCGGCAAAGTTACCTCCGAAACGTTTTACGTTACTCCTTTGGATTCATCTTGTCTTATCGTTCTTGGATATAGCTGGCTTTCCCTATACAATCCGTTGATTGATTGGGTTACAGGCAGCATCGACTTCCGGACGACACCTCATAGAATGCCATCGACCCCTCCGACGTCATCTCCACTTCCGGATCCTATTCCTACAGTGGAACCTCACCCTCCGACTTTGCCAGAACCATCCGCTGATAATCCGGCTCCTAATATATCGCTAATCAATGCAGTAGCCTTTTGCAGGGCCTGCAAATTAGAAGGATCCACCCAGTTCAGCATTTACCTTCGTCCGTCCGGAGTTGATCTCCGCTCCGCTAAGCTCTCGTCCGAAGGTCCGGACCTATCCGGAGTGCCTTCGGATTATCACGAGTTTGCGGATGTCTTTGATAAGGGAAAGGCTAGCCAACTTCCTCCTCATCGTCCATACGATCTCAAGATCGATTTGGAGGAAGGATCTACCCCACCCCTTGGAACTATTTATCCGTTATCCCCGGTAGAGCTTGAAGCTCTTAGAAAGTTTCTTGACGAAAATATCGCTACCGGACTCCTCCGCTCCTCTTCCTCTCCTCACGGAGCACCCGTTCTCTTTGTCAAGAAAAAGGATGGTTCCTTACGCCTTTGCGTAGACTTCCGTGGCCTCAACCAGATAACCAAGAAAGACCGATATCCGTTACCCCTCATATCCGACCTATTAGAATCCCCTAGCCGCGCCAAAATCTATACAAAAATCGACCTCCGTTCCGCTTATCATCTCGTCCGGATCGCGTCCGGAGATGAGTGGAAAACGGCTTTCCGAACGCGCTATGGTTCCTATGAATGGTTGGTTATGCCTGAAGGTCTTACCAACGCACCGGCCGCTTTCCAACGGTTTGTCAATAGCGTCTTCGCCGATATGCTAGACATATGCGTTATCGTCTATCTGGATGACATCCTTATATATTCCCAAGACCTCGCATCCCATAAGAATCACGTCCGAGAAGTACTTCGACGCCTCCGCAAGCATCGGCTCTATGCCAAACCCGAAAAATGCGAATTCCATTCCACGTCCGTGGAGTACCTTGGTTATCTCTTATCTCCGGATGGCCTTACTATGTCTAACGAGAAAGTACAAGCTATCGTAGACTGGCCGGAACCTCGGAAGGTTAAGGATATTCAATCCTTCCTCGGATTCGCAAATTTCTATCGTCGTTTCATCTATAACTACTCGGATATCGTAGTTCCGCTTACACGGCTTACCCGCAAGGATGCACCTTGGAACTTTTCGGATGAGTGCCGGAAATCCTTTGAAACGCTCAAGAAAGCTTTTACTACGGCTCCAATACTAACGCATTGGATGCCGGACGTTCTTTTGATTGTGGAAACGGACGCTTCGGACTACGCTATCGCTGGCATACTGTCCATAGTATGTCCGGATTCTGAAATCCGTCCAGTAGCGTTCTATTCCAGAACCCTTACCCCTCCGGAACTCAATTACGATACCCATGATAAGGAACTTTTAGCTATTTACGAGGCCTTTCGGACCTGGCGTCACTATCTAGAAGGCTCGTCCGAGCCTGTTGACGTTGTCACGGACCATAAGAACCTTGAGTATTTCGCGACTACCAAACTCCTCTCTCGCCGTCAGGCTCGTTGGTCGGAATTCCTCCACCAATTCAATATGATCATCCGTTTCCGTCCCGGAAAACTTGGAGCCAAACCGGATTCCCTTACTAGACGCTGGGACGTCTATCCCAAAGAGGGGGATAAGGACTACGCTCAAGTTAACCCTCATAATTTCCGTCCCGTATTCACATCCGAACAGTTAGCTTCGTCCCTACGAGCATCAACCCTAGCATTTCCAGTGCTCCGCGCAGCTGTGCTTATGGACGTTGAACAGCTTCATAAGGATATCCTATCCGCACTTCCTAATGACCCTATCGGATCCGCGCGCATGTCCGACCCTCCGGACGATAGATGGACCGTGGACGATAGTGGTTTCCTCCGTTGTGATAATCGCATATACGTTCCAGAATCCAATGACCTTAGGCTTCGCGTCCTCCGGAATACCCATGACCATCCGTTATCAGGACACTTCGGTCAGAACCGTACCCTAGAGCTTATCCGGCGCGAATATACCTGGCCGGGTATACGCACCTATGTTAAGGACTACGTCAAATCCTGTACTACCTGCGCCCGAGCCAAGGTTCCGAGACATAAGCCATTCGGATTACTGAAACAACTCCCCATACCGGAAAGACCTTGGAATTCCATATCCATGGATTTTATCGAACAACTTCCGGACTCATCCGGCTATACAGCCATCCTCGTTATCATTGATCGTCTATCCAAGCAAGCTATATTCGTCCCAACTCACGATACCATTACCTCTCCGGATCTCGCTAGACTATTCCTGCTTCACGTATTTTCTAAGCACGGAATCCCTTCTCATGTTACTTCAGACCGAGGTACAGAATTCGTATCCCATTTCTTCCGTTCTCTAGGAAAGGCGCTCGATATGGTCCTCCACTTCACATCTGGATATCATCCGGAAGGAGATGGACAAACGGAACGAGCCAATCAAACCCTAGAGCAATATCTCCGCATCTACTGCAATTATCAGCAGGATAACTGGTCGGAACTCCTTCCATTAGCAGAATTCGCTTATAACAACGCTCCGAGTGCTACCACTGGAGTTTCCCCATTCTTCGCTAATAAGGGTTACCATCCGAACATATCCATCCATCCAGAACGCGACCTCTCATCCGCCCTAGCCCGTGACTATGCTATAGACCTTAACGAACTACACATATTCCTCCGAGAAGAAATGTCTCTTGCGCAGAAAAGATATCAAGGACCTGCGGACGCGCATCGGATACCCGCTCCGGACTTCAAAGTTGGAGAACAGGTATTCGTGAAAGCTAAATACTTCCGTTCCACTCGTCCGTCCAAGAAACTATCGGAAAAGAACTTAGGTCCGTTTGAGATTATAGCTCGTCCGGGATCACACTCCATTACCGTCCGACTTCCGGATTCTATGCGTTCCGTCCATCCTGTTTTCCATGTGTCTCAATTAGAACCTGCAACACCGAACACCATTCCTAATCGTATCCAACCCCCTCCGCCTCCAGTAGAAGTTAACGGAGAACCAGAGTATGAGATATCCGAAATCCTAGACTCTAAGCTAGACCGTCGAAGAAGACAATGCCAACTCTTATACCTCGTCCGATGGTCCGGATATGAAGGAACGGACGAAGAAACTTCATGGTTACTAGCTACAGAACTCGGAAACGCGTCCGAACTAGTATCGGATTATCACTCAGCATATCCGGACAAGCCTGGTCCTATTCAAAACTGAAGTATACAAATTGTACATAACGGAAACTACAAGTACAAGTAGCGGAAGTTAAGAAAACGGATCCGAAAATCTACATCTCCATAGACTCCTCATCCGCTCCGGATCCGCTCTCCTCACTTCCGGACGCCTTTTCCATCTCCTCATCACCTCCCTCTTCCTCATCCGGACCCATCCGAGCCTTATCCGAAGCGATCTGGGGGTCAAGCCTCAGCTCCTTGAACAAGAGGGCTTGGAATTCCCTCTGTTGCTGAAGGAACAGCTCCAATCCGGAGCACATCCGCTCCGTGGCAGCCCTACTCCCCTCAGCCGCTTCTATACTCTTCTCCAGGAGCGCGTTAGTCCTAGTCAACTCAGCCACTATGTTGTTAGCAGCAGCCACCCAAGCCTGATCATCATACTCCATATAATCCGGAGCTTCCGGAGTGGGACTCTGCTGACGTTTCTTGCCCTTGCCCCTGGGAGAAGGGGATCCGGCAGCGCGCTGTCTCTTCTTGCCCTTAGAGGCCTTGACAGTTCCAGGCCGTCCGGGACAGGTAGCCTTATCCTTCCGGCAAGCGTCACAAGACTTGATCTATCCGAAAGTCAAAAACGCGGATCCGAAGCTATCCGGACGACTTACCAAAGGATTAGCTGCAGCATCCGTCCATTGACAGATCCGCGCCCTTCCGGAGCAACGCGTGCAGGATCCGTCCTCCTTAGAGGACATCTTCTGAGTCTATCCGAAACGTTAGTGAAAAGACTAGCAAACGGATCCGAAACGCACCATTTCCTTAACAATCTCCTGACGCCTTTTCTCTTCCGCTTGCTGGATCCGAAGCTCCGCTTGCCTCACTTTCTCCAGATCCGCTAGGCGCTTCCGCTCCGCTTCCTGAGCCTTCAGAGCCTCCTCTTCCATCCGGGCCGCTTCTTCCGCGTCCAGGATCTGCTGTCTAAGCTCTTCCAGCCTAGCCTTAGCAGATTGTTGAGCTCCAGAGTTGTTGCCAGACATATTTCAAGTTAAACTAGTGTGTGTTAAGAAGTGGGGGGTAGGAATCATCTGCGACGCTTTGACGTTGGTATATCTGTGGAAATCCGAACTCAGCACTACTACCATCATTCTTCTCCATCGATTCTCGCGGACCGGATCTACGATTCTTTAGCCTTCTAGGGATCGGCCCTAAAGGGGGGATACTGTCATATCCCATACATTCGCGCTTCTCATCCGAAGTTCCGGATGTCAGATCCGATCAGATCCGATCCACAGATCCGTACCGGATCCGTTACGATAAGCTTCTTCATTCATATCCTGTTCATATAACGTTAAACACTGCTTATTTCCTCCATTTAGTATATCCTCCTTTCCGGTTCATCGGTTATGCTTTCTTCCGGCTATGTGCTACTGATCCGTTTCACTTGTGATTAATTCCCGGTTGTGTTTACTGATCCGCTTCACTTGTGATTACCTTCCGGCCTATGATTGACTTCTAATAAGCGTTGCTTACACTTTGCGATACTTTGTGCATAGCCTCTCGCGTAGTTCTATCGTATATAAACTCTTGTATATGTTCTTAGCACCTCAGTTCGAATATCATCTTAGATTGTTCTCATTCCGTTATCCGGACTCGAGTCTTAACAACTCTTGTCACCCTCCGAAGACTTAAGGATTGTATCCGATAGTCTATACGTATCCACCTCTATCTACGGATAGTCTACACTCTGTTAAGTTTCTAGTCCTAGACTAGTCTTTATACTCTCGTCCGATATCCGGACGCCATCCGGATCCGCATACGTTACTATTCCTTGTCTTCGGATAGGAATACGATACCAATCCTTACCTTCGGATATCATACGATACTATTCCTTGTCTTCGGATAGGAATACGTTACCTGTCTCTCTAACCGGATACCATACGATAGTCGTCCGGACCTACGGATACGCTACAATAGCCATCCGGATCTTCGTGTACGATACTTATAGTACTCTGAAATACGGGGCTATACTCGGGAAAGGGGCACAGCGTACGAGCTGAGGCCGAAGCCCTTTGGATCCGTTACCCTTGAGCACGACCTTAACAAAATCAATAGATAGCATCATCAACGGACAAAATTCCTGGCCTAGTATCGCCTGTTCTCACTGTGCGCATTTACGACTTATTCAAAATGTCACCTGTCTGAGCGATGACCCAGTGTGGCTGCTAAATCAAGCGCTGGACATACCTTGTCATTTCTTCAAAATTTCATGATCCTGCCCATCAGTGTCCACGACATGAAGCGTTGTGTCCCCGCCAATTTGTTGAATTTGAGACGCACATTATATGACTTTGCCAAAGCGGATCAGAATGCTCCGACTTGCTCCGCAAAAGCAATTTGAGAACCCAGTGCCTCCATGGTAGTTGCCGATGGCTTTGCCGATGGAAAAAAATTCCCATGATATTTAGAATCTAGCACCAAGTTGCGTGTCATTTCAGTTAGGTAGCATATTCGGTCTTTGGTCACACAATATGGCACAATGAATGAGTTGTGAATGCCTGAGCATCAGAATGATACATCCAAGAAAGGCAGTTTCTTCTATCACTCTCCTATCACTTGAGAAGTATATTGGTATGCCAGCATCTCTCACAGTTATTTCACTCCCAAAACGCGCCTCTCATGCTAGCATTTACTGACTGGTTTGTGAATGGAGGATGTTGGACATTAGCACTTTTTAAGTGCACTTGTCCATGCATGATATAATTCTACAGTTTCTGAAAGGTGTCTGCGGTGTGTTTAGCGTTTTATTTAGGTAACATATTCGATCTTTGGTCACACAGTATAGCCTTGTGAACGAATTGTGAATGCCCAAGCATTAGATGCAATACCGAAGACAGGGAATTTCTTCTGCAACTCTCCCATTGGTTGAGATGTATGTTGACTTGTTCACGGGAAACATGATTTTAGAGTTTTTAGCATCGCGCAAGGGCATCTCACCCATGTGAGGGGCGAACTGAGTGCGTTGTATGAACGATTGTGACACAAAATTCACTTAGTTGGCTGGCGTCATATCTTTGAATCACATACTAATTCAGACATAAAACGGTGCATTGAGGATGGGATGCCTTGGCGGATTGTCTGGCCGATAATGGAGCATAATGTGCTTTCTTAGCTAGCATCACATGTTTAACTCACCGACCAGTTCACATATAAATGAGTGCATGGGAGGTATGACACCTTGAGGCTTTGTCTCGTCGATCACGATGCAAAATTCACTGGGTAGGCTGGTGTCATATCTTTTGAATCACATACTAGTTCAGACATAAATCGGTGTATCGAGGGTATAACACCTTGGCTGGTTGACTTAAAAATTCTTCTTACCCTCACAAAGCAACATATCACAAGGTAACCCCCCCCACCATATTTACGGAGATTCTTGTGATTGTTAACTATATATAGCTAAACATTACATTTTAGTCCGTTCACCGGTTCACTGATGTATACATTTGAGTTATTACTTACTACCTCGTAGAGATATCCAAAGGACAGACGACGATCGTAATCTATTGTTTGGTGCACTGACACAAGGTATGTTCATGATATTATATATTATTTGTGACCCTTCTGGCGGATCTTGGCTTGCTGTAGTTACATCATATACAGGATGACTTCCTGCAGGGTCTAGAATGCTGTTGTAGTTCTGAACGACTAATGCTGTCGTACCGCTGTCAAATGTCAGCCTTTCGCAAGTCCACATGTCGAACTGACGTTCTAGATAATCTGATTTCTAGAGGAAGGGGGCAGGACACCATTCCTAGATTCAAATATCGCCTTCAAACACCGCCATGTATATGATGTCGCAAGCCTCTGGTATGATCGACACTCTCGATAATTATAAAGTTCGACGTGCACACATCTAACCTTCTCTGACTCGTGATTTCTAGTAATAGTATTATCGCACTATGCGTGCCTATCTATACCATCCACCACCTCAACTTGCCCTTACAGATGATATTTTCACACAACTCACGAACTGCAGTGTCCGGGGTATCATCTCGGGGAATAAGTTTTCCAAATGGTTGCGGAGCCTGCTGAGAGATGATCAAATAGTAACACATCAACCCCACTTGGAGCTTGGTCCAAGTACAGCTATCCTGTATCTCCGGAATTCATCTTCGTCGTCTATATAATCCTCCGCCAGGTCATGTGATATGGCTATACCTTTGTTGACCATTGACCATGTTTAGGTTTAGAACATGCATTTAGAAAACCAAGTTATACATTTGGTCCGCGGTTTGGAACATGTTTCTAGAATTGTGAGTTGATGCACTGTGAGCCGAATCTCCGACGAATAAGATTTGAAAATGAAATCTAGGGCTGCGGGAAGTCACCCAGTATGATGTAGAAGGGAAGACGACGATTCCATCTGAAGTTCCATATGAATTTTGATGACGTGACTAGGCTGGCAGTTGCTACAAACCTTGACTTCGTGAGACATTTTTCTCTTGCTGTCCTGATTCCTGAATTGTGTTCGTGGCTGGTAAGTCCCCTGCAGTACCCCTCGTGAATGTCAACGTAAAGCTGAATCAGAATCTGTCACGGCGCTGCATAGGTTCTGATTCCATGTATAAGTAAGCTGTGCGCGAATGACTCTGCAAGTGGCGCATGCTGCGCCAGTGGATGTGTTTCCACGGGCCGGTCGCCATTGATATATCTATTAGTCTTCTAGGACTCGGATGAAATGAATACACGATCCCCTCACTCCTGCAGCACATCCATGATACAGAGTGAAAATGTCAAAGACCTCGAATAATCACAGACCTTCGGTGACGTTTTCTACTGGTGTTCGCAGTGCTTCGTACGGGGGCACCAGGGACAGGACTATGCCTCCTGCTGTTCCTGCACCTATGTGAGTGGCTTTCATGCCTACAGATCCAGCTACTTTAATAGTTTCTAGCTACCGTCATGCAGCACCATCAGGCCCTTGGCCATGGATGGATTTCGACACTGATTCGGACCTTACCCTCAACCGTGACAACGCGCCAACCTCACCTGGCGCAGCGGGCCAGGTATGGCGTGGATACCCCGAGAGTCTCTTTGGAAATTGGAAGCCGGATCAAGTGAAGCGGAGCAAGATGCTGAGCAACTGTTCAGAGCTCGATATGTGCTCGGTTCATTGGCTGGATGTTCTAACAGATGGGACTTTTACGATTTTGGATAAGGAGGGGCGAGATCAAACAACTAGAGTGACGCCTGAACGAATAAATGAGTTTTGGGAGCTGCTGCAGACGCCTGTGAGTTTTCTTTTTTTGAGGTGTGTGTATGATGGTTGACGCGTTTTCTTGTAGCGGCCTGCGAACATCCGTGTTCGTGCGTTGTTCGTGGATAATCTTTCCATGTCTGTATTGCAGATGCTTGGAACGAAGTGAATGGTTTTGTTGCTCGATCATTCATGTGACTGACAAGAATTGTAGGTATAATATTGAACCATTTTTCTTTTCTTCATCCCTTAATTGGATACCCTCGCATTACCAAGAGGAGGTTCGGCGGAGCAAGGGTGATCGTGAGTATTTATAGTTTGATGGTTCAATGAGTCTTTACATTTTGATGCAGATATTACGATTACACTCCCGTTCATGCGGGCGATGCAAAATCCAGTCACTCGACCACCAACACCAGTAGACGACTCGGAATCACCAGGTTCAGTAAGATCTTTACCCTCGCAGCTCATATTCACTGGTATGCTATTTTCGCTTTTCCTGGAATTACTCTCAGCTCAAGTATCTCTTCAAGACGAAGATCAAGTAATTGATACCCAAGCAGCTCTCGCGCTCAGCGGTAAGTCCTGGTTTAAATTCTCATCTTGGCCTAGATCGATAGCTGGGTTATGCAGGTGGTAACATCCTTCTCCTCGATCTCCTCGCGGTACATATGGTACGGTCAGAGGATTCGAGCACGATCATATCATATCATCCGAGCTCTAGTTTTCGCCGTCCTTCCCCAAAGCAGTTGCACTCCCTCGTCTACCGTGCGGGACAGAGTGTATATTGGCAGAAAATCTTCGCCCAATCTAAGGACCCGACATTTTTGTTCCTGGCCATCTTGTGGTATGCTCTCTATGCATGGGACCAGGCATTTGAGTCGCTATACGCTCATATCAATTGGCTGGTGCGTCGTAGAATAATCAACGGTTGTTCTTTTGGCTGATTATCAATGCCATTCAGGAATCCCAAGTGCTGTTAACTAATAACATCAATCTGACTCGCAAACTTCACATTATACAAGCACACCTCCTACACTACCAGTCGCTTCTCCAAGACTTCCGGAAGTCCGTCGAGTTCCTCAACAAGACGCCGAATCCCGCTATGGACTCCGATGATTATAGTTCTGACGAACGTAAGGACTCCATGGGGCTCATGGCAAAGGAGTGTGCGAATCTACTCTCAGAAATCGGGAGATTGGAGAACAGGCGATTAATGCTGAGCAGTAGGTTGAAGAACGTGATGGATCTGGCGTTTGCGACTGTCAATATATTTGACAGTAAGCATATGAAGGACCTAACGGAGGCCACCGTCCGAGACTCGGGTGCGATGAAGCAGGTTTGTGTGCCATGATTGTATTCGTCATTGCAATTCTAAGGAATCTTCTGTCCAGATCTCCTACCTTACGATGATATTCCTTCCTGCTTCCTTCACTGCGGTATGTGCTGGGTATGCGAGAGCGATTTCGAAATGCTGATGATCATTCTGCTTCGCTAGAGCGTGTTTGGGATGAATGTTGACCAGATCACGGGGCAACCGGGACAAGAGACGCTCGCTCGCTACCTGGCGGTGGCATTGAGTCTCACATGCGCCACTTCGTGGCTCGTGGTGGCTTGTCAGTCGCGGAGCCCGTTTGTTTCAGAGGATAGCACTCTGCTACAGCGCGCCGGGTGGCCAGTGGTCTATCTGCTCAAAAAATTTAATGAAAAATGGAGACAGAAATCGTTACCGAGGTTTCAGAATATTGTTTGAGGATCTTGGCGCATGGATGATGTGGAGCATTGAGATGCTGCACTATTTGCATGCATGATGTCTTGTTATTTTCTTGATACCTTTCCCTGCGACCACAGGGCCGTCGTTGTGTCTCATTAATACCGGCTAATTACAGTACATTATCTGGCAGGGACTGCTTAATCTACTTAGCAGAAGCCCATCGCGATGTATCACCATTCTTATTATATTGCAAGTAATAGGGCAAGGTGTGCCCGGATTGTAGTTTCTCCTCGAAATCTCTAGCGATCCACATGGATTAAGTAGTGTTCAGGGAAGAAAACTGTAGAGCTTGATTCTCAAGTCCTACTCTGAGGTGCGATCCATGTGATGCCTGAAGGATTTTACTGCAATCTGTAGTACGATACGAACAAGTTGATCAGCAAGTCACGCTGAAACGCCTACTGGCCAGACCTTAACAGGGCCTGACGACCGCATCCATTCGCATCTGTAAACATTTCCGAATGTACCATTAGCGGCGTAGTCACTTATCGTACTGGATAGATGAACGAAGCTTACTGGTTAGGCTTACATGCCCCCCCGCCTGTCAGCCAGCCATGGAAGCAAATCCAATGAACAGCAAAAGGCGCGCCTTCCACACAGCCATGGAGTTTCCATGATTATCCCCTCTAATTTCATCCTTGTTGATGAGGAGCATACCAAGGAACGAGCAGATGCATGGCACTCACTCAACGAACTGGATGTGTACGGGAGGTGGGAGACAGAATTTGGGATCCTCATAAGGGTGGGCATGTGCAGATAAGGTGGCGGCATCAAGGAAAGTACAGCTTACAAGCGCGAACTATAGGACGTGCCGTTAGCATCAGGGCGGTCGGTGTAGAAGAAGCGCACAAACCAAAGCGCCTGCGAGGTGAATACCAAACGCTCACTATCTAAAGGTCAAAGCTTGTGGTGGCATATGATACGTTGTTTCCGCACAGTTGAAAGTCCTCCTCTAGAAGCTCTGTGAACTCATGAGGCTCGCAAAGTACAAGGATGGAGTACACGCTACCTTTGGCTTAGACGGTGCTTATGGCAGCATTGAATACACGAACTTACGGGGCGAAGGTGACGAGTGTTCGACTTGCATGTTCTGTTCGAGTGATCTCCTCGATATTGTTCGGAAAAGGCTCTGTTGTTAGTTTCCGCAAAATATTTTCGTCACCGCCTTGCACTAGGCAGAACATCAGGCATTTGACCTGAGAATGACAAAGATTTAGCTAGATTTATCTACCTTACAATTTCAACAATATATATCACAATTGCAGATCACATGACAAAGGAATAGATAGGTGGACTGCCTTGGTGATATCTCCCAAACCTATAATATTGGCAGATTTATAATACCCACTTATAATATACTAGCAAACTGTAGTGTTATTGTCAAGTGTGTCTATGGCTAGATAGATAGCTTCTGATTGCAGGATCCATAATGACTGACTGTGTGCCAGGGCATGATATTACATTGTAAGCTATATCATGATGCTGGTTTTCAACCAAGTGTGTCTGGCCTTAGATAGGTAGCCTCTGATGGGAAGATCTGCAATTGCTGGCTGTGTGGCATAGTGTGGCGCTGGACTGTCACATCACATCACAATGCTGAGCCATTGGTGAAAAAGTACATGGCTAGATAGATAGCTTCTGATTGCAGTATTCATAATGACTGACTGGGTGCCAGGGCATGATATTACATTGTAAGCTATATCATGATGCTGGTTTTCAACCAAGTGTGTCTGGCCTTAGATAGGTAGCCTCTGATGGGAAGATCTGCAATTGCTGGCTGTGTGGCATAGTGTGGCGCTGGACTGTCACATCACATCACAATGCTGAGCCATTGGTGAAAAAGTACATGGCTAGATAGATAGCTTCTGATTGCAGTATTCATAATGACTGACTGGGTGCCAGGGCATGATATTACATTGTAAGCTATATCATGGTGCTGGTTTTCCACCAAGTGTGTCTGGCCTTAGATAGGTAGCCTCTGATGGGAAGATCTGCAATTGCTGGCTGTGTGGCATAGTGTGGCACCAGACTGTCACATCACATCACAGTGCTGAGCCATTGGCGAAAAAGTACATGGCTAGATAGATAGCTTCTGATTGCAGTATTCATAATGACTGACTGGGTGCCAGGGCATGATATTACATTGTAAGCTATATCATGGTGCTGGTTTTCCACCAAGTGTGTCTGGCCTTAGATAGGTAGCCTCTGATGGGAAGATCTGCAACTGCTGGCTGTGTGGCATAGTGTGGCGCCGGACTGTCACATCACACCACAATGCTGAGCCATTGGCGAAAAAGTACATGGCTAGATAGATAGCTTCTGATTGCAGTATTCATAATGACTGACTGGGTGCCAGGGCATGATATTACATTGTAAGCTATATCATGGTGCTGGTTTTCCACCAAGTGTGTCTGGCTTTAGATAGGTAGCCTCTGATGGGAAGATCTGCAATTGCTAGCTGTGTGCTAGTGTATGATGTTAGGCTGTCATAACATAGCACAATGCTGAGCTTTGGGCAAACAACTCTACTGTTGCATGGGTTGTCTCGCCACAACAAGGTAGCAATAATTTTCCAATTGTATATAGCCTGGCATGACATGCATTAATTTCACATTCACACTATGGTGGAGCATTCATCAACTGCATTATGGTCGAGACCCCCGACAGACAAAATTACAAACAGAACAGTACAAAAATAATAAACTAAGTAGTGTTAACATTAGCTCGTGCTTGTAAGGCAGCACGTTTTTCCCGAATTTTAGACAATGCACTGTTTTTGCTGACATCGCGCTGTGAAGATGAAGAATTAGGAAAGATGCGTCTATGTCAAGGTGTTAGTGTACAGTTTATGACTAGATCAATCACGAACCGTGTCCACCACGTCATGAGGTCAACAACTTCCTCACTTTCATCGGGATCCTCCAACAGGTCGAGGATGCTGTGATAAAAATTTTCGGAGTCTGTGACTGTGTCTGTGCGCAAAAATACAGACGATGAACTCAACGCAAACCGAACCTCAGCAAACAATCATCAGTGTGAGGCGTGCTTTATCAAATCTCCCACACACCTGTGTGGCGATATAAGCCAATGACCCTTTGGTCACAGACTTCATGCCATGGAGGTAAGCGTTACCTGAACGCGGAGCTTTTGGCTCTCTATCCACTGAGCTTGGAGACGTAAATACATGTTTAAAACCCTATCAAGGGAGATGACTGAGTAAAGTGTTCCTCGCCAGCAGAACGAGCTTACAAATATGAGTATCTCGCCTCTTAGTAAACCCTTCCATGGATCTTCAGGATCATACTCATACCCAGAATATAGGAACATGGGCCACTGGTCACCGTGAACTACGGTTTCACCGCTCTTGAGACTGAGTTTGGTTCTGACTCGCAGAGTTATGACGTCAAGTTGAGTTGATCCAACGTTGAAAAGACTTACGCTGTATCTGACCAGTCAAGGCCTGCGGGGCAGAGCAATGCACCGGTGACTTCATGATTAAACCTGCAGTCGGACTTGATGTTTCGGGAGAGGGGCGGTATGACCACCTGTCCTCTGGGCACAAGCCATTCGAGAACGGCAGATTTGAGAGTTTTTGTATCATCGCCTCGTGCACCAGAGGCTCCTTTACTCAGCTGCAACACGGTAAGTATGAGAAACTTACGGTTTTGAATTCTTACCAAGTCTCCAATGTGAATAACATCCTCCTCCTCGCCCGTTGTGAGACGATCTAGAAGACCAGGATACGAATCTATTAGATTCATGAACACTCTATGTTCACGTCGAACACTAACATTGTAAGTATTCTTAAATTCTGGCGACATATAATTGTCACAATTACAACTTACTCCGCTGGATAGTCCTCTATGCAAGAGTCTTGTAACTCTTCGAGTCGGAGGATCCCTGCAGTCAGAAGGGCAGGATAGTTGCATAGGGAAAACACCGTCCGACCAAAATGTCGTCCATGAAGGACGAGGGGATTTGATGAAGTCCTAGCCAGGCAGATAGGTCAGGAAAACAGTGAGTCAACGTTTGGAAGAACACTTGCGCCTTTTTACACGGGCCCAATTGAAGGGCTGAACTACTATGCTTGCGCGAAGGATCGCTGGAAGAGGGATGGTTCTCGTCAATACTCATAATAAGTGGAAGTACGCGATTCTGATAGTAATAAACCAGATGTTTTATATGTCCCAGCAGACTATGACGTGATTAAAAAAAAACTCGCCATCTGAGTGCCATAGATCTCGTTACGACAAAGGCTCGCCATCCGAGCGCCATAAATCTTATTATGGTAAAACAAACCCCACGGCACGAGCGCCATAGGTCCCACAAAAGGAAAATACTTCACTATTCTAGCATCATGGATGATGGCACAGTCTTTTCGTCTCGCATGGCAGTACAGCGAGATTGGTCATCATCGACCGCATAGATACATAAGTCGCCGACGCTGTTGCAACGACAACTCGCGACATTTGGACCAACCAAGTATGTCCGGCTCACCCCCTCAGAAGCTTCTGCGACAATGCATCCATGTTGGAAGTGATGTCATGCTAAAGTAGGTTCTTCAGCATGCCTTGCAGTACCAACCTCATAACTTCACCTGAAGCTTTCAACTTTCCGTAATACACAATCAAAGAAGCTCTAGTATCGATGAGCTACACAACACAGACTGCAAGTGAGTTTTAAAATGTTGCAGAGAGCAACTTAAAACTAGACTTACCGTGCAGGGAATTCCTTCAGATCAAAGAAGTGGTCCCCAAAGGAACTCAGACGGCTGGTGAGATTTGACCATTCAGAGACTGGAAACGGTAGGACGAACAGGTCTGATGATTCTTTATCTAGGCAAGGACGAAGAACCCCAAGGCGGAGTAGAATCGGAGCTGCGTCATGTCAAGGAACAACTAGAGAACGCGGAAAGTGTTATTGCGAACCTTTCAGAAAGGGTAAATACGTACAGGGATAGATGGCTGGAAGAATACTATCGCGCCGACAACCTCGAGCGCCATATGCCATATGAGACATATGTGCCTGAGCTTGGTCAAATTCCCGAGGGCATAGCGTCCCCTGCTTTCTTCCCAGAGTTCTTCACCTGGAATGAAGAACGTGAAGAATGGGGGGATGATAAACTGTTAGAACAGCAGGGCACCAGTGAGAACACCACGCCTGGTGGAGGGGAGGACTATAGAGCGGAGAGGAATCTATTGGCAGGGAATGAAGCACACGACGTAATTTTTGGTGAATGAGTACTTACCACAATTTTAAACGTGGCGGGGTACGCTAGCTCGTTGTGTTACAACGTAAAACGCGTAATTTTCGACATTACAAATGCCCAGCAACATTCCTGCACTGCAATAGAGTTAGCAGAAGGAACTATGTCAACCCAAGGTGATACCGACAACATTAAGGCAAAAGCTTGATCAATGTTAGACGAACAGACACGATAAGATTTGGTGTGATCTCACCGTCAAATGGGCGCGACTCCCAGACCGACGCGCGATATGCGCGCGTTCGTTACGTCATAGGGGACTTGGGACATTCAGAGTCACATCTATGATCATTTCATGAGTGACATCAAAATAAACTTAAAGTTTAAATTTACTTCTAAATCCAGCGAGGACAATGTCCAAGGACGAAGTTTACTTCGGCATGAAGACGACTTAGGATTATCATGCTATATTACTACAGTATTGTAATAGTGGGTAGTGCTAGACTTTGTAGACATACGACTAACGGAACAAATGAGAGAGAAAGGAAAAGAGTTTGGTTTGAGGCGCTGGGGGTCTATATAGTGAATGACAAATGAAATCAAACTCAGCCGGCAGTGCCCGAAATTCCACTGACGTCATGTTACACATTATCTCATCACAATGCCCAGCCGGCAGTGCCCGAAATTTCACTGACGTCCAGTTATACATTATGTCATCACATCGCCCATTCTGATCAGTGGCCGAACCTTACGCCGACGCTTCCCGCTCGTCGTTCCACACAATGAGCTCAATATAATTTACTTTATTTCCAGGTGCACTTTGCGATTTTTTTCACCTAAAATACTTTACAACATCTAGTTCTTGATTGAAAATATCCGTTGTCGACGAAAGAGCTAGCCGAACGGGTGCCGTTGTATTTAGTATAGAGCTGGTAAATCTCTTACATACATTCACAAGGACACGCAATACAAATAGCAGGGGTTCAGTGGCTAAGAATGCAGCACTGGAGGCTGATATTGCCGGTACATACATCCTAATTCCGCGTGAAGGGGGAGAAACAGGTGGTCAACAGTGAACACAGAACCAAAGACGAAGCAGACGACGACGATGGCCCTTCTGATGTCCAGATCAACGCGGAAGACACCTCTGGATCAGTTCCTCCCTCAAAGGATCCTGCTCGCTCAGCTTACTCTGTTGAGTTGGACGACCATGATGATGACGAGGGTACTTTGCAGGCACACCTGGTCTCTCTCTCAAAAATGATTCTCGATGTGCTTCTGATTGGAGTATCTCTCATTGGTCGGAGAGGAACCTCCTCAACGCATCACACCTCCTCAGTTTCTTTTTGAACTTTGTCCTGTGGAATCGCATGAACGAGGTATCCACAGTGCCCTTGATATTGTGGAGCTCGCAAAGGAGCTGCCCTTGACATACAAGATCGGGCAGGTCTTACCCGATGTGTTCAGCGATGGCTGCAAGGAGTGCTTTGGCCGGAAAGGCGGGATTGAATGGTCCTTTGACGATCACCAAAAAGCAGATGATCTGCCTGCTCCAGGTATTATCAATCATTCGTACAGATGGCTTATCGAAGAGTTATATGTACACGTATGTATTGAGGTACAAATAAGAAGTGAAAAATCTGGTATATTAGAGTACGTAATCTATTGCATCATTTGTCGAGAACATTCTACCAGACATATCTGGTCGGAACGCAAAGTTGCGGTAACCGTAGGTGTGACCTGAATGTCGACAGTGTTTTTCTTGGTAATTTCACATTTTGAAACAATTCGTATAAGCCCGCGATGAATCCCATCAAGAATAAGGCACTCTTGGTTTTTCTTGCGTGGAGGAGCCAGGCTCAAGTCACTGGCGGGGATGTGATAGTGTTGAAGTGCGGCGCCAGCACTGTTGGATGTGCAGAATACGGCCACACAACCTTCGGGAGCGGGTCCGTTCTCACCACAGAACGGGTCTGGACAAGCCGTTGACACAAACCGTTTCTGTAGCTTGCCATGCATGAACCCCGCCGAAACCTTGAACAATATGTGATACCCTAAGAGATTTGAAGAAAACTCTTTGCTCATCAACCAAGGCAGCGGGCCTACAATAACATAAGTTGACGTTGTGATACCTCCCTCAGAGACTCACCGGTGTCTCGGATTTTCTCGGTTCTGACCTCAATGCTATCCCGGATGTCGAGCGCATCGACACTCCACGCCTGGAGTGTGGATGACAAACTGGGATTGACGCTCGATGAAGGGTCATGCTCTACGTCAACACTGCTGGACCACGTGGACCATCCGTTGAATGGTGCAAGACTGGAATCCGTAATCGAAGCTGACGAGCTAGAGGGAATTTTTTCCGCAGGTGGAGTGACGCTTCGAGGTGGGGGCGCCAAGTACGACCGTTTCCGCATATCGCAGAATGAAACCAACTCCGGGCCTTGAAGCATCACACCATTTAATCTCATTCCATACCTTAATAGTGGTCAGCCTTTAAATCACTGGAAAATATACGTACCGCTTACCTGGTGACAACGTCGTGCAGTTTGAGAGTAGCGATCACCTGCCCGCGCACAGCAACAGTGCAAGTCTCGACTGAAAGGCTGCTGAGGGTGCCTCGGTAGCCTTTCCGTTCACTCCCAATAATGAAGACTTCATGACCGATATCCTTTTTGAAAGAATCCACGCTTGCGTTGTGTATTTTGATGACAAAGCGGATTGGAACGTTGATCTATCACAAGTTAGAAATGTGTGAGTCAAAGTGAATAATACTTACAATCGACTTGTCGCCGTTGCATATAAGGCTCAGGCAAGCGTTCGGAAAGTCTACATGCTGCACAAGACCTTGTGCTCCGCACTCTGGCCCACGGGCGACACTCACAGTATCTCCAGGTCTAACATCATAGCCCCTTTCTTTTGTGAAGGTGATTGTCCGGGCGAGATCTGTCCTCTGAACCATGGAGGCAGGAACTGAGATACTCGACAGGTTGGAGTCCGCGTTGTTCGGAGTGAAGATATCCCGGAACCACAAATTAGTATCTCCCCTAGCAAACCAATTCACGATGCCGCGTCTCCCCGTGTGTTTCCCACCGAGGACTTGTATGTAATCCCCAATTTCAATGGAATCAGAGTCGGAGGGAGGCTCAAAATATTGCTGGGTTGGCAGGTGCGATTTGAGGGTGTGCCTCAGAGGTCGCCGATCTAGGTAATACTTTGAAACTTCGATCTATGTATTACGAGTTAGTCCAGTCCTCCAAAGAGGATTCTGCCAGAAACTCACCACTTCCTTGGTAGTCTCTTGGCAGACGTGAAGCACATCATCGTACATTTGGATGAGGTGACCTTCCACACCCATGTATGGACCAGCTATAACTCTAACAGTGTCCCCCACTCAAAAAACGCGCTCTATGTCCTGGAGAGAGATTTCTGTTTCTTCGAGACATCCGTCGAAGTTGAATTCCAATCCCACCGAATCACAGGTATGGTCAGTGGAGATAACGGTACCGAGCTCTCCACGAAGAGAGCCTTTGACGACTCTGGCCGAATCACCCACGCGCAAAAATTGCATCGAGAATGCCACAACGGTGGCCTTCAGGAAGGGAGTGTCCCACCCGGATTCCAGATGGAGCTGAATGTCGTTAACATGAGGAACAGCGACAAGTTCTACTTGATCGCGGGCGAAAATCTTGACCACGAGTCCTTTGTAGTAGCTCTCTCCTTTGTAGGACCATCCTACTACTTCGCCATTCAAAATGATGTCAGATACCTGGCCCGCCTTGCTATTTGGAAGGCGAGATCGCTCGACCAGCGAGCGGGTTCCCTGAGGCATTTTATAGGGAAAGTCCCGGGTAGCAATCAAGACTTCGACAAAATCCTCCTCTTTGGATTTGAAGACTCTGCCTACGTCGTCCTTGTACTTGCCCCTTGTGATTCTTACCCACGCCGTGTCGGGAAGCTTGGATCGTGAAAGTTCGACAGCTTCGCATTCTTCATCCTTGATACGGGTATAGTCTTTCACGGCGAGATAAAGAGACGAAGGTAGTGACTGTGAGATAGTCTTTGGACTGTCTGCCACTACGTAAAGTTGGCCCGGTGTCCAAGCTGACACAGTAACGGGAAATTTTAGCTTCCGAAGGTGTGCAGCCACATATTCAGTAGCAGTTCCTGGGACTGCAATGAGTACATACTACGCCGTTAAAATTTGGACCTACTCTGAACGTGAAGCAGATACATTCTGTCTTCAATGGGAAACTGGCGACCGTGTGATGAGGTGGCCGAATTCTGTTTGAACCGAGTGGCCATATCGTCGAAGGTTGCAGCCAACCTATCTTTCGCGGATGGGTTCAAGAAACGTGTAACCTTTGGTGACCGCACAAAAGGACTGCCCACATCTTCCTCGTCTTCCTCCTCGTCTTCGTCTTCGTCTTCGTCCTCCTCCTCAGCCTCATCAAGTATATATGGATTTTTTTGCTACAATTGTAGTTTAATTTATCAATTGAGCAAACTATCAGTTCATAATTGACTTACTTTGCGAGGTTTGAGAGGTTTACGCAATTGTTGAACGGGTATGGCGCACGAAGGTTCGGGCTCAGGTACATACTTAATCTTCAGTTCCATTAGATTTGCCAAGGATTGCGCATCATCTCCATCACCGGAGAACAATAGACGTCGGGGTTCCTCCCAGTCCCCCGCAGAGAATCGACTGCCAAGGTACGATTCAAGGGCAGCGTCCATTTCACCCATCGACATGTCACTGGTGAGGAACTTGCGAAGAATGTCCCATGCATGGGGATCGTAAAGTGCGGATTGTATAGTGTGATTCCCTGTATCGCTCATAAATGTCAATATGAACTACTATATCACAATGACGAATTACCTTCAACAATTCTAAGGCGCTTCGGGGTAGGTTCATCACCACCGTGATGTGGTGATCCGGCGCGTTTGGACATGACTGTGATCTGTATTGACATATATCAATTAAAAGCTTGCAACAGACTTGATTTTGACGTACTTTTCTCTCAGAGTCTATTGAATCAACTACGTTAGGTAGCTAATCTATGTACTCATGTATCGTATCGATGTGGTTGGAAAGAAAGCCTGTTAATGCGCAACGTCAGCCTTTATAGTGAATGACTTTGTGTATTAGCTAATACATACAGAGATGTGGGCGTAAGGATTGTGGTCACCGGGCGTAAGAATTGTGGTCACCGGGCGTAAGAATTGTGGTGGGCGTTCCACAACATTGTGGCCCGACGGCGCAGCAGCATTGTCTTGCTGCAATTTTTCCATTTGTGGTGATTGTGTACCGACCGCCGTCAATGGTGACGAAGTTTGTGACACTTAAGTCCAAACTGCATAGAGTACAGTAGCTAGACAGATTCCGGTATATACAATGTAAGTAGTGAAGCCCTGAGTACCAAGTACGAACGGCGCGACGCATACGCGCGCCAAAGCTGGAGGCTGCCTTTGTAAATCACATGTACTACTCTGATACTTCACATAGATGCTAAATATAAAGCAACCAACTGAAGTAATATCTGGGCTATATCTATTGATCGAAAGTTGAGAGTCGGGAAAGAGTGGATCATATGCGAAGAGCACAGTTAATATAGTGAACGACTGCAAAGATATTTAAACTCAGATGGCAACGCCCGGTGGGTACTTTCCGGTAGTCATTCAAATCATCCGGGTCATGTGAATGTGACCTGCTGTGACATGTTTCAAGCAGTGGCCGAACCTTACCCCGACACTTCCCGCTCGTCGTTCCACACGATGAGCTCAATATAATTTACTTTATTTCCAGGTGCACTTTGCAATTTTTTTCACCTACAATACTTTAAATTTGACCTTGACTCCTGCTTCTCCTTTGACATAACCATAACTCTAAGTACTCTACCATCTGATTAATATAGCTTATGTTGAATTACAGCCAATTATACACGAGACTGTTGAGCCTAAGGATGTCATGTGTCTTGTTGCTGTTTCCCATGCTTGTTTGCTGTATACCACTGGTGGCATACAATGGCAAGGATGCTAAGCATACTATGACACAAGTTTCTCAAATGATGTAGGACCTTTCTTCATATTACTACTTCACTGGTATGTGGCTTGTGATGATCACTTAGTTCATTCCACTCCAGACACTGATATTGACACATTCTTCATCTAGCACCGACCCCATTGCAGACTCAGTCAGTTTCTGGAGAATGTTCACGACGGTGTGAACAAGCTAAGGGTTCCAATGAGTCCATGAGCATGCATAATAGTGTCCTGGAACACAACTTTACAAGCACTCGAAGGGTTGTTGCAGTTGTAGCCCTGTTCCATGGCTTTGACTTCATATTCTTCTTCTTCGTTGATGATGTCAGGTGGTGGCTCTAGGAAATTCAGACCGTGTACGTCAGTTTCACGATAGGACGATAGCTCCGAGGCATGGAAGGTCGGGTGAATTCGCCATTGTTCTGGAAGTTGGAGTGTGAAAGTGATTGGGCTAAGTACAGCTTTGATTGGGAAGGGTCCGTATCTTTTTGGTCCAAGCTTCTTCTTTGGTATTGGTATGATCAGGTTCTTGGCAGATAGCCAGACCTTATCGCCAGCTTTCCAAGGCATATACTTTACTCCGTGAGATCATTCAGCCATTCACTGCATAGCAATGTTATGACAGGTGATGGCTTCTTCTCGAGCTTTCTGCAGAAGTCTTACGCGTTCTTTGGCGGCTGGAACCAATGACGATGCTAGAGTGTGGGGTAATGATCTCGGGTTGTATCCCATCATGAGATAGAACGGTGAGGTGTTGTGGGAATCATGTTTTCTGTGATTGTGAACGAATTCTGCGAGGGGAAGATGTTCGACCCATGTTTCGGGGTTAGTTCGGCAGTAGATCTGCAAATATGTTTCTAATTCTTGATTAAGACATTCGGTCTGTCCATCAGTCTGTGGGTGATAGGCAGTAGAGGGTGCGATGGTGTAGTCAAGAAGCTTAGCAAGGGCTTTCGAGAATTTAGAGACAAACTGAGGGCCTCAATCAGAAATGATCTTGTCATAAAGTCTGAATCTTCGGTAAACATGTTTGAAGAAGAGTTTTGCTACGCCCTCCGAAGTAATGGTTTTCAGGCAAGGAGTAATAATTACCCCCTTCATAAGGCCATGGTCGACCACGACCATAATAGAGTCAAAGCCACCAGAGGGAGGGAGATCCGTGATGAGATCGATCGACAAAGAGGCGAAGGGAACAGTCACATCAGACAGGATAGGGACAAGGGGCAGGGTCACCGGGTGCATATCAGCTTTCATTTGTTGACAAAGGGAACAACCCTCAACATATTTTCGAACATAGGCGCCAAGGCCGGGCCACCAAAAGTCACATTTAACAAGCTCCTTAGTTTTAAAACGACCAGGATGGCCCGCAGTGGGATGGTCATGTAAGCGGTGGAGTAGGTCATGGCGGGCGGCAGGAGAGACGTGGCACGATCTTTATAATACAGGATACCGTCAACAATTTTCCAGTCAGATAGTGCCGACTTCATGGGGGGAAGACACAGGCCGTTCAAAGCATCTGATGCAGTGGAGAATATAGGGTCCGAGGAAGGATCAATTGTAGAAAGGGCGTTATGGAGTGAATCGTCAAGAAGACGAATGAACATGGTGTTGGGAAGGAGGGTGACGTCCGCATTATCCGAATCCGTGGGATGATGATCAGGTCTGCAAGACAATGCATCAGGGGCAGCTAATTTAGTTCCAGGGATGTGGTGGAGTTCAATATCGAACATGGAAAGGATTAGCTGCCAGCGTGCCTGACAATGGGTCAGCTTCTGCACAGTACGGAAATAAAGTAGGTTTTTGTGATCAGTGAATATGACAACTGGGTGCGGGTTTCCTTCAAGGTAATGACGCCATTCAGTGAGCGCCCAAATGACAGTGAGCAGCTCTCTATCGAAGATTTGGTAGTTTTGTTCTGCTGGGTTTAGGGACTGGGACAGGTAACCACATGGGTGATACTGCCTGTTATCATCAGTCTGAAGGAGCACTGCTCTGGTAGCCACGAGAGAAGCATCAGTTGCAACTGAAAATTGGTGAGTGGGGTCCAGGTTCTGGAGGACTGGTTGACAAAGGAAACAATTTTTCAGAGCCAAGAACGAATCATTACATGCATCAGTCCACAAGAACTGGACATCTTTCTTTGTGAGATCTATTAGAGGGTGCGCGAGGTCCAAGTAGTGCGAGATGAAGTTCCGGTAGAAGTTGCAAAATCCCAAGAAGGACTGCATTTCTTTCACTGTAGTGGGGACGGGCCAGTCCTTAATTCCATCAAGTTTAGCGGGGTCCATGGTGACGTGACCTGGTTTGATGATCATGCCAAGGTATTCCACCTCTTTGGCGTCAAACATGCACTTTTCGGGTTTTAAAAATAACTGTTCTCGACAGATTATTTCTAGTATTCTCCTGGTCCTCTTCTGATGTTCATCAAGCGTTTTCGAAAAGATAAGAATGTCGTCCATGTAGATTACTAGCCATCCCTCGTTAATCTCTTGCTGGAAGGTTCGGTTCATGTACACTTGGAATGTAGCCAGTGAGTTGCAGAAGCCAAAGAACATGACGTTAGGTTCGAATAATCCAAATTCTGTAGTGAAAGCTGCTTTCCATCGATCATCAGGGTGGATCCTGATATTGTTATACCCAGACCGGACATCCATCTTGGTGAAGTACTTAGCATCATGTAGGCGAGCGATCAGCGAGAGAGGAAGGGGAAGCGGATAGGAGTTCTTTATCGTCCAATCGTTGATGTACTGGTAATCTTGACAGGGGCGAAGTTCTCTGCTCTTCTTCCCAACAAAGAAGAACTCACTTGCCTGAGGGGACTTTGATTCAGAAATAAAGCCTTTCTTCAGATTCTCATCAATAAATGCCTTGACCGCTGACCGTTCTTTTTCAGATAAAGGGTAAATCTTCGAAGTCTTCAGAATGAAAACGGGTTTCGTCTCAATACAGTGGTCAATCCCGGGCCGTTCAGGTGGGAGTTGGTTAAGGCCATCCTTTGCGAAGATATCACGGAAGTCGTGGAGATAACCGGGTACCAGTTCTTCGAACAATTTCTTTTTCTGTTCTACCTCGCTATGTGCTCCAGCGATGGTGAATTGTTGAGCTTTATTGCTGAACTTCATCTTGTTCCTAGAAGTACCGTCCTTGGTAAGAGGGAAGTCAAAAGATACATTCTTGATAAGGCGCATCTCTGTTCTGTCTGCCGAATATTCAATGAGAACGTCCTCATCCCGTATCTGGTAAGTGGTTATATCGGTTACCATGGGTTCATAGTTTCCCCAAATATCTTCTTTAGTATCGAAGATGGGAGCCGTTTCCTCAGGGACTGTCATCTCTTCATCTGGGATCTCTTCAATGGACATGGAAGGGTAAGTCGTGGAGTCAATACGTTCAGGTGTCACTGATTTGACTTTCGTCAGAACCATGGAGTCAACGCATTCAGGTTTCACTGACTTCTTCTTAAGCTGAGAATATTTGTACTTTGGTTTCTTTGAGAAGAGGGGAGGTAACCTGTTCTTCTTTCATTCCTTATCAACATCTTCTTCAATGAGATCGGACTTTGGAGTCCTAGGCAAGGAAAGTGTTCCTGCCTTCCACTGAATTATAGGGTCCATAGCCCGTAACCACGGGATTCCTAACAAAATTTGATCGCGCTTTCCGAGACGTGTGACATTAAACTTGCCAATCATGGCTTGGTTGTCTATTTTCACGGTTAGTATGCAATAATGTGTAATTGGGCCACCTTTGGTTAGACTTCCATCAGTGGTGGCCACTTTGAAGGGTTTGGAGAGTCGGTGGGTTCGGATCTTATGGAGTTTAATGAAATCCTCGGAGATAAAGGTTCCTGCCGCTCCCGAGTCAACGACGGCAGTAGTTTTGACGGTTTTCAGACGAGTTTTGGAAATAAGAGTCATCGGAACACGCAGTTCCTTTTGTTCTCCAATAGCCTGTACAAGTCTTACTGTTACATTGGAAGATACTGACGTCGTACCAGTCTTCCACATCAAAAATCCTCTGCAAGGCGGCGGTTCTCCATTTCATCGTCTTCTTTTTCAATCTTCTCCTGCCTAACAGGGACCTTCTTCTTCTTCTTTTTAGGGCAACGGTTGGCACGATGGCCTCGCTTTTTGCACACAAAGCACAGGCCTTTAGCCATGCAATTGGCGCGTTCTTCTTTGTCAATACGGTCTACGTCCATCGCATCGTCGTCCTTCTTTTTAGGCTGGGGGCGGTAATGGCGGTATTGGTTGGTGTTGGTGAGGGCGATAGTAGTCTTACCTCGATTAATATTGCTATCAATCTTAGTAATGGCGGTAATATACTTGTCAAAATTGGTAGGGATTTCTCCCATAAGGTGAATGGCGCATAGGAGGTTGTCATTCAGGCCTAAGTTGAACATATGGATAAGGACGTGAGATTCCTTGACGTTGGCTACTGCTACGAGCGATCAGAACTCGGCGATATAGGACGTGAGACTCTTCTGAAGCTGCTTAAGCTTCTGGATCTTGTTGAGTGCGACTATGCTCACATTGGCAGGGATAAACATCTCCCGAAATTCTTTCTCAAAATCGGCCCAAGTTCCATACTTGGCCGTTCTTCCTTCGCATACTTGGTAAAAGGTATCGGACCAAGATGCAGCCATCCCTTCTGTCATGTAGGCAAGGGCCGTAACTACTTTCTTTTCATGGGAGGAATAAACCACAGTGTTAATGGTGAAGTACACTTTAACGGAGTGTAACCAGCGCAAAGCTTTTCTGATGTTACCATTGAAAGCAACTGGGGCTCCGGCACGGAGTTCAACCTCTTTGGTGGTATGAGACATCCTAAGGCTAGGGTGGGCTGATAGCTGTCGGGGAGGTCTTTCGTCTGGGAATTTGTCTGAAGAGGAAGTTGAGGTAGAACTCGAACTATCTTCAATATCAGTGGGGATCAGGCGGGGTTTGGTGATAGCTGACTCAGGGGCTGCATGAAATTCTTCTTCCGGAGTATCCAGTTCTTCTGGTTCTGGATCAGGCTGGGTAGGATCTCTTTCCCACCAGAACGTTCTTTGCCAAGAGCTCGTCTTGGGCTGGTATCAATAAGGGGCGTCACAGATGGTGATGGTCAGATAAGGACTTTAATCTTTTGTTATGAACTGGGATGGGTTCTAACAATCTAGACTCAAAAGAGAGCCGTCGGGGTCGAGTCTGGTCTAGTGATGCAATGACAATGAAGTCTGCTTGCAAAGCTAATAGCTAACAACAGGGTAATACCTTGAAGTTAGGTTCTAAGGTTCAGACTGACGAAGAGGAGTGCTCTAAGTCAGAGATTGATTCAGACGGCTAAGCTTGGAGGGCTTAGACGAAGGAAGTCAAGTGTCTGGTAAAACCCAGTAAGATTAAAGTAAAGAGCTACAGAGTACAAAGGCACGTATTTATAAGGAATCCTAGGAAAGGTTTAGGGCAAGTACGAAAGTAAAAGACAACTGCCTAATTAAGTATGTATGCGCAGGAAAAGGTAAGTGATCCGAGAAAGGAAACAAGAAGTGGTTATCAGTCATCTAACGACGGCGGTAACAAGTGGTCGTGATGTAATACAATGGGTAAAAAGAAAATGAATAGATAGTAAGCGTACTGTAACAGCTGCTCTAAGCCAAGCCTGAATCTGTGTTGACACCACTTACACTAAGCTCCAGCATGCTGAAACCTTCACTGGCCATATTGAGGGTCAGCTTATAATTGAAGAGCGGTGGAAAATTGGAGGTGATAAATAATGAATATAACAAGCACAGGGAAGAAGCATCACTCCAAAAGTATCACACAGCTCTTGATGAGTTAGAACATCTTGTTGTCATGCGCTTATTCAAACTATCCAAGCTCTCACTTTCATCAATGGGTAAGCAAATGATATTGTGTTTTGAGGGAAGGCTGATCACCATTGGCAGGGTACAAGCTACAACAACAAATAGGAAAGGCATTACAGAGGCACTCCAATGCAATTTGGAACATCATCAACAAGTATAATGTGCAGGCTACTGCCCTTAATCCTCCCCAACCACTCTTATCATGGAGGGATATCACTGAGTATAGTTTCATAGGAGAATTCAACATTCTCCAATATTCATGCACTGACACTTGTGAGCTTGACTGGACCAAGCTGACACATTGACAAGCCCTAGTCAAATTTTTCAAGTCTGCACACTGCCATTTGTGATGAAAACACTGTGACAATCACATTAGCACTTGCACTCCCATTTTCCCTTTGTAGTCATAATGGAGATAACAAGCTGAATAATTCCCATTGCTGCCAGCGCTTGTCATGTGCTTACACAGAATTTGTTCCGATGTCGGTATCATGCTCCCCCATGTCCTGTCTATGTCTGCTTACCTCCACTGGTCCATTAATTCTCATTGATATCATTGCTAAAGCTATTGTCACAGATCTTATTACATGTATCCTCGTGTTGCGCAGTGCTAGTATTCCACTTACCTACAGATACAACATGCCACACTTACATCACTACATTTTTCGCCAACGCATTCCACATATTCACACATTATGATATAAGGGCTCTCGGTAGATAGTTTTGACTTACTTCCCCTTCCTGCAGGCAACTGTCATATAGCAGAGTCACCTAGTAACTCTCATAGTCTTGTGCAATTGTCAACTTCCTTGCCATCTCTGTGACCACACATGCTACTTGAGTTCTTTCAGTTGCATGCTACTACCTAGGTTCCCCTTTCCTCAAAGTCGCACTTGTCGCCAATAAGTCGTGTGCCTCAGTTATCATGCTTCTTCCACCAGCGCACTCCTTGCTAATAGCCATGCACCTCTATTGTTGCATCTTCCATCAGTGCACTCCTTGCCAATAGTCACGCTCCTCTATTGTCGCATCTTCCACCAGCACACTCCTTGCTAATAACCGCCCTCCTCTATTGTTGCACTTTGTGCCAGCACACTCCTTGCTAATAACCACCCTCCTCTATTGACACACTTTGTGCTAGTGCACTCCTTGCCAATAGTCATGTATTGTTATTACCACACTTCTGCCAGCACACTCCTTGCTAATAGTTGTGCCCCTCCATTTGTTGCATCTTCTGCCAAAGGACTCCTTGCCTACAAGTAGTGCATTTTATCACACCCTTAGATTTCGCATGCCTCAAGTACTCAGCGCACTTATATAGCACTACTATTACCTTTAGCGCTATTGCTGTCAGGTCACTATAAGGTCGCTATAGGTCTTAAGTCCTTGAGCTCAGCTTCCCTTGCATATAAGGATAAGTAGAGTTAGTTGCATTCAGACTAGCTAAATTTATTCTTTCACAATGCGCAAATGTCTACAACAATCAGCAAAATTTCAGGTATTGAATATATTGTAATCAATTCAATTCCAGATCATGATAGCACTGATACCACCACTTGGAGCATGCTACAGAAGTCATGGAATATGAGGAGCAGATACAGACTACCCAGGCTGTGGCAGATTATATATCAACTATTGTAGATTAGTAGACTCAATGTTTCCAGTACACGTCCATCAATATTGAAAGTATCTGGCATTCTGAGTCCCTGTGTCATTCATTACACCTTTGCCACTATCAGCATCAGTCTATGAACCAGAATGACAGCAAAATCCTCAATTCACCCCTGAGATCATGTTTCACTTACACCTTCACCACTATCAGTATCAGTCTAAACCAGACCTCTATTAGCATCAGTCTATGAACCAGAATAGTCCTCAGTTCACTCCCAAGACCAAGTTCCATTTACACCTTCACCGGTGAAGGAACTAAGTCTGACTGCGGCGCGCGCAATCAATCTCTAGATGTGAGATCAACAACACTGCTGGTGAGGCAGTATGTCGGGTCTCGCTGCGCCTAGGCTGCTATGTCTGAGACAGATGCGTTCGACCCTAAAGGGGACTGCTACCACACACAGAACCAGGGATAAAGAGAACTCGAGTAGACAGGGGACGTGCACAAGGATATAGAAAGGCGCGAAGCGCGCGATGAGAAATGCGCAGTAAGCGGAGCGCGGGAAGCGCGCGCTAAGGTAAGCGAAGCGCGGGAAGGTGCGCACCTATGGTGCGTGTGGGCGCGTGAAGGCGCGCAAGTGATGCGGAAGGCAAGGAGCGGTGTAGGGATTCGTAATGAGCATGAAGTGACGTGAGTGAAAGCGAGAGCAAAGGCGAAGCGGACAAAAAGCAAGGCTTGATTAGGCGATCTAATCTAAGCCAAAACGCGATAACCACAGGGCGCGTGCCCTAATGGTGACTACTACTCTAAAGTAAAACCCAAATGCTAGGGAAGTACAGTAAAGGGAAGTAATGAATAGTAGTGCTACCATCAGGCTTTATACTAAGTAAGATCTCATCGGACGCGGAAGGGATAGGGAGAACATGCGCGATAGTATGTAATGACATGTAATAGCGCTGCAGTCCTTGTTACACTCGTGCAGCATGTAGTATGACGTACTAGAGGGGTGCTCGGACATGGATCGGTCCTCCTGGATGATAGGCGATAGAGCGCGGGAACGCGCGCTAAGCGCAGGCGCGAGAAGGCGTAGGCGCGGGAAGCGCGTAAGCGCGGGAAAGCGTGCGCCTTTGGCGCGCTATACAGGGAAGTGTTATGCAACTCCATAGTGCGAATGATCAAATGACAGCTCATGTAAATATGGCCTTTTCACGCCCACAGAATTATGATTCCTTACATCTCCCAGGGACTTAGATACTGAGTGTCCCCACTCAGAGCGCATCTGGTGAGAACCTCGAGTGAAGTTGGTGGCATGGGTACTATGTGTGCGCGTTCTGACCGTAATGCAATTGAGTGCAATCAAGCGCTAAAGCGTGAAAACAGGCGAGTGCACAAAAATGTGCAAATGCGCAAGCGCAGGAACATGCTGGTGTGCACGAGAAAGGCGTGCTAAGTGTGCGTGTGTGGGAATGCGTCGCATTATGTGGGAAGGCACTGAGAAGACTCTGATACGCGAATCATGATATGCGGTTTGGGTGTGATCAGGCGCGAAATGCGTGAGCGCATGAAAACACGCAAATGCGCGAGCGCGGGAACAAGCTGAAAAGCGCGAGAAAGGCGTGCTAAGCGCGCACGTTCACGGGAATGCGTCGCAATATGCGGGAAGGCACTGAAAAGACTCTGACATGGAAATCATGATATGCGATCAAGGTGGCGATAGTGATGATCATTCAAGCAGTACTTGGCTACTGAGTGCACTTGGTCGAAGGCGGCTGTAATAGCGCGAGAACGCGCGCTATGGTGACGTGCGAAGCGTGGGAATGCGCCATGTGAAGATGCGCAAAGCATGAATTGCCAGGGAGCATGCAGGAGTAATCGCGTTATGGAGGTCATGTTTGATGTAGGTCCAGGGGTAAAGCGCGACACTGGAGCAGTCCATTCCATGTCTATACAAGCGCGAGAAAGGCGCACGGTAAGCGCTAGGCGTGGGAAAGGCGCGCGTGAGAACGTGAAGGAAAGGCGCCTAGATGCGGCTGGAGCGCGTGGGTGGATGTAACAGGGGCATGGTGCGCTAGAAGGTGAAGGGCTATTGTATGAGTTGGCGCAAGCGCTAGCATGAAATACTATGTCTTCGTGGTAATCCCTCTAATGCATGATAGTCGTACAGGAGTTGGGCATGAACTGGTAGCTGTGGTGGATGGCCCCCTCGCGGTGGGCTCCAGTTGAAGGGTGAGGCTCGACTACAGGGATGAAAAGGCGGTTAGAGATAATGGGGAAACTCTGCAGTAAGACCCGGGCGCGAGGTATATACTCGACCCGTAGGACAGCTACTGAGAGGGAGAACCTCGGAATATTGGCAAGGGACTCTCTTGCAACGAGGGAGGGTGCTCTAAGGCGCGGGGAACGTGAAAGGCGTGGTGCGCGTTATGGTCTATATGCGCGAGTCGTCGTGAGCGCGGATACGCGATAATCCAATCGTATATTGGGTACTTTTAGAATCTAACTATGGCTAAGGAGTGGGGAATGCGCGAAGTGTGCGAACTAAAGGTCCAGTAAGGTCTCTATATACTGTATCTATAAGCGCGAAGGTGCGCGGTACCGAGCCGAATAGCGCGCGGTCCCGAGTAATTAGTATGTATGTAACTATATGTAAGGCGCGCGCTCGGTTCCGAAGTGGACGCTTTCGTAGCAATTGAGATAACTTACCAGTAAATCAGCAAGGACAAGGGGCGGGCGGGTGTGTGGAGATAGGCGCGAGGCGCGCGAGCGCGCTGGACGTGGTGATTTGAGCCTGTAGGACCTCAATATTGATAGGTAGACGCGATGTTCCTTACACCGGTTCACTGAGGTTCACCTCTATCTGCATCAGTATATGAACCAAAATGGTCCTCAATTCACCCCCAAGACCACATTACCTTCACCTCTATCAGCATCAGTCTATGAACCAGGTGTCTCTCTATCAGTATCAGTCTATGAATGAGAATGGTCCTCAATTCACCCCCAAGACCACATTCCATTACTCCTTTGCCTCATTTTTGCCATGTGCAGCACCTACTAGGGGACTGGTATCTTTCCACTTGAATTCAGATGGTGACTGCACTCAACTTAACTAGATTTCAAGATAGGCACCACCTCACATCTCAGTGTTTGATAACGACTGAGACTTGAACCAACGTCAAAGCATCTAACTCCCCCTGACCTTTAGACTTGCACTCATACCCCTTTCTCACTCTGTTCCTAGATCGGACCCTTCAATCTTCCTTGTCTTGGTCGTGTTGGAGTTCAACACTCCCCCTCGAGTGCAAGCCAGGCTCATTAGGAGTCTCAGCTTCTGCAAGCAAGGGTGTGGTAGGGCCTTCGTGAAGGTGTCGGCTACATTGTCGTCAGTTGGACAATAATACAACTTGAAGGTGCCATTTTTGACATGGGATCGAACAAAATGGTACCAGAGGTCGATGTGTTTAATGCGTGATTGAAATTTCTAGTTCAAAGTGAGAGCGATGGCTGCCTGATTATCGCAGAATACTGGAATTGGCAGGGGAGGGGGTTCGTACAGCAGGTAAAGTAGCTCGCATATCACACTAGTCAGGGCGATGTATTCAGCCTCTGCTGTGGATAGGGCTATTAGGGGCTGCTTCCTGGCGCTCCAGGCTACAGGGCCACCATTCAGGAGGACGATGTAGCCTGACATTGAGTGGCGATGGGGCTGTGACACCCAGTCAGCGTCTACGAACGCCTTCAATCCACTGTCCAGCTGGCCAAGGGTAAGTTCAAACTCTGCTGTACCCTTCAGGTATCACAGGGCACACTTGGTGGCCTCCCAGTGGGGTCTACCAGGGTTGCGCATGAATTGAGAGAGGGTGGCCACTGGGAACGCAAGGTCTGGCCATGTGCTGGTGGCTGCGTACATCAGGGAGCCTATGGCTCTCTGGTATGGTACGTCTTGCATGGCTGGAACTTCTGCAACCATGCTGGGGGACTGTTCTACTGACAGTTGCGTTCCAGGTTCCATAGGGGTCTGCGTGCTCTTTGCGTCGCCTAGATAGAAGCGCTCGACTATTGTGTCGACATATGCTTTCTAGGACAGCATTATGGTGTGTGCAATTCAATCTCTACTCACTTTTAATCCTAACAGCCAATTCAGCTCGCTGAGGTCCGTGATCTCGAAGTAGCAGTGCAGCTGGGACTTGAATTGGGTGATGTGAGTGGTGTGATTGGCTGTAATGGCCATATCATCAACGGAAACCGTGATGATGATGTGTGCATCCGTGGTATGTTATAGTATACAGCCTGGTCGACTTTGGAGTGGCTAAAGCCAAGCTCTACAAAGACACCTGCTAACTCTTCAGCCCAGGTAAGCTTCTCCTCAATCTCAATACCTTTCCTCTCTGACTGTCTTTCAGGTAACCGGGGGGTGCCCTCATGTATATCTCCTCCTGAATGGAGGCATACAGGTAAGCGCTCTTGATATCGACTTGGTGGATTTCCCAGTCTCTCTGGGCCGCCATGGCGAGTACTGTGTGAATGGTGCTCATGTTGGCCATAGGTGTGAACATGTCAAAGTAATCGACCCCATACTGCTGATGCTGACCATTTGCTACCAGTTGAACCCAGAGTTTTAGTTTCTTGCCGTCAGGCCCGCGCTTGGTGGCCAACATGAAATGGCATGGTATTATGTTGGCTCCCTTAGGCACATCAGCCAATTCCCATGTACCTAGCTTCTCTAGCTGACTGATTTCATAATCCAGCACTTCTTGCCATTTGGTGGCGTCGGGCCTGTTTAGGGCTTGATGCAAGCTCGGTTCAGGCTCTGCAACTGCCAAGGCCCATTCTAGGTGAGTGGTTTTGTCTAGCAGGTCCATCTCTGATGCCTCCATCAGGGTTTCTATGGCCACTGAGGCCGTCTCTCCCTTGCCGGCTTCCCCATTTACGAGCTTGGTGTAGTAGCCAACCGGCTGCCTCATCCTGGTGACCCTTGGAGCAGGTGGGGTTATAGGGCGCGCTGATGGTCTAGGAGGGGTAGATGGTGGTGGAATAGCCTGGACGCTAGGTGCGTTAATAACAATGTTGTTGTTGTTATTGTATTCGTTGACCACAGGTGTAGGCTCCCCCTCGTCCAGGGTATCTCCAGCTACCATGACCTCTGTAGGGGCAAAGGTAAGGTTTTGTTCCACTGAAACTCATCACTTCCCCGGCCAATAAACGTGCCATGCCTTGCTTTCTGCATCCACGCCAACGAAGATCGCCTCTTCGGCTCTTGCTTCCAACTTCCCCACCTCCAGGATGTGGATGAAAACCCTGGCTCCAAACTCATGGGCCTGACTAAGGTCGGGTTTTGCTTTCCTCACCAGTTCAAAAGGTGGTACCAGGGGTTACTCTAGAAGGTGACTGGTTCTTGAGCCAGGTGGCATAGTTGACTGCTTCTGCCCATAGGTATTTAGGCAGGTTCTTGCCTAGGAGCATCTCCCTAGCGTGCTCAACTAGAGTCCGTTTTAAATGCTTGGCCATGCCATTCTGTTGAGGTGAGTCGTGTATGGTTAACTGCCGTTCTATCCCCTGTTGATGCAGGTACTGATCAAACTCCCCATTTAGATATTCTCCCCCTCAGTCCAAGCACATTTTGCCCAAGTGAACTCCAGGGGATTGACGTCCCAACCAGGCTTCATAAGCCTTAAAAGCGGTAAGTGCCTCGCTCTTCAATTTTAGGAAGTGAATGTGGGTTTGGCGACTATAGTTGTCTGTTAAGCTGATATAATACAGGGATCCCCCTATACTGGTCATTTGCACTGGTCCCCAGAGGTCTGTGTGCACCATCTCTCCATAGGTAAGTGCATGGCTAGTGCTTTCTTTTGGGAATGGTTTCCGCACTGACTTTGCTTTGACGCAAACCTCGCAGAACTCCGGCTGAGACATCAAGTCGACGTTTACACCAGTGACAAGACCTTTTTTGATAGCTGCCAGAAGTCCTTCCTGGGAGATATGACCCAGCTTGCGGTGCAGGTCAGCTATGGTGAGTTTTTGATGTGCTACGTTGGCATGCTGTTTTTGATTTGCAGTGACCACACTGTATAGCCCCTGTACCTGGGGTATCTCGGCTATAACATCTCGTTTAGGGGCATACAATAGGATCTTGCACATACATCCCTCAAAGAGGACCGCTAGACTGGCTTCTGTGATCCAATTGGTAGAGATTAGTGTGAAAGCCATCTTAAGTGTGTATAACGCATTCTTCAGGGTGACTGTAGTCTTCTTCTGACCCAAAGGTAGCTCCACCTTAACGTTTCCTCAGCCAATGGCGCTCAGTGTTGAACCATCTGCTGTGTGTATATCCTGGGGGGGTATGGTCACAAAGTTGAGGAATCTGGTCTGGTCTGGACAAAAATGAGACGTAGCGCCTGAGTCAATGATCGCGCCGCACTTCTCGATAGGTATGTTCAGATCCTTTGCTATGCTGGCCAAATCTGACATCACAAAAGCATATTGGTTGTCTTGGGCCTCAGATTCAGCAGCTGCATTAGCAGTCTGCTTCTGGCTCCTCTCCCCCTTTCACTTCTGCTGCCTTGGCCCTTGGCCTTCCTTTTCTCCCCCTGGCCTCCAGCACTCCATCTTGTAGTGCCCCTTTTGGTCACAGTTATAACATACTGCGTCTGGGTTGCTGGACTTAGTGGTTGTGCTAGGTGCGCAACCTTTTCCTTTGCTCTCCCTTGCTGACAATGCAGTGCCAGTGCTTCATTTTCCTGGTCGTCAATTGGTGAGCTGACGATGCTCATACTCCTCGGTTATGAGGGTGATGAGTTCATTTGAGGTGAGTGGGGACTTGGTTATCTTTGCAGCTGCACTGATAGAGGATAGGAGTAGTCGGTATGACTCTGGTAGTGAGCCCAAGATGATGGCGTGAAAGTCTGTATCTGCGATACTAACACCCATTCCAGCCAGCGATTCACATAGCTTGAGTAATTCTGAAAAATGAGCTCTAACATCCACTCCTTCGTCACAGTGGGTCTCCTGCATGCGACGACACATATCAATCTGTACAAGTTCTGTCTTTCCCTCATGTATCTAACATATTTCTGCCCAGATTAACGATGCTGCACCGAGATTCTGCACACGCAGCAACAGCCGATCCATTATCGTGCTGAACACCTGCTGCTTTACTAGTGTGTTCTTCTGCTGATACTCATCAATTTTCTTATCTAACTCGTCTATTTTGGTTTGTGTAGGAACTGAACCATCCAGTTTTGTGAGCGCCCCCGTATTGGCATCCAGTTTGTATGGGGTGGGCTTGTTGGCTAGGTATCTCATCAATCCCCTGCCCCTATCGCTGTTAACATTCTTTCCTTATAGGTTATCCAATTTGAGCCATCCTCTGTGAGCTTCAGGATATTAAACAGGCTGGAGCTAGTCAAGGGAATCATGGAGTCTATGATCGAGGCAGGGCTCATAACCTCTTGTGATGAGGCGAGCTAGACGTGACGAGGAGTTTGGAACACAAGTAAGAATCTCAGTGTTTAATAATGACTCTATTGTATGTGCTATAACTACCTGGAACACAAGTAAGACTACTATACGTTAGATACTCTGTAATGATAATAAAACAGTAGTACTCATATCTCAGTGTTTGATAATGACTGAGATGTTAGGGTGCAACACATGGTGCTTTTAAGGTAAATTTTCAATATGAATGAAAAACTCTTTTCTTGAACCAAGGTCAAAGCATCTAACTCCCCCTGACCTTTAGACTTGCACTTGTACCCCTTTCTCACTCTGTTCCTAGATCGGACCCTTCGGTCTTCCTCGTCTCAGTTGTGTCAGAGTTCAACATTCTGTGCTATGGTTTTGTATGACCTGTCGGTTCTTTGATACCATGTTTTAACCGATTTGACAGGGACATCATCGATGAATGGTGACGTATAGTCGGGAATCTCGTCTTGAAGAATGAAAGTGGTATCACCTTGGTATACCTGTACCACGTTAGCATGTCCTTGTGGTAGCGTAGTTAACTGATGCGGGCCCAAGGGCATTCCAAACATGGTGAGGTCATGCGATTCCTCGTGTAGCGCATGCTGATTGTAACCTGAATATAAGTCCATCATGCCATATACTGCGTATCCCGCAAAGGATTCCACTAATTGTTCAATGAAGGGGGGGAGGGAGGACTCTCGGATAGTTACTGCATTCAAATGTTGCAGATCGTGCACTAAACATAGCGACTTTCCGTCTTTCTTAACTACACAAAACCAGCGTGATCAGTATGCCACGGTAGATGGTTCATATACGCCGGATTGGATCCTTTCTTTGATGATGTGGATAACTTCTCCTAAGGTTGAAGACGGGATTGGGATCAGTGATTGCTGGTCCATTGATTTTGCAACATGAGGACACGTTGCATCGCATCAATAGTGAAAATTTTATCATTTATCTTGTATTCTACAATACTTGTTGAAAAAGCCTAGTTCTTTCATTGGGTAGGGGTCATGTTATCCTGAGAATTTGCTCTTGATCCAAATTCAAACTCAGTTTTACCAGTCCGTCTATCAATGGTTTGCCTCATACTATCATTCCTTGTAATATGTCCACAGTTCCTAATAGGCAAAATGTTATAACAATTCAACATCATGCTCAACTGGCTTTGAAAAAATTTAGGCATATGCAGAATACATAGAAATGATGTTTTGTGCAAGTAGAATAAAATATTCTTAGATGTTGCAGTTTCAAGAGACAAAATTGTGCCAATTTACAACCTTTGTCCAACACAAATCACCCAGATCCTGAAGATCCTGCACAGGTACTCATAAAATTTTACCCAGCACATGAAGGACACCTTCTTGAGATATCATCACACCAATTTGGTAATAGTTACTCTCCTGTGCTGAGGTGCTACAGTGGTATAATCAACAACAAGTCTACAAATGTGACACCAGACAGGGGAGGTGCACAAATAATTCAATCTCCTCCTCGGCACATGCGGTATCTACCTTCTACTTGAGTCTCCACATTGTATTGTATCATTCTCTCCAATGACAACACACCACAGGAAGGCAACACATTCAAAAGCTGAAGAAGATGCCACTTGTGAAGCCAATATTACAGCTGCTTGAGATCAGTGAGCAGAACAGGAATGTTCTCAAGCTATATTCACTGGTACAATCAAGACGAAGAAGCCGGAGGACCTACATGACATAGCTGCAGCCTTGCAAATGTCCAAGACCGGACTGAAAGCTGAGCTCTTGCAGCGGATTCTGCAACACTTCAACGACGATCCTGATCTGAAGAAAAATCCACGCTATGAGGGCTTATTCAACCCTTCCCATTCTCGCAGGTGCTGTCTCAATAACAATGCTCATACTACTGAGTTAGTACAAGAGGACACACTCTCCCCACCAAATAAAATGCACGAACCATTTGAACACCAGCCTCAGCCTCCACATACTTGACACCCTTATTTTGCACCAGCGCCGAGTCAGGGCAGTACAGATTTTTGAGTTGGCAGCACAGTATGTCTTAAGGTTATGAATGACTAAATGAGTGAATTAAATCTCAGTCTCTTGTCAGTAAGGACAGGACTGAGATGTTTATTCCCCGACGACGTGATATATATCAGGTAAATTTTCTGTCTGTAAAAATGAATATATATCGTACGAGATAATACTGCGACTCTATTTGACAGATCCGTTGTACGACTTGACAGTGGCGCAGAGCGCGGGAATTGCTGAGCTGAGGACTTGCATTCGTCCCTTACGATGTCCGATTGACAATGCTCAATACTCCCCCTCGAATGCAATTGAGGGCCATCTTCACACATAATTTCTCAAGACGTGGTTGCGGGAGTGCTTTCGTGAAGGTATCAGCAAGGTTCTCTTCTGTGGGACAGTATTCGAGATGGAGGGTGCCAGTTCTGATGAGTTTGCAGATGTAATGGTATCTGAGATCAATATGCTTGGTGCGTCCGTGAAATTTGTTGTTTGAGGCCAACGCTATAGCTCCCTGATTGTCACAGTATATCGGGATCGAGTCCTGGGTTGTTCCATACAGCTCATCCAAGAGGGCTTGTATGTACAGGACTTCGCGAGCAACGCTGGTGAGTGCTATGTATTCAGCCTCAGCCGTCGATAATGCAATTAGTGACTGCTTCCTGGCGCTCCAGGCCACCGGCCCTCCATTCAATAGGACCACATACCCCGACATTGAATGTTGGTGAGGCTGGGATGCCCAATCTGCGTCCACGTAGGCCTCGATACCTGCGCTCTTTGATCCCAAGGTAAGTCGCATGTCTTTTGTGGCTTTGAAATGATGAAGGGTTTGCTTTACAGCCAATGCGCCTGTCCTGGGTTACGCATGAATTGCGACAGTATTGCAACTGGGAATGCAATATTGGGCCGAGTACTAACTGCAGCATACATCAATGAGCCTATCGCTCGTTGATAAGGTACGTCCTTCATGTCTTTGAGCTCAGCATGCGTGGATGGTGACTGGTCTGTTGATAGGATGGTACTTGGTTTCATCGGCATGTACTCTGGCTTAGCGTCTTCCATGTGGAACCTCTGGAGTACGGTTTCGGCATAGGCCCCCTGGGATAATGATATTGTGCGCTTGGGTCTGTCTCTCTTGACCTTGAGACCCAGCAACCAGGTAAGTTCACCAATGTCTGTGATCTCGAAACGTTCACGAAGCTGATATTTGAACTTCTTGATATGTTTCAGGTACTTTGAGGTGACTGCCATGTCATCAACTGACACGGTGATAACTGTATGCTCATCGGAGGTGCGTTTGAAATATACAGCTTGGTCTACTTGCGAGCGGCTGAATCCGATATCCAGGAAAAATCTTTCAAGTTCTTCAGACCACTCAAAACCCGCCTGCTTTAAACCATATAGGCTACGCAAGAGCTTTAGCACCTTGCCCTCGTCTCCCAGCTTTAGGTATCCTGGTGGGGCCTGCATGTATATGTCATCTCTCAGTGTGGCATTAAGGTACACGCTTTTGATATCAACTTGATGAATTTCCCAGTCTTGACGTGCTGCCATTGATAGTACCATTCGGATCGTGACCATATGCGATGTAGGTGCGAATGTCTCTGCATAGTCTAGGCCCTCCTGTTGCCGTTGTCCGTTTGCTACTAAATGTGCTCGCAGCTTTAATTCCTCGCCATTCGGACCTCGCTTAGTTGCCAGTACAAAGTGACATGGTATCACATTGACTCCGGGTGGTGCGTCCACAATCTCCCATGTGCCCAACCTCTCGAGCTGACCTATCTCATAGTCGACAGCTTCCTGCCATTCTTCGGCATCAGGTCCGCTCAATGCTTCCTTTAGCGTTGGTTCAGGCTCAGCAGCCGCAAGCGCCCAATGGATTGGGTTGGTGAGTTCTTGGCTCTCGCCTGTTTCGACTGCAACTGATGCTTTCTCCCCATGATGCAGTGCTCGATAGTAACCTGCTGCTGGACGTACACGAGTCAGTTTTGGGGTGGAAGGTGTTGGGAGTGTTTGTGTTGCCTGTGGTGGAGTTTTGGGGGCTTCGGCTTCTAGCTTGGCATGCTGGACATGACTCGAGGTGCGCAGTTCTTCTGCTGGTGCCTCAGACTCCCCCTCGTCCAGTATGTCATCAGCCACTTGTACCATTGATGGAACAAAACTGACATTCTGCTCAATAGAAATCCATCTCTTCCCTGGCCAGTACACGCGATAACCTTTTGCTCTCTAGGTCAATGCCCATGAACACAGCTTCTTCAGCACTGTGGGTCAAGTTTCCTGGTGTGCAAGAGATGGACGAAAATCTTCCCACCGAACTCATGCACCTGGGATAGGTTTGGTCGACGGCCATGAATTAAGTCATAGGGGGTGTGCCCTGGGATGGCATGAGAAGGTATGCGATTCTTTAGCCATGTAGCATAATTGACTGCTTTGGCCCACAGGAATTTTGGCATATTCTTCGCTATCAACATAGCACGTGCCAGCTCGACAATGGTGCGGTTGAGTCGTTCTGCAACCCCATTTTGCTGTGGTGAGTCGTGCACAGTAATTTCCCGCCTGATCCCCTTCTCTTCCAGGTACACATTAAATTTTGCGCTGATGTACTCACTGCCTCGGTCTGATCTAAGGACCTTGATCTTTGCGCCATCATGCTGCCTGGTAAGTCTTGCCTCATAAGCCTTGAACTGCCACTAATGCCTTGCTTTTCTGCTTCAGGAATGCAAGCTGAGTTTCATGTGAGAAGTCATCCAGTGAAGCTTATATAATATAGGCATCCACTGATTGTTGCTGTTTGCACTGGTCCCCAAAGGTCAGTGTGGATGACTTCCCCATACTTCTTCGCTCTGTGTGATGTTTCCTTTGGGAATGGCTGACGTGTTGCTTTTGCTTGTGTGCAGGGTTCGCAAAACTCGGCTGTTGAGGTGGAGTCAAGCTCAACACCTTCGACAAGGCCCTTCATTACAGCATCGGCAAGTGCGGAGTGGGAGACATGTCCCAGAATGCGATGTAACTCGTTAATGGTAAGCTTTGACTTTGCAGCATTTGCATGCTGACAAAAACTTGCAGCAATGCTGTACAGGCCGTTTATCTGCGGGATCTCAGCAATGATCTTGCAGTGTTGGAGTGGGGGATAATATTTTGCATGTTTTGTCCTCGAAATGGACCACTAGACCTGCTGCAGCAATGCAGTTGGTCGACATCAAGGTAAAAGCCATCTTTGGGGTGTAGAGAGTGTCCTTGAGCGTAACTCGTGTGCTCATGTTCCCCAATGGTAAGTCGATTTTGACATCTCCACGACCAATGGTGCTGATACTCGATCCATCAGCCATGTGCACATTTTGTGGCTTGATTGAGACGAAGCTTGTGAACTTGGAGCGATCAGGGCAGAAATGGGATGTAGCGCCGGAGTCAACAATTGCTCCACAGGCGCTCAACAGGTACATTAATCTGCTTTGCTACGCTTGCTAAGTCTGATGTAGCAAAAGCATAGTTTTTGGCCATTGTTGTTGTGCTAGTGGACTGGGTGGCTGCATTTGCAGCTGGCTTCTGTGAGTTGCCATTTCTTCGTCCACTTCGTTGAGGCCGCTGACCCTCCTTGCCCCCTCCTTTACTCCAGCAGTCAGCTCTAACATGCCCCACATTATTGCAGTTGTAGCAGGTGACATTTGAGCTTCCACTGCCATGTTGGCTCTTTGACCTGTTGGGCCTCGTGCCCACAGTCAAGGCTGCATTCCCGCCCTTCTTCAATGTGGTTGGGTTCATAATGACCCGGTGTTCGTACTCTTCTGAGACAACACCGATGATCTCTTCTGGTGAAAGTACCTTCTTTGATACCCGTGCAGCAGCATTCATTGATGATAGGATAGGGCGATAGGATTCTGGCAAGGATCCCATGATCATGGCCGCAAAATATTTCTCGTCGAGGGATGCACCCATGCTAGCCAGCGATTCGCGTAGCCGCAGCAGCTCCCCAAGGTGGGCCTTTATGTCCCCTCCTTCCTCGCATCGAGTCTCGTGTAACCGACGGTGTAGGTCTACCTGGACGAGGTCACTCTTGTCCTCGTGTATGGTGCGGATCTCCTCCCATATCTTTGATGCGCTGTCCATCTTCTGGACCTGTAGCAATAGCCGATCTGTGATCGTGCTAAATAGGTGCTGCTTGACGAGTGAGTCTTTCATGTAGAACTCATCGATTTTCTTGTCTAATTCCTCGACTTCAGTATCTGTGGCAATTGAGCCATCAGGCTTTGTCGGCTTGCTTGTTGTCGCATCAATTTTGTAAGGAATTGGTCTAACTGCCCTGACCATCGACATATCACATCAAACCTCTGGCGCCAATCATGGTCAACATTCTCTCTTTGTATGTTATCCAGTTCGTTCCATCTTCAGCAAGCTGGGGGATGTTGAATAATGAGGATCCAGCACTGGGGAGCGTTGTGTCCATTGAGGGAGCAGCAGGGCTCATAACCTCTTAAGGTTATGAACGACTAAACGAGTGAATTAAATCTCAGTCTCTTGTCAGTAAGGACAGGACTCGAAGTATATACCTAAACGAGTGAATTAACTAATGACGAGTCAGTGAAGGATTGAATGGTGGAGGTAAACCTAATACTCACATCTCAGTCTCTTGTCAGTAAGGACAGGACTGAGATGTTTATTCCCCGACGACATGATATATATCAGGTAAATTTTCTGTCTGTAAAAATGAATATATATCATACGAGATAATACTGCGACTCTATTTGACGGATCCGTTGTACGACTTGACAGTGGCGCAGAGCGCAGGAATTGCTGAGCTGAGGACTTGCGTTCGTCCCTTACGATGTCCGATCGACAATGCTCAATAGTACAGACTGAGGATGTGTATGCAGGAGGGCACCAATACATTCATAGTAATTAAAACTGTCAGTATTAGATACTGTGAGTCAATAGTATTTACCGTTTTTGAGCCTTTCTGAGTCACGATGCATGCAAAGTTTGAAGACTTCAGAGAGTGAAAGTCAAGTGTGCTGCTACTATGTGAGGCGTGACAAGCTGTGATCAGAATTGTGCAGATTGGAGGGTAACCCTGAATTTTCTTGGGCTTGCTCCAACACTGCACTACATTATTCTAAAAATCAGTAAAAATCAGGTCCATTTAGAAGAGATATAGATCTATGACAGTTAAAATTTTCAAAAGAAAAAGTGATGTGGTTGAGGGGCTAGAAAAGAATTTATGAAAATGTTACATATTACAGGGAATGATAGTAGATGGGCTGGTCACCAGTCTACAATGTGATGACATAATGTGTAACTGGACGTCAGTGGAATTTCGGGTACTGCCGGCTGGGCGATGTGACATAATGTGTAACAGTGGAATTTCGGGTACTGCCGGTTGGGCGTTGTAATGACATAATGTGTAACTTGACGTCAGTGGAATTTCGGGCACTGCCGGCTGAGTTTGATTTCATTTGTCATTCACTATATAGACCCCCAGCGCCTCAAACCAAACTCTTTTCCTTTCTCTCTCATTTGTTTCGTTAGTCGTATGTCTACAAAGTCTAGCACTACCTACTATTACAATACTGTAGTACTATAGCATGATAATCCTAAGTCTCCTTCATGCTGAAATAAACTTCAGCCTTGGACGTTGTCCTCGCTGGACTTAGAAGTAAATTTGAACTTTTAAGTTTATTTTGATGTCACTCATGAAATGATCATAGATGTGACTCTGAATGTCTAAGTCCCTTATGACATAACGAACGCGCGCATATCGCGCGTCAGTCTGGGAGTCGCGCCCGTTTGACGGTAAGATCACACCAAATCTTATCATGGTTTACATCCTTGACGTCATTTTCAGATTGGTAGTTGATTACGTTATGCCATCCATCTGTTAGGATGAGAACGTCGCGACACACTTCGTACGAAAATTTCCCCACTAGTTAATGTAATATACTGATACATGAGCTGCAGCTACCACAATCGGTCTAACGGTCCCTATGTCCGCTATACTGTCGGGCTCAACACCACAGCACATCCCACACACCCATACGGGTTCCTAAGCATTTGGCGGTAGCGTGCGGGGCGGTTGGTGATCTCTGACAATTATGGGCACCTACACGCGCGTGGGTTTGGATGCTCACCTCTCCGAGGATAATATACCGCTGGTACGCAGGATCTTCCAAAATACTTGTCGATATTCACTGAAGTCATCAGATTAGCACATCCACCTTCGTCTCGAAGGAGCCCACTCGCCCATGTACCCGCAACTGCTGGTTGCGCACTCTGCGACATATTCCCCCTCACATATCCCGGCAGTGCGTCTAAATATAGATGCCTCGACGTATTCGTTACCTGTTGCACAAAGGCAACATGGGTAGCGAAACGTATGTGCCTTGCGATAGCCCTCAAACCGAGATGGGTGGATTTTATGACCATATCGGTCGGTCGGCCTGCAGTTGTTGTATGCAGGTGCGTAACGAATCATCTCATAAGGATTGATAACTTACCATTGAAACGTTGTCAGTTCTGCTGTTTGGGCGTGATAATGCAGTATGCCATGGCGGCAAGTGAGAACCGCCACCAGCATCTTGACGACGATGGGGTTGGCAGTCCATTCGAATTCCGTGGATATCGTTGAACATTCGGAATATGGAGAATTCGGTAGGGACATTTTAGATGTAGAGATTGAAGATGACTTAGTTGTTTTTTCATTTCCAGCATTTATATAATTATACGGCTATTGCGCTTCATGCCGACCTCGTTTCGGCATCACCGCATTCAACCATTTGCTCGCCATCCCGGTGCCATTCACGTGCCATCTGTCAAATCACATTTTTATTTTCTATAAATCCTCCGGCCCATGATTTTGGGCTCGGTCATGCTCTCATGTCAGAGCCAGGATACACCTGTTTGTGTAAGCGCACGTTCACTGCGCAGAATCACTTCACCCAACACCAGCGCTCGTGCCCTCAAACAAAAAAACGATTATCATCAGCTATATCCGCCTTTAAGGAACTTGTAACCCGCAACAAAAGGCCGCGCACTTCAAGCCATGATGCTGAGCCTGCGGCGGTCGGATCGTCTTGTCAATTGTCCAATCCGCCTTCCAATGACTTGGCTTCGCGTGAAGCTATCTCTGTCATAGAGCCCGAGGTTACCATTGTGCCTACGCTCCTCTCAGGAGATATCATCACCCCTGATATTGGGGGAAATGATGGAGATACTCTTAGTTTAGCAGAGCGCAGAACGAGGCGTCAGAATCGCCAGCTGCCCAAGCGATTTAGGGACATACTTCCGCTGCCCCCACCTACCACGCCGTTGTGCGTCTTCCCTCCGGCATCTGTTCGTCAGGAACGGATCTTCTCGTCCAATCAGTCACTACCCTTATCCTTGCCATCTAAATTTTGTACCCCCTCAAATATATTCGGGCTAGTGCGACAATACTTCTCATCTACACCTCCCTCCCACGATCCAGAAACGTATATCACTATCGCAGACCTCTCGTTCATCCCTGGCAACTCTCATTTCGATGAAAACCTTGGCTTACCTGCTGCTCCGGGCAGTGACTTCCAATACTACCCCTATCCTAATCGCTCCTCCTACCAGCTTGGCGATTGGTACTGGAACCAGGGGGTGCAAAAGTCTCAAGGCGACTACATGAAGCTATTGGAGATATTGAGTGATAGTAGTTTTGAGGCTACTGACGTGAGTTCTACACATTGGAAGAAAATAAATTCCCAACTGGGTATGAACAACTATGACAAAGAAGACGACCGAGAAGAGTGGGAAGACGAAGATGCCGGTTGGAAAAGAACGCCTGTGTCAATTCAAGTGCCATTTTCCCGTACAACTGAAACACCGGGCCCTCGCCCATATCACGCGGCCGATCTCTACCATCGCTCCCTTGTGGCCGTCATACGGGAAAAGCTCTCTAATCAAAGAGATAATAAATTATTTCATTACGAACCGTATCAGCTGCGCTGGAATCCTTCTCACCTTGATGCCGAGGTCTCCATATACGGAGATCTTTACACCTCTCCGGTTTTCCATGACGCTCATATGGAACTCCAAAATTTACCTGGGGAGCCCGATTGCGATCTTCCTCGAGTCGTAGCTGGTCTCATGTTCTGGTCTGATGCTACCCAACTGACTTCATTCGGCAACGCCAAGTTATGGCCGACCTACATGTACTTCGGTAACGAATCCAAGTACCGCCGCTGCAAGCCGTCGTGCAACTTGAGTAACCACGTGGCGTACTTCGAGACGGTATGCTTTCCCAGTATCTGAATGTATTGGTCATCTAACTTTGCACTTTCAGCTTCCAGATTCATTCAAGGATTTTACAGGGGGGAAAGGCATGACTAGCGAGTGTGCGACACATTGTCACAGGGAGCTATTTCATGAGCAGTGGAATATTTTGCTGGATGATGAGTTCCTGGAGGCGTATGAGCACGGAATCGTGATCGTCTGTTGCGACGGCATCACGCGCAGATTCTACCCCAGAATCTTTACTTATTCGGCAGACTATCCTGAGAAGTACGTGAATCTGTCTTTGATCTGAATGTAGTTTATTCAGATTTCATTAGGGTCCTTATAGCCACGATCCGCAATCTTGGAGGCTGTCCATGTCCGCGATGTCTTATACCTAAAGACCGCATTCAAAACATGGGAAGGCCTCAGGATAGAACACAGCGTGAAACTCTGCCACGCAACAATGATAAGCGAAGAACAATGGTCAGTACTGCGCGGTCACTGATTTATGAAAAAAACTACGCAGTCGGGAGCGTCCCAGTTGAGCAAATTCTCAAGTCACAGTCCTGGGTTCCGACCTCGGTAAAGTTTGAGCTTCCATCACCAATCATGGCTAACCGTTCCATAGAATGCATTCTTAGATCGCCTCAGTCCTCTGGGCTTCAACATTTTCTGCGCACTGGTAGTAGATCTTTTACATGAGTTCGAGATCGGTGTGTGGAAAATGGTATTTATTCATTTATTGCGGATCCTTGCCGCACAGGACAAGGATCTTATCCACGAGTTGGACAGGAGGTACGTCTCGTGAGTATGTGTTACTCATTCAAGTGACCTCTTCCTCATCAGGTACAGGCAAGTTCCTACATTCGGTCCGGCTACTATACGGAAGTTTTCAGCCAATTCTTCGGGGATGAAGCGTATGGCAGCTCGAAACTTCGAAGACCTCCTTCAGGTATGAGCCAATTCTCATCGAAATAAGATAAGATCTGACTCGATCCTAAGTGCTCTATACCTGTCTTCGACGGTCTTCTACCCGAACCGCACAATTCGTCCGTCCTCCAGTTGCTATTTACCATGGCTCATTGGCACGGACTCGCCAAGCTCAGAATGCATTCTGATTGGACGCTAGACATCATGGATAAAGTAACTTCAGCAGTGGGCCAACAATTTCGCGACTTCAAAGCAACAGTTTGCTCAGCTTATGTGACGCAAGAACTTCGCCAGGAGGCCGAGGCTCGTACCCGTCGCAGTGCAAAGCAGGCGGCAAAGCAAACCGCTAAGCATAGCTCTAGCGTGTTGGAGCAAAGGGACTCGGCGGTACAGTCACAAACGTCTCTCAAGAATGCCCGACGCATAAAGACCTTCAACTTCCAGACATACAAGTTCCACGCTTTAGGTGACTATGTGTCTACAATTCGTCGATATGGCACGACTGATTCGTATAGCTCCGAACCTGTCAGTCCTATATATATATAACTCCACACTTAATTCACTGACTACTACAGGGTGAGCTCGAGCACCGTTCTCCCAAGTCCAGATATCGGCGGACAGATCGCAAATCGTTTGTAGAACAGTTAACACGGATCGAACGTCGTCAGGCTTGCATTCGTCGCATTGGCGACAACATGGTTCATCGCCCGCATACCGAAATCGCTGAATTAGCCAGAAGCCCGCATGTGCACCACCACATTGGCGCGACGCAAAAATTTCCTATTCACATAGGGTCGTATTTGATCAGTCACGCTGGTGATCCAGCAATCCAGGTGAATCCTATTTTTATTTGCAAACACCTTCTAACAATGCCCCCACAGAATTTTGTTGTGAAGCTGAAGTTTCATTTGTTGAAACGAATTCACGCCTTGCCAGGATCAGAAGATAATGATATCAATACGGTCATCCTCAAGGACGATCGGATGTATCGCCACAATATTGCAAGGTTCAACTACACAACGTATGACGTTCGCAGGGCCCAAGACGTTATCAATCCCAGAACCTCCCACTGCAATGTGATGGTCCTTCACGCTGCCCACGATATGGGGCATCCGGGGCACAGATTTATTTACGGTAAAGTACTCGGTATATATCATGTTAATGTTATCTACACCGGCAGCGGTATGGTAAACTACACTCCAATTCGAATGGAGTTCCTATGGGTTCGCTGGTACGAGCCCACGGTGCAGGTCTCTTCATGGGAGACCTCCACTCTAGATCGTGTTAGATTTCCGCCCATGACTGACCAGTATTCATTCGACTTCCTTGACCCCTCAGATGTTCTGAGGGGCTGCCACATAATACCATCTTTCGAGAAGGGCAAGAGACACCCGGAAGGATTGGGTCTCTCTGGATGTGCAGGAGACAAAGATGATTGGCGTGAGTACTTCGTTAATCGGTGAGCCAGAGAAATCTTTAGTGCAAATCAATATCTGACTCATGGTATCAGGTTTGTTGATCGCGACATGCTAATGCGATTCCACTTTGGTCTTGGGGTCGGACACGTCTACTCTCACTATCGTGGCGCGCCAGCTGGCCTTCAGCCAGAAGTGAGCACAAATGGTCTTCCCGAAGACGAGACGAACGTCGATGGAGATGATTATGAGTCCGAATCGGAAGAGGATGATGAAAGCACTCCAAGAGTGGAAGTCGTTGGGGAGAGGTTCGGTGATAGTAACGAGTCATTATTGGAACAGTTTGATGAGATGTATGATAGCGATGTAGACTTAGATTACGAAAAATTAGCGGCGAGCTGCTGCACGTAATACGTTTTAGCTTTTTGGCATTGAAGTCTGGCCCTGCGATGGCGCATTTTGTGCTATGCACATCAGCACGATGCAATGTGTCACATGAGTTTACATGTAATAACACGATGGCATTGCGATGGCACTCGCATAATTTCTTACATGGGCGCCTACTCATAAAAACACATCGTTTCGGTCTTGACTCTACCTAGATAGCAATGGTGTTCCTCTACAATTCAGACAATAATGCACCCTACTTCGACTCTGTCCTCTTTCGAGAAGATTCGTTTTGGACCTTCTCGGTAAGTTCTGTTGTTGACTTCATCGCTTGCGAGACTCATTCACATGAATTACAGTTTGTTCTCAAAAATTGTCCTGAGGCGACAGCTGTGTTGCCTTTTGTAGGGTATATTTCTGTAGGGTCGCTGGCAAATCTCTTTCCTCTCTATGTATGTATCTGCATGCCTGAAAAATTTTGTGATATCTTATTGTCGCCGCAGTCTACACAAGCAGGTCTTACGATTGTAAGTTTTCTTTTTCAGGGGCACTATATACGCTGACTGCTGCTCTAGTTGGGATCACGGATTATTTTGTCAGCTTATTTGCGGACTCCGTTGGCTCACTATGCGGCCTATGAGCAAGGACCAGACATGGAAGTGCCCATCTATGTGGTCAGTTGAATGCTAGTAATGCTATGTCTCCCCACTGATCAGTCCTGCAGCTGGAACCTCAGTCCGATGCATTTAATCTTCCCTTGATAGGCCGAAAGACAGGTCAGGGCGGTAACCATTACAACTTGTACAGTTGTGTAAGTGCATCCCGCAATTTTATCTGATCTCGCCTGACAATACGATAGGTATTTTTGGATAGTAACGACACTGTTGTCAATCTCGCCCTTCATCCTGCAGGCTATGAGCCTATTCCTACTTTCCCGCCGGTGTCGGATCTCACGTTTGATCTAACACAGGCGCTCATCCCACTAAACTCGGCTGTTTTGAGCCTCGTTCCATTTTGGAACCGTCTGCGCAATCTCCCACTGTCAATCGTTTGCGTTATAACCCTATTACCGTTGCATCTCGTGCACATAGTTCTACCGCGGACTCTTCAGTCGGACCCGGCTCAATCGTTGGCTCATCCATCTTGGAGACTTCCTATATAGGCTCCTCCGCAACTCCGGCACGCGGAGGCAACAACAATGCTAAGGTATCTGAGACAACCAACAAGCGCACACTAAAATCCATTATGACTCGCTACCCCAACTGGGGAAAGGCTCTTTCCAACCTTCGGTGCATGGTGCGAGTCGCTGTGTGCCGCGGTGATTATTCCAGCCTGTTCTCACTCGTAATGGCTGATTATGTTGCTGAGCAAACGATGGTGATTCGTTCCATCTGGCCCGAAACTTTGATTCGGTGTAATTTGCAGCAGAAGGACTTGGAAAGGGGTGAGTAGCTCGATTCCTGACTCTTTATAGGCATACTAATCTCGTAGTAGTAACGATAGACGATGATATCATGTCTGACGTGGACATCCTGGCTCTTGTTCGTGTTGTCTTTTATCTTCCCTACCTGTCTCATATTAGAACAGGGTGATGCTTGGTTCAGTCTTTTCATGTATGACAACAGGCGTCAAGTGTCTGCCTCGATTGTGACCAATCGCGCTGGCTTTGACCTCAACCATATCTTCGGGATCGCGCTACACGATAAGATCATGTCCATCATATCGAGGCTGATGCCCCCGGAGTCAAATTGCCTTCCGCTCGCCGTAAGTGTTCGGAATTGGCTTTGGTGCTCAAACTCTTATCTTTCACACAGGACAATGGTTTAGTGTGGTTCCTCTGCCACCAGATCACAAAAGAGTTGGTTTACCATATAGTCTTCCGGCACAATACCACGCCGCGTCATCGTATCTGTCTTGCTGATTTGGATCCCGCCTCCTTTAGGGAGGCAGCACACCCACCTGTGGCTACGTTATCCTTAGTCATAACATCTGTCAGTTACTTCTACTACACGTGCCGTTTTCATTCACTGATTCCATTAGTGTTACGACGTCCTGTTGGGCTACTTCAACAACAAATTCAAAGACTCTCATGAGTTTATATATCCAAGCGAGATGCATACACACGTATGCGAGACACTTCCTATGCTATTCGGTCAATCTGACGACCCCAGCCACGCGCCATTCATGGCCACTATGAACGCATTATGTACCATCAAGTAAGTTTACATTCGTGTGATGTCTGCGCTCTGAACTAATCGAGATTCAATGTGTAGGAAGGGCGATGTCCAAAGGGTTAGCCGGCCCAAGCACGGAACAAAACAAAAAGTGTTTGCCTAAATTTACGCCCCATCTATATGTCATTTGTAAGAAGAGCTTTTTGAGATGTAGCGTTTTCCGTTGGCAAATCTTTGTGATTTCGAGCCCTTTTATTATTGCAGCTAAGGTAAGCATTGAGCAACAATGTCAATACTAATATCTGCTCATCTATGCCGCTTGGTGGCTTCCGGAAGAATACATATTAATTTCATCAATGGCACACAATGGCGTGATGGCGTGCCTAAACCTGCAGATCTAGACTTCGCTATGTGTGTGAATTATGTCATTCACTAGTCATTGCTGTATCTAACGTTTTTATAGTTTGATCGCTATCATGCGCCATAGCTGGGCCATTGCTCCAAAACCAACTGTATAGTTTGTGTCAGCATATCATCGTGTGAACATCCCTAACCTCACTTTTCTCCGCCCACCATTTTCACCATGTCAAATATTATTCTTTCTACATGCGACACACCTTTGAACCTCGATATTCTCGGGCACAATGAGAACGCCCTGGTATGCTGGCTCCAGACAAAGGGGCGTGAAACTGTCAGTGTACCTATATGTATTTACACTGTTCCCTTATAACTTCATATCTAGCTTCCGGGCTCTCTCTTTACGGCAGCTTGCGTGCTTTTTGGATTGGTCGACCCTCTTGATATCAAGGCTCTCATTGAAGTGAGCCTCAAGGAAGACGTGACACAAACAGGCCTCTAACATGAAGAGGAAAGCTGCTTGGAATACCTGAAGCGAGGAGGGCGTTTTTTGATGGAAGAGCGAATGGATCGGGCTCAAATAGAAGTATCATTATTCAGTAGCGCTATTGCAAACTTGTGTGAAGAGCTAGACGTTAGAGCTCACTTGGATGAAGAGCTAGACGTTGGAGCTCACTTGGATGAGCTAACGTTGGAGCTCACTTGGGTGAGCTATGATGTTCGAAGTATATTGTCCGACCCTCTAAATTTGTTACTAGCACCATGTCGCGCTGATCCAAAGGTGGTCACGCCCGAAGCTGTCGAGTCTGCAGGAGCATGCCACACGTGCGTCTCGGTCAATGGTTTCCAACCTACAAAGGCCGTTCAAGACAAATGCCATGCATGGCTTCGGGCGTCGTCGCAGTCTCAGGACATCACACAAGATTCCAATGCTAGCCGAATCCTCCATGATTTCCCTTTAACTTTACAATGCCCCTGTCTTCATGACCATGTACTAAGGGTGAGTGCTGTTCGTATTACGAAGGCCCAGTATTCTGATGCTGTACAGCCCAATGATCAATTTATTCCCCTGCCTCACGTGATGAAAACTTGGGTCGATAACTTCACATATAGTGCATACATGAGCGCATCATTGGCGGAATCTAGCCAGCCCCTACGCATCGACCACGGCAACAGCTTCACAGCAACGAAGTTTAAACCACTGGAAATGCTCAAATCTGATTTCCACATTCTGGACTTGAAGAAGCAACGCGCCCAGTCCGAAGTCGACATGTTGTCTGAAGCCATTGTACGCATCGCCGAGTTCCACCGTAGTGATGATGGTGAGCATGCAGCTTCTTAAATTCTCTCTCACTAAAGTGATATGTAGGCACTACTGAGACGGATGAATCAGATTCACCTGACGCTTGGTCTGATGATTGGATGTCAACCTCATCTACATCTTCCCGTTCCATATCGCTCTCATGACGCTCTTGTAAATGTACCACCAGGACATTTATATTATTTACGCAAGTCAGTTGTATTCAGCTGTATGATGGACTTCATTTGTGTTATCTATGTTCCTATTTCGTTCATTGTTATGACCACCGATTTGCATCTGCTGGCATGAATTGGAAGTAAAGCGTTTGAGCCGTAAATATCTCTATCACCCAGGGGATATACATGCTTGCTCACCCTACGTCCAGCCCGGTTCGTATGTCATTTAGTCAATATCCCGCTCCATTCATTAGTACTACGGCGCTTCTACTCAGTGCTGCTACTAGTAAAATGAAATTTTTTTGTTGCAACATGCTATAATTCTGCTGACGAAGCCATGAACTATATATCTTCACTTGTACAGTCATCTAGTATTTGTTTTGAGGTTAGCCAGTTGCAATGTATTCAAATACCATGTCGTCGTCCCATCTCAAATACATATCAATATTAAATATCCCCCGAGTCGTATGGTCAAATATTATTTCACATGTGTGCGACAGCATGACAATATTATCTGATTTGAAAGCTGAAGATATCATCATGTAGTTCGAGGCCAGTCAATTATAAGGGTTGGAAGGTTCTATTATCACACTGCTATCAGGCCTACAATACAAATATCAAAATTATGTCTCCCTTAGATAATCATATCTCCTGTTGTATATGTGCCACAGTGTGATAATATCATCTGATTTTACAGCTGGAGATAAAATGATGTGCTTCAAGGCCAGCCAATTGTAATGGTTGAAACATTCCATTGTCACACTGCTGTCAGCCTACAATATGCGTATCATAATTATATCTCCCTTATAAAACCATATCTTATTTCGTATATGTGTGACACCATGAGAAAAGTATCTAAATCTAAAGCTAGAGATATAATAATGAGTTTTGTTTGTCACATGTATCTGGTCATAACAGTTTCGGGTCAATTTCCTGATGATAACGAGAAAGATGAGCATCTTTTTAGATCGCCGATACATGGCATATATCCGAGTCATCATGATGACTTGCGCAATATTTTAGTGAAGTCAACATAAAAGAGGTGTTGCAGCTGAGTAGCTCACCACCGAGCATGGCATTGATGATAACAGGTGTCCATAATTGTGCAGAGTGAATGGTCGTGCCTGAAAAACTCTGATTAGTGGTGCGCACTGGTGGACTCGATACTTCAAATGAACTCACAGCTGTTGAAGTCGTTACGAAGAGACAAGCCGGTTGATAATATCACTCACCCCTATGTAAAACAACAATGAGTGGTTGAATGAGAATTGCAAAAATCGATGAAGGATACGCACTGCATCTGTCATTGGAACTGACGCGATACTTGCTACATGTCACCAGTCAGAGGAGATGAATACCGTATATGGAGGCCCGTACATACACAGTAATGCCCCCACTGATTACAAAAGAGAATACAAAAGATCGCTTATTAGCATGGTGTATCGCCAACTTGCTAGCATTGCGAACATACACATAAAATGGAATTCCAATATAGCGAACCTAATATGTTTTAAAGTCAGTGCAGCTTGCCAACTACGCTTATAACATCATCTACGCACACTGATGTATAGGATAGTCATGAGGGACCAACGCTGCGTCTTCCCAAAGCTAACTGTCGGATCATACTGTGCTTATGAGTCTTGTAGACCGCTCACCCAGACCAATTCGAACTGTTGAAGGATTCTTACTAGTGAGACGGCTGTGTCAGTAATGACGTTGACTTACTTCTTGTGCGAATGTCAGTGCTTGAGTACTATGTAGATATCAATGATTGCCGTGGTAAGAGTAGCTCGCTCACCCCAATCATATACTACTGCAGTAGAGGATGCAACTGTGAGACCATAGCCAAAAATGGAGTGAGATGTCATGAATGTCGTCTGACCATTTCCACGAACCTACAACATAGCTCATACCACGTCCCCAATTGATTGTCGGCCACCAAGCTGGATCATTAGATAAGATGGTCATGTTGGAGTCGGCGTACTTGGTAGATGTGTAGTGGTGGCGTTTGCACAAAGATACACCACCATCCAGCACTTTTATAGTGATAAAATTGGATTTCCGCTGCTCGAATTGGGATCCTGGTTGATGGTAGCATGCAACTATTGTCGAATGAAATCGAGTAGAATGGGAATTATTTTCAGAATCCCTAAATAGAATCAAAGTACAATGTTCGGGGATTTTGGGTCTGGGTGCATGGAGTATTTGATCATCATTGGTAAAGCCTGTTCGTGATGAGACTTATTTTAAGAATCAATACCACATGCTCGGGAGGTTCTGTATCAATTCCATCAGCTACCATGCAGTTATTAACCCAGTGCAGACCAATTACAGAACTTCTAAGCTGTGCATAACAGAGAAATAGACTGATCACGCATCATGATGTAGATTCATGTGCAAGGATCAAAGTGGCTTTACACCGGCAGGAACAAAAAAGTCACTGCAGTCGACTGTGCCGTACCAGGATCGGGAAATGTTGATGATTATTCTCTTCTGTCATCAGATAGGCCAGCCATGAACCATGATGATGCTCTTCTCTGTGGTTGGATTAACGTCCACATAATCTACGAGAACGATGAATGTCTTCGTAGGCAAGACACGCGCATATATGCGTACCGATGGTGGTATTGACATCTTCATTCAGGACGCGATCCACAGCTCTGCAACTGGTAGACTGGATGGCATATGCCCTCGAATTTAAGGCAGTAACTCCAGCTACGAATGGAAGAGAAATAGGAAGAGCGAGGTAAATAAACCCATGCATTGAGCGTAGTTTATGTCAGAGTTCAACTGACTTGTAGTTGTGTCCACTGGACGAACTTCAACTTCGATATAGAAGATGTTGCTTGTAGATCTGCGTGCTTCCCATTAATATACAGTTGCCACTGCCACCTGTAATAACGAACTGTAAATTCCGGTGGGATGATCACAGGTCTATGCTCGGTCGTCGATGTGAAGTGTGATCAAACAGTCAGACCTTCCAAGCCGGGTTTAGTGAAAATAGGGAAAAACGACGACCACCAAACGAAATCTCACATGAAGACGCGGCCCCAGCACAAATATTTGAATAGGCTGGACAATTTGAAGAATGCCGAAATAAATATCACTCGCCGCGAAAGATGAGTTCTGTGTTAGAAATGAGAGGTATAGAGATCTAGTACATCATTCTACGAGGATTAAAAACCCGAATGGAATATTTGAACACCGGTGAAATCTCGTTGTGATGAGGCTTGTTTTAATACGGCGTACTCGGGAGGTTCTGTATCAGTCAAATCAGATAACATGTAGTTATTAGCCCAATAAAAACTAATTACAGGACTTTCCTATGTCTAAGCTGTGCATGACAGAGAAACGGACTGATCATGATGGAGACACGTGCAAGGATCAAAGTGACCTTACAAACCGCCAAGAACAATAAAGTCACTAAAGCAACACTCAGTGCAGTCGACCTTGCCATGTTAGGATCGAGAAACGTTGATGATTACTCCGATCAGGTCATCATGATAACGTGTGGTGACTGCGGTCGTACAGCAGCCAACGCTATGATGAAATGAAGTGCTGCGAGGATGGCACAGCCACGATTGTCCTTGATATTCTTCAGCACTCTAGTCTCTTCTGGTGTCTCCTAGGCAAGAGAGATAAATAGTAATTTTGGGTCAAGCAGCTGATGAGTAGAGCAACACTCCGGAGTATCAGTTGACGGTTGTTGTTGTAAGGTCACATGATTATGGCTGTACAATCCCCATGAAACTATGACGGCGCCTGCCACTAAGACAGTGCATATTCAAGTTCCAGGTTTCTGTGTATCGCACTAATAGTCATATGATTTCATTTTGCGTTGGCAAATGACTAGTTGACTGCTGATCCTATGATTCTACTGTCAATGCACGGTGTTCTTCTAGTCCCCTCGCACCATCACGGTAGACGTCAAATAGTAAGCCCATGAGCAGTTCTTCAATCGGAGGTTCATCTCCCCTTCTAAAGCATCGTAGCACAGGTGGTTACCACAACAGAATCGAAATCTATTAAACTCTCTTATGCCGTGCGAGTTCGAAACGTGCCGACAACAAGGTTTTTCTCTCTCGGAACACGCATTGACATTCACTCATGGATGGTTTGTCGGAGGTTCATTCAACTGGTCTTAGCTAAGTGGTTACTGCAACAGAATCGAAATCTGTTTTCTCTTGGACTGTGCAGGTTTGAAACTTGCCCATCGTCAAGTTTTTTTAATCGGAACAGACCTTGAGGGTTCACTCATGGATGGTTTCTTCGGAGGCTCATCTCAACTTCGTTCTGGTCAAAGTGGTTACCACAGCAGAATCTAAATCTGTCTCTTGGACTGTACCAGTGCAGGTTCGAAACCAGCCGTTTGAGAAGTTTTTGCTCTATCGGCACATGACAGTTTCCTTATCGCCAGGCCGCGGTTTCCACAACCGAATTAAAATGTGTCGAATCTGTTGACGACAAGGATTTTTTTCCCGTTGGAAGATCGGAACACACTCCGACATACACTCATAGATGGTTTCGTCGGATGTTTATTTTAAGTGGTCTTAGCCAAGTGGTTACAACAGACTCAAAATCTGTTTCTCTTCGACTGCGCAGGTTTGAAACCTACCGAATAACAATCTTTTTCTATCCGAACACACCTTGATATTTAATCATAGTGGATGGTTTCCTCTGAGGCGCATCTAACTGGTCTTAGCTAAGTGGCACCACAACAGACTTTAAATCTGTTTCTCTTCAAGTTGGTTCGAAACCTACTAGCTGACAACATTTTTACGGTGTATAGACCCCTGAGGTCCATCTTAACTAGGCATCATTGTGCCAAAACCTCTTTTTTATGTGATAGTCTATCCATGAAAAGGAATTCACTTTCATACCCCGAAATGGATTCAGCTTTTCCTCGGAAAGTTTTCCAGCTATCATCCACAACTTACCGGCATTCGAAAAGATGATTCGATGAGAATGCGAATCTACGATATCGATGCCGATTACTGTGCAGTATACATGCGAATTATTTCAACCAGTAGCGATGCTATCCTGTAGCCGTAGGCAAACCAAATATAAGGAAAACAATATATGTAATGAAGCAACATGACATTGGTTTCCCAGACACCATATCTTCCAAACCACTGTGAAATATCAAACAAATACCGCAATGAACTCCAAACAAACTTGTACATGTCGGCTAACACTATTGATCACTTGGATCGTTTCCCAAGTTACACGCCACCGCCCGTTGATGTGTGTCCGCACTCGTAGAAATACATAGTAGTGATACAAGTTCCTTCGTCAGAACTTGCCACGAGTTGAGCGTGATATTCTCGAAGGCTAAGAATGAGACGTGGTCCCAGCACAAACATCTGTACGGCCTGGGCAACTTCGCCAATACCGTAATAAAAACTGACTCCCACAGATAAGGACTTTAGAAATGATAAGCAGTATGCAGGCAATAGTCACCAATCGGCGCACCGAGAGATTTGGAGACAGTGTGCCGAGGTTGAAGCAAGACACAGTAGCAAAGCTAGCACATCCAGAATTTCAGCAAGGTAACAATATCAAAATCACTTGAACTCACGCTACAAAGTACAGCATATGACTCTTCATTAACACCGTGAAACAGTCTCTGATGTTCGCCCCTGTCGGTGATTTTTGTAGTTCGCGGAAGTGTTTGATGACAATCCAGACTGCAAGACACAAGGCAAGGACCTCCCATACAGTGGTGGGTACCGCAGTCTCAGCATTCAGCTGTATGTCCTCCGCACTCATATTTTCAGAACACTGATGGATGCCAGAAAGGACCTCCTCCGCTGATATTCGTGCATGAGTCCTGAGGATCTCATTCATAATTTATGCTTACCTCCTGAAACACCGATGTTTCCTATCACCGTCATAACCACAGAGGCAATCGTACAAGCCAGCAAGACTATAAGGAGAAAGATGAGTATCCTTTTGGATCCCTGGTACATAGCATGTATCCGAGTTGTCATGATGACTTGAAAAAATTTCAGTCAAGTTAATATCATTAGGTGCCGCACTCACCCCCCAGCATGGCATTGATTATGGTAGGCGTCCACGCCTGTATGAACCAAATAGTATTGCCTGAAAACCCTGTCACAATGTGCATTATTTAAATAAATGTTTGAAATGAACTCACAGCTGTTGAAGTCGTTAACTTGAAGTCAAAAGCTGGCGGAGAATACCACTCACCCCTGTGTAGGGGTGCAGTTAGTAGTTGAATGGGAACGGCGTGCATCGGTGAAGAGTACCCACTGCATCTGTAATTGGGACCTGGAAATTCGCTGCATGCCGTCAGCCAGAAGAAACAAACATATGTGAGCACACATACCCAGTATGTAGACACTGGTTGTGAGAGATGGCCTATTAGCACAGTGCAATATCATCTGGGTAGCATTGAAAACATACACTGAAAATAGTATTCCAGTATAGCGAACCTAGCATGCGTTAAAAGTCAGTATAACTTGGCAACTGCGTTTATAATATATCAAATACGTACGAAAATATAAAGAATATTCATGAGGGAGCAGCGTCGCCTCTGCCCCGAGTCAACTATATTATCTGTTTGTTTCTAGTATAGGACTCTGCTCACCCATATCAGTTCAAACTGTTAAAGTATTCTTATGAGATGGCTGTGCCCGTGTCAGTAATGGTACCAACTTGCCTCTTGTGCAAACCCCAGTACTTGAAAATAGGTTTAGATCAATGGTCCCCTCCAAAGTATTATCTTGCTCACCCCAGTCATATATCACGGCGGTCAAGGACGCGACTGTGAAACCACGGTCAACGGCACTGAGATATCACTAACATCACGGGATGAACCTATAAAATAGTTGTATCTACGACTCCATTCGAGATACGGCCAATTAGAGGGATCGTTCGAGACGTATGTCATATTGGGGGACTTGGTGTGAACGATGGTGTTTGTACGGGTATTCACCATCCAGCATTTTATAGTGATCAGGCTAGATATACGTTCTTAAATCAGAACCTTGATTGAATACAACAGCAACTGTCGTATGAAATTAAGTAGAACGGGGACGGAGTTTGAGAAACCATCAGTCGAATCCATGTACGTATTTTTTGAATTTATGACACGCGCAGCGATGGAACGTGTTGCCAAGTCGTTCTCGAGGACAGTTTTGCATCCGTTCCATCAGTGAGAACGTAGTCACCAATCAAATGCAGAGCAAACTATAGAACCTCAGTTGTGTCGTGCAGGGTAGAAAACGGACCCTCCATGATCGAGATTTTCGATAATCTAAATAACGATCAAGGGGCAGACTGTGCCGGGAATAACCGAGAGGCACTGTCGACTTCGGCGCACACACTGGGGAATATTGAGAAATTAGATTTTTTTCCCTTTGAACTATACAATAATAGTGTAGTGACATACCATCAGCGTGATTGGATGTGTGCAGGTTGAATTCTTGCAAGAAAGTCTGAGTGAAGAAAAGCACCTTCGACAGTGAGGTCATATGTCACAAATGCTGTACATCTAATTTAGCATGGGTGGTGAACGTTAACCTGTGAACAGAATCAACTAATACAGTGGGCACCAGTCGAACATGAATTCCTTGATACGATCGTGTCTCGTTGATCGCAGATCACCCGTTACGGCCGGACGTGCAGACTTGGCCGAAGCGATTGATTATATATGGACATGATAGAATGACGCGTATTCGAGATATAGTCCGACTGAGAGGATATACGAGCTCGACGAGGACCCATGGCAGGTTTGCCGGAGCAATCATAGCAGCTAGTGAATGTATGAGGCAACAAATACACCACTTCATTCGTTCAAAAAGGTCAGATTGAAAAGGAACAAACCTCTTGTGCTGATTCGAAATAAACAAGACGGCGTTGACACAAAGTGCAAAGACACTAGTGAATTGCTCTGTAGCATGTCATAGACTATGAAGCTGGAGCACTGAGCTGCAATGCTTCTCGTGCAGCTTCCCTCTTCGCAGCCTGCAGAGTCCACATCCACTTCAGATCACGCTCAACCTTTTCCTTCCTCGCGCGTTGCCTTCGCTTGTTCAAATGACTCCAATCTTCCCCAACACCTACGTCAGCTGCCGTGAGCCGAGGCAAACCTAGTAATTCCGACTTCGAGAGAGTAGAGGCGGGTAAGGGCTTAGGTAGAGGAGAGGGCGTCGTCATTCTCCACAACCAAGTGTTTCTCGGTGCAGCAAGTAATACAGCCTGTTCCTTCCGTGCAGCTTTTGTCACTGTCTGAAGCCGGTGGTCAATTTCCGCTTGCGAGAGCGTTCGCTTGGTGCAGAACTTTTCGATCTTCTTCGAATTTACTAGGTCTGGAAGCACGACTCTCTTCAAATACCTGTGATATAAGACTGAGTGCGTCGACCATAACCTATATCAATGACAACCCACTGTAGAGACCGTACGGGATGCTCTGGATGGGGCGGTCGAGTAGAAGGTTGCCTTGTTATTCCACGTACGATAGTTGGATGCTCTTTCTTCGGCACATTGTGCTCTGGCGACTCATTTGAGACAGGTTGGATCGCTGTTTGTTTCAAAGCCAAATTGTAAATGTCCTTGGTCGACAATGGCGTTGCCGATGAAACAACTATACTGCGCACGAGCTCACGCGCCGAAGGCAAGCAATGGCGTGGCCATAGATTTTTTCGAAATGAGGGAATGGCGGCCATGACTTTGACGTGCAACTTGAAGAATTGGGCAATTGAGTCAAACAATTTGCTGACTAATACGCTCAGTCTTATTCGCCACTTGGCAAGTTGGCTACAACGTCGAATTCTCAGTGGCTCCTCGCGCACATGTAGAAATTTTATCAGGCTCACAGTTAGTTCACAGGAAAAGCAAAAACAAAGGATGACCAAAATGGCTTGAAAACGTACCTACCAGAGTGATATATAGTAATTAGTGCCCTGGTAGGTCCTGGACTCCTGGCGCGTTTCTGCAGGATTTGGTTATGTAATTTAATTTAACTTAATATCATAGATTGCAGTGGGTCCTGCGGATACGCAGTATTCAAAGTTAGTCATTACCTGCTGCGTTCACTTACTACTTATCTCCACTGTTGTTGCAAGTTCACGAAGTTCGCCAATTCCTACTTACCATGTCCTACGATCCTGATTGGTGGCCGTTTCTCAATCAGAGCCGTATTTCCAGCTATCTTTTAGGTTCGTGAATTGCAAGGCGATGATGTTTATCACATCTCACTCCATCTTCGACCGTAATTTCGCAGTTGCATCCTCTGCTGTGGTGGTATACGATTGGGGTGAGCTAAAAAGTGTTTTCCGAGGGAACTGTCTATTGATAACTACACGGTGTTCAAGTATTAACATTTGGACAAGAGGTAAGTCAGCATGTTTTATCGGGGAGGTCACTCAGCATGTTGTAACAGGTCGAACAGGTCTGGGTGAGCGAAACTCCTATATCAGAAGCACAGCAGGATAATAAAGCAGAAGCGACGCTGGTCCCTCATGACTGTTCTTTATATTTGTGTACGTTATCTCATGAGCACGGTTGACAAGCTGTACTGACTTTACAATATACTAGGTGCGCTACATTGGAGTAATCTGTTGTGTGTACGTTTGCCAGGCTATCTAGTAGATGCAGTGCACTGTGCTAATATGCAAGGTACTCACGATCAGCACCGTCATGCTGTGTATGTATCCTCAAATATACTATGTTCGCCCGAGTCTTCTGACTAGCGGCATGCAGGGTATCTCGATTTCATGCCAATTACAAATGCGGTGCGTATTCTGTATGATACCCGACATTCCCCTTCCACTCATTTAAGCCAAAACCAGGGGTGAGTGTTATTACCTGACAGCTTATTGGTTCAACATAACGGGTACATCAGCTGTACGTTCATTTGAACTATCAAGTCCTCTGAGTAACCCGTCTTTTCAGGTACTGTCATTTGGTTTGTACTGGTATGGACGAATTTCGTCGTCAACGCGATGCTGGGCGGTGAGCTGTTCAGCTGCGATATCCTACATATTCACCTGACTGAGATATCATGCAAGTTATCATGATGACTCGGATACATGCCATGTATGGGCGATCCAAAAAGATGCTCATATTTCTCATTGTAGTCTTATTGGCTTCAATGATTGGTTCCGGAGTTATGACATTGGTTGCAGACATTGGTGTCTCTGGAGGTACGTTTCTAGCTGTAGATATAAGCTTTGCACGAGACTCACGGGAGAATATCAGAGGAAGGCGTCTTTTCCGGGGCCTATCAGTGTGCAATTGTCTTCGTTGACATATATGACGTACGTCTGCATGACGCGGCATGGATTCCTACTATCGTGTGGGAGCTCCTTGCTTTCTGTCTTGCAGCCTGGATTGTCGTAAAACACTGGTGTGGATTGCGCCAACATGGATCAACGGGATCAACCATCAGAGACTCCTTCACGGTTTTAATCAAAAGCCATATGCTATACTTTGTGGCGTGAGTTCCGTGAATTAGATGTTATTATCTGGTTCACTGAAGTTTTGTATATGCAAGCTTTGCCGCTGTAGCTTGCCTCTACCTCGGCCCACTGTCTCCAGAGCTGGTACGCCAATATGTGATAGTCATCTGCATCTGACTACCCCTAATTACTTATGCAGTCCTCGAGTTCCGTGGGAAGTGGTATTTATTTCGGTATTCTCAATTTCACCCAGCCCGTGCAAATGTTTGTGCTGGGACCACGCCTGGTCCTTAGTATTCGACAATATCACGCTGAACTCGTGGCCAAGTCTGATGAAGGAACTAGCATGACTGCAATTGCTTTCCAGGAGCGCAGGCAGTTGTCAACCAGTGGTGGTGTGTAGCACAGGAAGTGGTCAAACCCGAGTACTGCGCAGGGAGCATATGGGTTTGAGGTGTCGTTGTGGTATTTAAGCTTGGTGTTTATCTGTAAGCATAATGCTCCGAAGTGAGTTGTAGGATTAATTTAGTCTACCAATGCGGTCGAGGATCACGTTGAAGCAAAACCACTGTCAGGCTGGCGCTATGTAAAACAGTGGATTGTGCAACCCAATTTCCGAACGTGCACGATTGGAGCGGGTATGAGGTCGAGCCTATCTCATCATGTTAGACATAAGTCTGAGTAACTCACACAAACTGTGCAAAATAATAAGTGATACCAGTCCTAGTACATTCAATTTCCAAAACACCCGTGACCCGATATCTGGCCACCAGCGCTATGTCGATTGCCTCCAATATACGATAAAGCTCACCGAGTACACGCACTGCATCGGATAGAAATGTCGCCCCGCAGCCTAAAGTCCCTACCGCTCGCACTGTAGTGGGGAGCACAGGGCAAGGGCTAGGGCAGAGTGAGAGTAGCACAAGAGGCAGAGGATGAGAGTCAGAGGTCTCGGTCCTGGGAGTACACGCACAGACACACAGTAGCATCGGCTTTACTTCTTCTAGAGAGTAAGGCTGGCGGGCCCAGCACTGATAGAGAACGAGACCAGGCCGTGGGATTTGTGCCACCCCTATTAGTTGACAGTACGTGCTCTCGCAAATTAGTAGCAACGTGTGAGTTTCGCCCAGTCTCTTTTTCAGTACATCATTCAGTCGGACAATCGTAAATCCAAACGGTACACTCGATGTTGCAAGCAATAAAATTATCATTACGTGGAGCTAGAAGTCCTGATATTAACAACTGCGAGGTCGGATGATAAAGACTAAGAACTCACGCATCTCAGCAACCTGACCAGTGTGTCACATGTACCATGCGACTCAAATTAAGCTCAGGGAGATCTTCTGGGTATCACTAATGAAGTCCAAGGGGTATAAAATGTATGTCGGGAAGCGGGAGGTACCCGGAAAAGGAGAGGATGATTAGATCCCATGATCCATCCATCAGCCTGTAGCAAGAAAGGGATTGAATTAGGGTTAGAGTTATGATTATGGGAGGTGGGGTTGAGCAAGTCAGCAGAGTTGGGGAGGGCGTGTTCCAGGCTGGACGAGAAGAAAATGAGGTGATTGTTACAAGTGTTGGTTAGCATGATACAGCTTTTTGGATGGGAGGTGCGGTGCTTCGATACAGCGAAAATGGGAAAGGGGGTAGCTGCACTTTTACTGCATCCCACAGCCGCACAAGTGTTACCCAAGAAACCAGGCACGATGCGAGTACCATCTTCTCCTCGACTTCATCACTAGAGTCCCAGATAAGCGCGAAGTCGTTCGTGTCCTTGTAAATACATCTGCGACGTCGTCCTCGGAGCATGATGCAGTTTGATTTGTCGTAGGGATACTCATTCACCAATTGAGTAAGATCCCATATCGATCTGTTTCGCGTGATCATAATGACGTGGTCGTGACCCGACGCGGCGTATGCAGTACGTTTGAACTGGATTCCAAATGCTTTGATCTTGATCCCCGGAGTGATAAAATGCACACCTAGAGGCTAGATATCACCACATTTACAACGCTTGTCCTCCATATACACAAACCTTGAGGGTCAGTTATGCCTTGGAGTCGAACCACCAGATGTTGCGTTCAGTTCAGCGATTTTGCTGAACGCTGGACCAAACGTGCTTGATACGTTCAGTTCACATTCGGTTCAGCGTTCGGACGCTGAATGTGTCCGCAAATTATGAAGAAAAAAAAAGCGCGTACAACGTGTGTTTGTGCACGTAGAATAAAAGTGAGGTCAAGGAGTCAATGAGCAGAGTGTAGAGACCGAAGACGAAAGAGGCGTATTTAATGATTGATTTGAAGTGCAGCTGAGAAGAATCATGTAGGGATAGACGAAGACTTTGTTAGCGGTGAGGTCTGCGAGGAGTGTAGCACTAGGGTTTGATTAAGAATGTCAATCGTGAAAAGGCAGAAGTGCACAAATGGTGCAGTGGTGATGGTGGTGGTGGAGGGCGTAACATGACAACTTCGGCTCGATCAACATGATTAGTAGAGCAAATTAACGGTGTGATGGCACACGTACCCGATATCTACCACCAAAACTCGAACTATATCAATCAGATCTATCTTCCTGCTTAAACTCATAATGGCATCGACTCGGATTTAGCGTTGTATTTTGGAGTGAACGAGTCCATAAGAGCCTGGACGACATTACCAGTATTGCATTCTACACATAGATCGTTAGAAAAACTCGCTAGGCGAAGAGCATCAACAAGGCGACGAACTGTATGCTTTGAAGTAGAAACTACCATAGACAGTGTCACATACCAACTACAACGATTAGCTTAATGACCAAGCCTGAATGAAGCCACTTTAGACCGATGAAAGAATGAATCGAGTGACTGGGGAGAGAAGAACAGCTAGCGGATGCCTAGGATCTGACTGTAACTTATTTCTTGCTCAGGGAGTCGAGACTGAGTCCGACTGACATTACATAAACACAAAATACACACCCAACTCGGATTTTGCCAGGGTCTTGACCACAACTGCGAACTATGAATTGGTGCATCGATGGCTCTAAACTCCAAGGATACTTTGCTCAAGGCGCTACAACTGTCGCCCGACCTTGACGATGAGGCATTTAACCTCACATCATATCTAGAGTTTTTGTCTAAGACAATTCAAAGGCAATCGGCAGAGACATCTCCGCCATAATAACAGCTGCGGTTGATGATGAAACATACCAGCCATCTCTCAAGATTGTATACGATAATATTCTTCAATATCATGGGGGCCCAGCCCTTCTTGTAAGTCGCACATTTTATCGTATTTCAGAGCTCAATGGACTTCCTGTAGGAACCCCTTGACATCCTGCCTGGTCTCATTCGGTGTCGCCGTAAAGAGGCTGTTGACCTCATTAGCCTAATTTCTGAAAATAGCAGTCCGAAGGAGGTGTTAATTGTCATCCAGGAATCCCTGGAACAGCTAACCCAGCTAGTCATTGAAGATGAAGCTGAGGAGGACCATGTTCCTGGATTTGTTCAGTCTCTTATCAACGTCATCGTGTTGTGTACAAAATGTGAGTATATTACAGGTGTCGGCCGATCGCTGACATCTCAGGGCTTCACAGCTGTACCCAGATTAACTCTTGGAAAAAGGACTGCGCTAAGCGTAGTCTCACCTTTGGTTTCCGGCGTTAGTTCAGCGGTGTCCTCGCTAAGAAGTCAGTTCACGCGGGATACTGGGCGTTCATTACTTGCAGGGGTCTCTCGCATGTCGGAGGCATTCTATACATGGATCTTCAAAACAGGGAGTGAAGCAAATGTTACGGAGGCGATGGTCTGTCCACAGCATTTGTAGTAAACGGCTTTGCAGACTCATCAACTTGCAGAAAATGATCAGATTACTCCTGGACACGACTGTTTTGGCTTGTGCATCTTGTATCAGGGCATCGTTATGCGCCAGAGCGTTCGAGATGCACTATCCTCGTCTTACGCTGTCTTCTGCAATCGAACCCGAGTGGCAAGAAGGGGAGCGGGCCATTCTGAGCGTAATGGTGAGTCAGAGAAATTGTGGAATGTCATATATTCTGAATCGAATTAGACTACCCTTCGGGTAATGAACCTATCGCCACAGGATGTCTTGGATAATCCGACAATGAGTTCTCTAATTATACTTGCTCACGGACAACAAAGCTATCCCCTACCAAAAAAATTGTCCTCCGAATTTCATTCGATGCTCATGACTTCAATTCAGATGAATTTCGCCCTCGACGAGTCACTCTTCCTCATTTTTCACTACGTTACGCAAGATCGCACGCAGCCTGACTTCCCACCCGACCTTGCCACGTCGTTGTGCATAGTTCTTCCCGCTTTGGCAAGCACCCATCTTGACCCATTCATCAGACATTTCAGTCTCCGGCTGATTGCGCTTATTCTTGCGCAATTGCCATCTGTGTTGCAGCAGCAGATTTTGATAACCCTAGCATCCGATGCGGAGCTTCCTCAGATGCGAGCGGCCGCCATTGGTCTTCTCAAGGAATTTGTTCTGGAAGCATTGCAGGTCCCGGCATCTTCAGGAGAACAAAACGTCTTTGCGTCACCACTGCTCATGAGATCTTTCGGACCCATCCTATTCAGGACAATGCCGTCTGATTATTTGTCGACGGTCCAGGTTGCTGACGACATTGAGAAGTCATTGGAGCCCTCTCGGATCGCAGAGGTGCTATCATTTTACTACGTATTACTGCAAAGGGACAGGGACAACAAGGTACATTTTTTTTCTATTGATGCGAATAACATTGACGATATCCTAGACTGGTATACGAGACCCGGATAGCATCGCGAGTGTAGAATCGTCACTACTGCGGCCTTTGCGGCCTTTTCTAGAAAAGTGGTCGAATACCGAATGTATGAGAATGTCGTACTTTTTTGCTTCGTACACCCTGACAGGTTCTTCTACAGCTAAGCCTATTCTTTCTATAATCTCCCTGCAGATTGGCCTGGAAAGAATAGACTATGCTGTACAGATCATCCGAAGCCGGTAATTAAGCAATACACTAGGCTCCACTAGGTCGCCGAGTGGAGTGGGATAATCTGGATGAGCGTCAAGTTCCAAATTAGTGTTTTCACTTGGGGTCTTCTATGCATTATCATAGTAGTGCCTACAGATAACAATCATGTTGGTTCAGAACTTTCGACATGCCTGATTGGTGCCCTAATATCCCTGAGCAATTTCCCGGTCATATCCACTTATATCCACTGTGTTGGAACCCAAGTCCAATTCTACCTTGGCCCATCATGACATTACTACTACTTGGATCGCATATGCTCCGTCACCGTCACGCCGCCGGTGGTGGTATCATAGGGCAGAACTGGCAGAACCTGGTTCTACCAGTGTGGCAGATAGCAAATTCGCAGATTCTTTTGATGGTACTAGAAATGTCTATGGATGGAAGACGTCCCTTGGGAAGTCTGATCAACGTTGCGTCATGATCTGTGACTATATATTCCCGTTCAGTAATGTCCAAGGTGAGCGCGGAAAGCTAGCTTGCCGAGCACCTCAAATATTTCAACACTAGTACTGACAGGGAAGCCGGCCTCCAGACTTACTTGTACTAGTAGCACTTATTATATAATAGAGTTTCAAAGTACCTCGATTCACGCTATGATACTACGTACACTAGATTATCGATTATCACTAATACTGTGCAGTAATACTATCCTGTATACGTATTACCCGTGGTTCTGCATGTCTTGGAACTCTACCACATTTTTCCCCGGAAGTTCTGCCACCTAGCCCACAGTGCCAGCCAGTCGTGCCCGCAGTGCCATATGGCAGAATACTCAACTTTCTGCCTACAGCAGCCCTATCTCCGTGGTTTAGCATCAAGGAAGGCTAATATCTCTCACTCTAAGCTGTGTTGTCCTTATAGGTCACATACTGCAGTGAAATTTGCACTCTTAAAAACTTTTGGCTGATTCCTGGGACACGCGTGTATGATGTATGTGCAAGCCGTGATACCGGGACCCATGTATTCTGTTCTTGGCACTCCAGTGCCACGTCGAAGGCATGGCTGGGCATCGCCATGAGTCCACGCTTCGACCCAGCATTGACCAGTCTCTCAAGGGTGCGTGGTAATACTTCCATGAATCAATAGATTTGCCGCGCGTTATCAATCACACTCCATACTTCTTCTCATTCAAAGCGCCTATCTATAAGGGCGAAAGAGGAATTTGATATATTTCTTCGTGGCTATATACTACGAAATGGGCCCTTCACCCTTGAGATGCGGCTGCATTGAGTCACAAGGAGCGTGGGTGGTATCTCGGAGGTATCGATCTGCAATGAACATACATTATCTCCGTGTGGAAGGTACAATGACAAGTTATCATGGGTGAGAAACGGAAGCGACCCTAGATTGCTATGATTTAAGGTAAGAAAATTTAAATATAGGCATAACAAGACAGTAAACGTTCCATAGTACATCGCATAACTAACTTGCAACTATGTCGACCAAGGGGTGCTTAATATTGGGTATTCTGGTATTTGAGCTCAAGCTTTCGGAGGGGGAGGTAAAGTAGACCTGCAAGAGGGAATGCAACCTCGAAACCGATATCACCCGAGGTCATTCCGATGGGGCCCTGATACCACACCTGGTTCATGCAGGGTATAATTAGAGCGAAAGACAGAATGACAGCCGTGATAGCAGCTGCTCCCCAGGGTAGACGTCCCGGTACATTCCATATGGCGTGGTTGTAGGTGCTAAAGTCACCTTTACGGAAGTAGTGGTGTTCGACAAGGACGATGGCACCGTATGCGCTTGCCCAGTAACCAATTAGCGAAAGGAAATTGGTCAATGTCGTATAGAATTTGTGAGCGCCCGCAATCGATAAAGGTAATGCACTGTCAACACCCGAGGGGAAATTTTGAAATCAGCCAATGACAAGAAAGACGGTACAAATGGGAAGACGGACATTGCCGTGCCAACGATCGAAAAGACATATCTTGGGACTTTTGCCATGGCGGGGATCATCACTTGAAAATTGAAACAGATAGAGTAAAGCGTGCAGGCGATGTTGGCGGTAACACTTAGGCTGAGAAGAACGGTGAGGAACTTCCCAAAGTTACCAACCGGGCTAAGCATTGCCTCCAAGAGGCCGCCGACGTTGCCATCTGTTCCGTAACCGTCAGCCCAGCTAGGAACATTGGGTGCAGCAAGGACTGCTGCAGCTCCAAGGCACTCAAGAAGGACCTAGAAATAGATCAGAATACGCTTAGAGGGTATACCGAATGAATAGGTTGACGTACGATAGGCACGATGTACCCCAGATATGCATACCAAAAGATCTTGGACCTGGAAAAATATACTTAAGCGTAACATAACGCCACAGGGCCTGAAACTTACTTACCGAGGAACGGCGGGCGAGTAGTACATCGTAAAATCAGATGCCATTGCCGAGTAGGTAATAACAAATCCAGCAATGACAGATGCAAAGCTGAGAATTGAAGCAGCGGATGCAGGTGCCACTGGTTGAGCATTGTACAAGTTCTTGCCACCCACGCCAAGTGCAACCAAGAATGCGATAAGAACTGGGAACCACGAAACACGTTCGTACCTAGGAACCGTAAAACCACGATTGTGATGAATAGAGAATGCCGCTTACCAGTTGAGTACTCTGTAGCCCATGAAGGAGATCTGCGGGTGTGAACATTGTGAATACAAAGAAATTTCAGATCACGTAAGAAAACGTACGAGGAGTGCAATGATGAAGATAATGACAATGCCGACACTGATAGGAGTTAGGTAAGGCAAACCGATTTTGTGGAATATCATACGTACTCCCAACTCATATTACTAGACACACTAGCCAGTGCCTGTCCACCAAGTATACCATTGAGGATATTGAAGCCACACAGGCCGATCAAATTGAGGATAGCGGGTATAATAATGCCAAAGTAGCTTGAAAAAGGATCAGGCAGTAACAAATAAGGAAAACAAGCACACACACCCAAAGCTGTATCTAGATTGAATCATCTGACGCATGCCTGTTCGGGGACCCCAAGTATTTCTGTGCAAGAAAAGTCAAGTAATGATCCGGAATCTATGTTCAGGAAAGTATACTAACAAATAAGCAGGTAATGCGCATGCCAGGATATTAAAGAATAAAATAACGAGACAGGAATCACGAAGTCCAAGTTCGAAAGCAATTGGACCGAGCGTTCCGGCAGAGAAGCTGGTTTATCTGTAAGAACGAGCTAATAATCGAAATGCTCTGAAAACTCACGAGAGGATGTTGAAGTTCATTGAAAACCAGACAAAGAAGATTTTATAGTATTGAGTATCCATCCGCTCCTCTTCAGGAACTGGAATAGTGCCTATGAACGAAGATTAGCCTATGGATGGTATTTGGTTGTAAGGAAAACCCACCTCGTTCCTCCACGCCCCAGCTGAGAAGGGACCTTGCTAATGGGTGGGAGAGCCATCCTTGCTTGTCTCCGGGGACGACCACAGAGAGATCATCCTAGATGTGGAATCCTTCTCGAGATCGGTGACTGAGTTCTTCTCGTGTGTATGACGGTCGGACATCGTGATCGTGGAGATGGGCGAGGGATGACAATCACAAAGCTTTGCGAGGAGCGCCCTAAATATAAGGATTATGAGGTACCATTCGAGCTACATATCCACGCCTTAGACGTTTCAAAACCACCGGGGCGGGAGAAGAGATCCCGATGATCATGTGGCACCATAATCAGGTACAGGATGTTTGGAAAGTTTCGCCGAGCCGCTTGCTCGGCGGACACCCTTGCCATAACAATTTTTTTGGATAAACAAATTTGGAATAACATCCATATGATTATGAATATCTTAACTTGGACGTTTATTCCCACGATCATATTCCGCGAAATTTAGTCAACCTCGTGAGACAACGCTTGCTTATTCGCGCTCGACGTTCTAGACGGCGACAACAACCTTGAGCTCACTGTCACTGACGATGGCAGTAGCTGTACAACGCCCATTACGCGGTTCACGTGTGTCCTCCTTCTATCCTGTCAAAACTCTCCCATCCCTGTCTTCTCTCGATAGCGCGTTCCAGCTCCAGGAATACATTTCGCTTCTTATTCGTCTTGACGTCCACGATGTTAACTCAATAGTCTCTCTTCCGGGGAAAGCTTTGAAGGACGCCGAAGAAAAGTCTTCTGATCTTTCTGACCAAGCTGAGCGTAAACCAGATGATCCTGATCGCAAGAGCGACATAACAGTCGACCAAGGATGCTGGATTTATGAACAACTACGGTACCTCTCATACTCATTTACTTAGTGTTTTTTTATGCATTAACCCTATTTGTCCATCAGACGTCTCGCACAGGATCTAAGTCATCCCCTCATCACAATGTTGCAGCAGGAATGTACTCGTAACACCTGTCCCGAGATGAAGGCGGGAGAATGGTTATATTTGTGTGTCGCACACGGTAATGACGGCGCTATGGAGGTTCGTTCGACCATCATTTAAAAAAAAAATAGTTCATCTAACTGCTTATGTGTATATCCTCAGCAATGCTGTGCCATCGATTACATCCTTCATACGTTGGATAGCGCAACCGCACTATTAAATTCACCACGAGCTTTCCCATCTCGGTACGTCATGATCACGTCCCATGAAATCTTTGCTGATATCCTCTTTTACGCCGCCTTCTTCGAACTAAACTCAATCATGTGTGCTTTCCGCGATAATCAGCCTTTCGATACCTCCTACCTCATATCGACACTTCTCTTCGCTTGCTCGCCGCCTTGGTAGAATATTTGCACATGCGTATTTCCACCACCGAGAAGCTTTTGAACAAGCGGAGGCCGAATCATCGCTCTATGCCCGCTTCTTGAAACTTACTAGTCAATTCGATCTTGTCCCTACGGAGTTCCTTGTCATACCTCCAGGTACTGTCCTATCAGGCAGAAAGGGACATGATGAGGATGTCGAACCTCCACGTCTTCTTGCCGCGGCTGTTAATCCGCCACGTGAGCGTGAGGATCAAAATGTGCCTACAGCAGAACAAGCACAACCTCCAAATCTTCTCGAGAAGAGTCCTTCAGGGCTGTCCAGTGACAACCCGATTGTCACCGGTAGTCCACGCCGGCTGGGGCGCAATCGCACAGATACTATGGTGTTTAGTGAGGGGTACAATGTTGCAGAGGAGCTTGCGAAAGGCAGCGACCATGGTGTCACCGAAAGCGGTGCTTTATTGCCTACTGCACTATCTGCTGAGCCTGAGAGCTATTCGCAAACTTCGTGGTCCAACCAGCCGAGTGAGTTCCCTCCCGACAAGTTTGGGTTTGGTGTCGAAGAGGTTCCTGTCGAAGAAGTGCTCGTCGATGAAGTGGCAACCGTCACTGGATCAAACTCTCCACCTCTGGAAGATCTGTCCTTAACGTTGCTTGGGGACTCCAGCCCAGCTGCCCCTGCTGAGCCACCTGTACCGGAACACGAGATAGAGACGATTCCAATCGCCGAAACAATCGAGACCGTTCAGGAACAGCCAGTTGTCGAATCTACGGTTCCTCATGAAGAGACCGATACTCTGACTGAGCCATCAAGCCCAGTAGCTTCCGCCACTACCCAAAATGTTGAGCCCATTGCTGCAGACCCTGATATTGTGGAGGAACCTGTAGCTGCCGAAGGGTCTGATTCGCCGGAGCCAGTCCCAGAATCTGAAAAATTACTCGAGACACCTCTCGACCCTTCTCCTCAGGCAGACGCAGTAGCCACCTACCTCATGGAACCTCCCGCGCCATCATCTCCTGAGTCTGTCCCTGTTGAGGACTCTCCCACGGTGCCCGAGGTTAGCCTCAATCTAAGCGAGCCCCCGCCCTCAGAACCAATACCCCCGGAGAGCGAGAGTGATATTACGGATGAGGCACATGATGTGGACGAGGAGGCAGAGGTGGAGGTGGAGTTGGTGGAGGAGAATCCATGAGGTTCGATCGTCTGCTTAGTTGTGTTTTCATAGCATTGTTCTGTATTTCTGTATTTCCTCATTTCTTACTGCTTTTATGTCACGCTGCGTGTCGACGAGAACAAGGTACGAATTGATTAATTGACCGAACATAGGGTGACACTTTCGTGATCGCAGGTTACTGTTCGGATACCCTGCTCTGCTGAATTGCCTCTGATGACTGAATTAAGATTCTTGTGACTGCTAAGTAGCGTGTCTGTCACGTCGGTGGTGCTTGCTTGACAACAAATACCTACTCATCTCTCAATTTCCTACATAAAATCATAAAAAATACATGGCCAGAGCTTGCTAATACAGAATATCACCATATAGTCATTAAAACAATTTCGCTTGCATTTCGTGTACAATGACTTGTATGAAAATTTGTTGAAATGTCACATTAGGTCACGTGATGAACTGGTATATGAGAGTGCTGCTCCTCAGATCACGTAATGAACCCGGTATATGGTCTATGACCGTCTATCTCAAATCAGTTTGATGCTGGCGTTGTCATGGTCATATGACAAGTTTCATGCATAGTTCCGCATCATTGTAATTGGCAGATGACTTCATCACGTCTAAAAGTGTGATTACCCGCTAGTCTAGAGCTTCGAGGGAAGGAGGGCGACAGTTTTGCTTGGCTGGCGTCAAGTTGAATTATTCAAACTATCTTTAAACCTTCCTCATTCGTGTACGTGCACCTAAATGATCGACGGGACGACATACGAATCGTAGTTTATTTCTCGGGTTGTAGATTATGCAACAGCCTGCAAGTTTCTAATGTAGGGCACTGGATTGGCGTTGCAAATGATACACTCCGTCCGTGGTATGTGGAAATGCAATAACGGGATAATGATTCATTGCGACAGTATATGATATTCTGTGTTTGTAACCACTACGCATGCGTAGTAGTCTTCCGTTTCCAGCTACTTTCATATCGATTTCATCTTATTCCTCTCACCGCTTCTGTTTACTTGTGGAACTCGACAACAATGCGGGGTGTTACGTGATACAACATGGGACGGAGCGCCTGAATGAGCCGCCCATTTGATAACTTCGCAGCGGGAACAAAGATGAATTAAACTGTAAAGTCATCAGACACACGCAGTGTACTCTAGATTACTTGACAACAGAGTCTCATCTACTACATGCGTGATTTCAAGATGTACATGGATTTGTGTCGGCCCTATTAGTCGCAGTATACAGTAACCGGGCACGACCACACCCCTTGAGCTCGTCCGGAAATTAAAGAATCTCCAAAAGGACACGGTAAACGGCCGGACTGATCAGATTGAAAGAAAAATTCAAGTCATTATTGGTACATATAGGATAGAAATAACAATAATACTTTGATCATGCACCGAAACCGTACAACGTGCGCCCTGACCGCTTCAGCGCGTACACGACATCAAGAGCAGTAACCGTTTTGCTATACTTCCGATTAGCAAACAAGCACTAAAGTAAACTAATGCAAGGGGCTTACCGCTTAGCATGTTCGGTGTAAGTGACGGAGTCACGGATAACGTTCTCCAAGAAAATCTTGAGTACGCCACGGGTTTCTTCGTAGATGAGACCTGAAATACGCTTCACACCACCACGACGGGCAAGACGGCGAATAGCCTGAAAGATATGAGCATGCGAATGATTATCTATATTGTCATACCACGTACTGGCTTCGTGATACCCTGGATGTTGTCGCGAAGAATCTTTCGGTGGCGTTTGGCACCGCCCTTTCCGAGTCCCTATTGCGCTGTGAGCCATGGGGTGACACCAGCTCATATTTTCCGTACCTTGCCGCCTTTTCCGCGTCCAGACATGTCGTATTATGAGCTAGGTTATGAGTATCGGAAATTTGTACAAAGGGGCAGATGGAATACGCTGCAGTACGTGATGGTAGTAGTGAAAGAAGATATAAATGCAGTCAACAATGATACCCATACCGTTGTGTTTTGTGGACCTCACGTGACCGGCTTATATCGTGCTTTCCAAGCACGTCACGCATGGCACTGCCAGCTGACTTATACCGACAGCGCCAGTAACCACATATAAACCCATCGCCCACCAGCAGCGCTCTTCAATCTCTTACATCACATACCTCATCTAGTCTCATAATGGTTGCTGAAATCTCCACGTCTGCACAACTCAAGGAGTTCACCTGGCGATGCCAACAAGCTCACGGTAGGTATCTGTGTCCTCATTTGTCCGAGTTCAAGTGACAGAACGGTTTGCTTGCAGGTCATAGATTTCACTGCTAGTTGGTGCCCACCTTGCCAGGCCATCAAGCCAGTTTTCGAGGGCCTCGCAAAGGATAATGACAATGTGAACTTCCTCAAGGTTGACCTCTCCGAGGGATCGAACGAGCTTGCCACGCAGTACTCCGTCACCGCCATGTCAGTTTCCACCATCTTTGAAAGTTTCACCTAGACTCATAATTCACAGGCCAACCTTCATCTTCCTGGTTGGCGACAAGGAAGTGCACAGGATCCGTGGCGCTAACCCAGCGTTCGTTCACCAATCCTCATTCTCATGAATGTACTTCTAACCACAACCATTCCAGTGCCCTCAAGTCAACTATCGCGCAGCACGCCAATCCCGCATCTTCTGGTGCGTTCTCTGGACAAGGCCAAACCCTTTCGGGTAAAGGCGGATCTTCGTCGTCCGCACCTACTTACAATGTGTCAAACAGCTTAACTACCACATGGTCGAACATGAACCCTCAAGCGAAAGTTTTAATTGTACTTTGTGTAGCTTATGTATATTTTTGGCTGATGTAGAAAAGATCGAGTTTGCAGGATCAGGTTTTATACTTGGTGTAGCACGTATAAATACGATACATCCAATATTTATCGGGATTTTGGCTTGATCCATATACGAGTGCAATCAGCACTTTTGAAGAATGTCCGGATGAGGCAATCCGATTTCCTACAAGACAATGATCGGAACCTCGGGAGTCAGCCTGATCAAGGTGAACTTAGTCTTGATCTCCGTCACAACAGCCCACGCCGCATCATGATGAACTGTGACTGCTAGCGCCATTGATCATATCCTGAGCCAAACCTTCAGACTAGGCCCTTCATGCTCACCATCATGATGATGGTCAACTACTTTAAGTTGACCTGCCAATAAATGAATGACGCAAACCCAAATTGGAACCAAGGCTGGCGCGGCATCATCATCGTCCATACGACATCCATACTTGAATCAATAGCACAGTCAAGAAAGTCCTGATCAGGTTTTCAAGTACATGTATTATCAATTGAGCATTGATCTAATGATACTCCATGGCATGGCAAAGTTACAGAAATATCGCGGGTACGCGATCAACTATCAATATCACGAAGATGGATTCTTTCTTCCATCCCGAATCATGATGATGAGTCCCCCACATGACACTAGCCTAAATCCCCGTAGTTTTCTTCGTGCCATACAAGCTTAAACCTAAACGTCGCCGAAGCGCATCAGTCCTCGAGGTTTTGACCTCCTTGATCGATAATATAACAGGTTGTTATCTTATCACTGGTGGAGTGAATCATGTAAGTAATCCCCCCGCCCTGATCATATCTGTGACAGCGTTAGCACATCCGAGTTATGATTTACCACATCATCCAACAAATTGCTACAAATCAACTTTGGGATCCCCGAAAATGATATGGGGTTCTTGGCAACTAGAAATGATATCCCTGAAAGAGTTTAGCATCCGGTCGAGTTAGCTGTTATTTGAAATCTTGCAGATATGGTTTGACGTATGATAGTTCCTGTCTGCCAGGACCCCCAGGTGGTACTGAAGAGACTACTATACTGACCCTGCGTAAAAAGAAAGATTATAATAATTACATCAAAGCTTGTGCCAGCTTGTGCCTTGTGCGGAATCTCGGAAATGATCTCTCCGGGACGAACCGTTCGGAACTTATCGATCTGAAATCAAATATGCTGAAGCTCCCCGTCTCCTCTTGAGGCTCTTGTCTGCTTTCATCATGATACGGTCCCTCTTTTCGAAATTTCCAAAGCCCTGCATTCGGTTCTGTACGGATGAAATACATGATATACATATCAGGATTGGCAAACAAACACAATGATTTTTACAACGGCAAACCAACATAGCCAGCACCTGCCTCCCTCAACAGACGTTCGATCAGTTTCATGCCCTCCAGGACGCGTTCCTCTTCAAGCCGTCTTCCTACAATCTGCACACCAACGGGAGACCTTCCATGGCACTTGCATCATACATCCGGTAGTACTTCCGCTCGATGGCGTTTCGTGGGCGGAAAGTACGCGGGAGAGCATCAGCCGTCGCATCCACATGCGTAATTGGCATAACCCCCGCACTATAATCAAGCTTTTCAATTTCAAAGTGAGTTTCAGATCGGAGCTGTTGAAGAGGAGTGGGACATACCAGATTGAATAGGAATGTGTACCCACACGCTTTCCATCCGTGCCTCATCCCTCCGTGAGGAACAGCAGGAAGACTGTTGGGCACTGTAAGAATGAAGTCCACTCCCTCATCGCCCTGGCGGCCTTCGACCTCTGCGTCCCGCCACACTTTGAACCAGCGAGAACGATAGTCCTCCCTTCGCGCAATCAAAGCAAAGTATTCTGGAACGGTTTTCTCGTAATGAGTGTCGATCAGACCTGCATAGATGGGATCGCGGCGTATGTAGCGGTAATACCAAGCATAGAGTTTCATAACGAAGTAGGGGAGACGAAAGCCCCGGAACGCTGAAGTCATTCCAGGATCGTTGGTCTCGAATGCGCGATGGTTTTTGGAAGCCGTCTTGCCGCCGTCAGCGAGGAGGAGCTGTGACGCGATCTGAAGGCCTTCATATGGGCTCGGGCACTTCCTGAAAGTGGGATAGGAAACACCTTCAGAAAAGAAGAATTGACTTACAGAGTGACAACTTCGTGGCCGTTCTTCTCGAGTATCGCAGTAACCGATTTCAATGCTCGCGCGCAGGCAGGTGATGGCTTCACGACCCCTTTGTGCAAACATGAATATGCTGAGGTTGAACTCCATAGAGATGCTCCACTTACCATCATCCCACAGGACACCCCACCTGATGGGGCGATCTTGTGGAAGTTTGACATCTCTCCAAGGAATTCTAAGAACCTATATTATCATTAAGCAACTTAACGGTACTAATATTCAGAATGTTGAGTTACGGAGTAGTCGTAGTTCCAAGGCTTCATCTGGAACACAGCACGCCAGAACGTCTCTAGATCTTCCAACGTCCTGGTCATAGGACTATGTGTTGGGGGAACACCTTCCTGGCCAGGCACACTGGTCGCGCTGCCCTGCTTCAAGAATCTATACATACTTGCTTTGATTGAATAGACACCAGAGAAGTGCGCAGGAGCCCGAACGCTCCCCGCGACATCTGTGCCTATCGCGAGTCTGGCTGCACCGAGCGCAAGGAGTACAGCTTCACCTGACGAAGAGCCTCCTGAGGTGTAGCCCTTCTTGTGAGGATTATCGGTAGAACCAAAAACATCGTTTGTCGACTCCAACGAGAGCATAGTCATAGGAACGTTCGTCTTGACGTATGGAACGGCACCTGCATCCCGCAGCAACCTCACCAACGCGCCGTCGGCGGCCATGGGTTTGCCCACAAGAGCCGAGTATCCCATGGAGGAATCCCAACCCTTCACACCTACCAAGTCCTTGAGCGAGACTGGGACGCCTGCCAACGGACCTGATCGGTTCGCAGTGCTAGCCCAATTCTCTGCAGACGCAATCATGACCTCAGTCAGACAATTTGTCTGAGCATGCGCCTGGAGAGCTTTCTTAGAGTAGGCTACGAGGATATCGGATGGAGACAGTGATGAGGTTTGCACAGCAGCCACCAGAGACGAAACTGAGCGAGATAGAATCTCCTTGTCCTGGGATGTTAGAGGCTCGTGGTAGATGGGTTTGAGGGATGCGATTCGTTCTGCTCGCTCTCGTTGCTTATCGCGACTAGGTCCTCGTCAAAGTCTGTTAAGGAAACTGACAATGGTGATAGAAGGCTCACCAAGCACGACGGTGCGACAAGTAAGAGAACCACATAATATGTTTTCTGAATCCGTGCCAACAGTAAACCTTTCAGAAACCCTCGTCTCGTCAGTTGAGGGAGTAACCCGTCAGACGCGTGAGAAGACTAGCAGCCGCGAAGGCGCTCATGAGCCTCAGCTGGTTCTTATCGTGCTCGCATGAGAGAGAGAATGTTTGTGTTTATTACCTTGTCCACAAGACCATTGATATTTATTAATATCAGCCCATAATTGTGGCTGTACGATTTGACCTAGCTATTCGGCCTACAGCCGTAGCTGGGGCCCGATTCCTAGCGCTCAAGTTTTGTGTTCATGTCTTCTGATTTCATTTTGCATTGGCAAACGACTGCTAATCCTATGCGTGATGTTTTTCGATTTTACGGACGTCAGTTGAACCCGGTCAGCAATCTTTTACTTCAGCTTCAACATTTACTCATCATGGGATGTATTCTTCAAGGTCCATCTTGTGTAGTCATAGGCTAGCCAAATGGCACCAGAACAGGTTACGTTGCCCGCCGCCACCTGACTTGACATTCACTCATGGACGGTTCTTCGGAGTTTTGCGAAGTATCCCGGCCTGATGGATTCAATTACCTCAACAGAATCGAAATCTTCGCAATACATTTCACTCATGGATGGTTTTGTGGGTGATTTATTTCATTGGTCTTAGCCAAGTGGTTAACGCAGCAGAATCGAAATCTGCTTCGGTTGGACTGGGCAGGTTCGAAACTTGCTGATTAACAGGTCTTTTTCTATCAGGACACACCTTGACATTCAGTCATGGATGGTTTCCTCACAGGTCCATCTAACTGGTCTCAACCAAGCGGTTATCACAGCAGAGTCAAAATCTGTTTCTCTTGGAGTTGGTTCGAAACCACCTGACAACATTTTTGCGGTATATAGATCCTCGGTGGTCCTTCTTGACTAGGCCCAGTCATTGCGCCTAAATAAATGTGATAGTCTAAGGAATCTGCTCTCGCACTCCGCGATGGCTTCAGCTTTTCCTCGAAAGTTTTCAGTTATCAACCATAACTTACGGGCGTTCGGAAAGATGATTCAACGAGGAGGCGATGCCAAGAACTTAAACACCATTCATATGTTATAAGTGTTCCGTCCAGCTTGTTCACTGTAAATTATTATCTTTTATCACGATGCACTCACAACCCCATCGAGTAAAACCAACTTTCGCGAGTTTGCTGTATTACAACTACTGTTAAACATGCATCGCCTAAGCTTTCCGGTTTACTAAAATGATGTAAACTTGGCGGTGGTTCTTTGTCAGACAAACCTCTCAAAGAAAGGAAATGTCGCGGTGGTCAGACATCTTCCTATTAATGGTAAATCACAGACGGAAGGGATCGCCGCTTTGCTGGTGGTACCGTCGGACGGAGGCATCCAAAATGCGTACGCGTATACGAGTGAGTGTATTTTCCACTGCTCTATAATTTTGTACCCCAAGAACAACAACATGCGCGTTGCGCCTGGCAATCCGACTCGATGCGTTACACTTATGACATATTATCATTTAGGGAAAACATATTACCAGAGGAATGGAATGGTACGCGCAGGCACTCTTTTCATGTATGCGCGGTATTCTGCAGCAACAGCAGAATCTTCCATAATAAGAGCCTCCTACGCATAAAATAAGTACTGCTGAAAATTCACAAGAACAAGACACTCGCCTCGATAGGTATCTTGACAGCGAGCACGCCAGCAACAATACCAAGACTGAAAAGCGGCGCAGAAGACCAGAACATCACCCCAAGAAGCGCCTGATGCATGAGCATAATCCTGAGAAGGACATCAGCATCCAATCTAACCGAGATAATGCCACATGAGACTCACGTGTATAGTGGATGACGTACCACTGCATACGGACCCGTCTGCACGACTCTGGGCTTCTCCCGTCTCTAGTAAGGAGAAGTCAGCCTGAAGATATCCTAAACACACAAATCATAAAAATGATATGCACCCCGATCGCGGACCACTGATTTCCAATGTGCATGTATGCGCGTCCGACGAACCTGAAGAGCACAAAGGACAATGCACATGCTGCAATTCTTAACACGACTTTGGTCTCGTATTGGAAGTAGTCATTAGGTAGGCTCATGCGCTGCATCCATGCAGGCTGCGTGAATAGATTGCCTGTGACGCATAGGATGTATGTTATGGATGGGATGTAGGATGCGAGACCGTGTATCGGAGTCACCGCCTTACCGATGAAGGTGGTCGGCCTCGTGCGAATGGCACCTGATTCCGCTTCAGCGATTGGGGCGATCGCACGAACACGGGAGATCACATATTGACAGCACCACAAAGTGGTTAATACTACTAGTCCCTCCACAACTTGTGGAGGCGCTAGAATAGTGAGGCTGGCGATAGAATACATGCTGTACTTGGATATTAGTTAAGTGTTTGGGGTTGCTTCCAATCTCCGGATGATGGTTTTATATCCCATTTTAAGTCCCGCCTGGCAAGCTGAGAGTGTTTTATGAAGCTAGCGTGGTCCTCATGACGGTATCAATGACAAACCTTGACATGGCGAACGACAAATGATGCGTAATGAGAATCACAAACACGTTGCTCAAAAAGTCCCATTTGATGCGCTGTTGAAGCTAGTCAGATTCAAGCAATATGGATGTGTGGCGGCGGTGAGAAGCGATAAGCTTTCAGAGACAACACAACACTAGAAACTCAGACGTCCTGATTAAGCAGATACAAGATTGGATTCAAGAGCGCCAAAACTACTAGGTACTAAGTACTGCACACTTTATACTGGGTAGATAAGGTAGGCTCGTGATTATTTCTAACAGGCATATGATTCTTTAGTGTTTCAGATAACGTACGTAGCAGGGGGCTTTTCTTTCTTAGTCAGTGATCGGCCTGGACCAGTCCATCCGCCACAGGATGCGAAACATTATAGGTCTGCACGGACTCACCAACTTTCCCTGAGTGCAATCAAAATTGTCCAGCATACTAAGCTCAAAGGGATAAACTCCATCCAAAGGTGAAACCTTCGTCATCTCCTCAGTCACTCCAAATATGACCTACCCTTACTGCAGCCCATATATAGCACATACAAAGAGACTGGAGAACGCGCTCGGTGACGTCGCACCATTGAAACAACGAAGACGGAAGTCAGCTCGCCATGCGCCTACACAAATACTTACCACTCTGCGGCGAATCCTTCTTTGCCAACACTTGATTGACAACCAAAACGTGCATGCCCTTGTACCCTGCTCCCATTAGCCGACTGAACTATCATGTTGCTTCGCTTTAACCTGATGACGGAAGTAAGCCAATGACATTTAGATGATGCCGTGTTTGTATTGTGCATTAAAGTAAGTAATACAAATCAGGAAGGTTTTGATCCACCACCATTTGAACGGAAGGAATCTGAGCAACGTATTCCGCTCGCTGCTCAATGTTCATCTGTCAGAGTGTCCCCAGCGAAAATCAGGGTCTCCAGAGGAATGCTTTGAACACCTCATGAGGCCACGGCATTGCTCTGCTAACCTCGAGCACACGCAAATTGGGGAATAATAGAAAACTGAACATTTCAGATAGAGCCTGGAGTTGTATGATTCCATTGTTAGCGATACGAAGGATTGAAGTTTGGTGTGCGTAAATAGCACAAATCCCTGACCACCTTCACATCCAAGGCAGGTCGTTCACGAAGAGAGGTTGGGGCACATGTGGAGCAATAGGAAGACTTCATTTCGAAGGGATGCCGCATGGAAATCTGTCAGGTGCAACTATATGGGATTTAAAGAAAGCAGCCATTCATTGGTAAACAAGATCCCAATTATCTTGAGACTGCGAAGAGTGTGCAGCAGTCGCAAGATCCATTATTCGAGAGGTAGGTTAAGTCTTTAAGATCAAAGGAAACACGTATAGTCAGCTCCTGAAGGGTGGGCCAAGAGGCCTGTTAACATGAACGCAGTGTCGGTGTAGGAGCCAAGTCGCGTCAGCGAGTCCACGTGACTTACTGATGCGAACAAGCCTTTCGCTTCGTTTTTGACTCACATAAGTAGACACATTCCCTCATCATTCTTAAGTATTCTTTCCCCTTTCGATAACTTACCTTGTGCTTACTTTTGATCCGACCGAACTCACCATATGCTCTTCACTCTCGCTCCAGCTTAGACAAGTATGCGGAAACGTATATATATCCGCTCTTGTACATCGAATCCTATATTCAGATCCGTCTTACAGAAAGACCTCACTTCAAACGTTTCTCATAACTATCTTCGTGTTACTTGCTAATGCGCTTCACCACTACGTCGATCTTCTCGCAATTCCCTGTCGAAATCATACTCAGCCTTACACACGAGTTACAGCTGAACGCTGCCTGATCATCGCAAACGTCCACAAGCAGCCTGCACCATAAAATGGGCAATCGATAGCAATATCCCTCTATCGTCTGCATATTCTTGTCAGCAGCATGGGAACCCGCCCTGATGCAGGTTGCAAGTACTTGTCGTTCAAGGAGACAGCAAGCTGAAAAATGTGGGATAGAACTTCAGTTGGCAAGTGCTAAAGAGCTGATACGAGTCTCTTGTGAGAATTTATGAACTGGGTGATCTTGTACTTCTTTTCGCTGAGTTGATAACGGAGATTATTGATACTATCCATGACAGCTTCCAGGCCTCATGCAATACTGCATCTAGCTGCTGCTGGCGTTCAGCGATGATGGACCCAATGACAGTCCGCTTATTGAGCTCGATGTCAGGGTAGTTCGTATGGGGGGGACTAGCTTGAGAGTACGGGGATCCGAGGTCTGGAATTTAATAATCATCAGTGGAATAACATCCAATATGGATATCTAGATGGACATACGGTGACTCACTTGTGAGCGTGCGACCTGAAGCGCACCTCAGGCAACACTTTCGGTGCTTAGAAGGGGTCTTTCAGACCCGATTTCTATGTTGTGGGAAACTGGTCTCTGAGACCCACCCTCCCGCCATCTAATAATAGCACATGCTCTTCCCTCGCGGGCCTCCAGCACCTCCTTATGAGCCTCCAGGGCCTCTCCCATGTACATGGACCTTCACAGCCTCAGCAGGGGCCCGATTCCTAGCAAGTTTTGTGTCCATCGAACTAGTCTTCTTATTTCGTTTTGCATTGGTAAACGACTACTAATCCTATGCGTGATGTTTTTCGATTTTACCAGTTGAACCCGGTCAGCAATCCTTTACTTCAGGTTCAACATTTACTCATCATGGGATGTATTCTTCAAGGTCCGTCTTGTGTAGTCATAGCCAAATGGCACCCACCAGAACAGGTTATGTTGCCCGCCGCCACCTGACTTGACATTCACTCATGGATGGTTCTTTAGAGTTTTATCTCAACTTGCGAAGTATGCTGGCCTGATGGAATTATCCCAACAGAATCGAGATATGTTTCTCTACAGTAAGAAATTTAGCCGATCGGAACACACTTCGACATTTCGCTCATGGATGGTTTTGTGGGTTATTTATTTCACTGGTCTTAGCCAAGTGATTAACGCAGCAGAATCAAAATCTGCTTCTCTTGGATTGTGCAGGTTGGAAACTTGCTGATTAACAGCTCTTTTTCTATCAGAACACACCTTGACATTCAGTCATAGATGGTTTCCTGACTGCTGCATCTAACTAGTCTCAGCCAAGCGGTTATCACAGCAGAGTCAAATTCTATTTCTCTTGGAGTTGATTCGAAACCACCTGACAACATTTTTGCGGTATATAGATCCTCGGTGGTCCTTAACTAGGCCCAGTCATTGCGCTTCAATAAATGTGATAGTCTAAGGAATTCGATCTCATACCCCGCGATAGCTTCAGCTCTTCCTCGAAAATTTTCCAGTCATTATCTATAAAATACGGGCATTCGGAAAGATGATTCAACGAGGAGGCGATGCCAAGAACTTAAACACCATTCATATGTTATAGGTGTTCCGTCAAGCTTGTTCACTGTAAGTTGTTCTCTTTTATCACTTGATGCACTCACAATCTCCCCTGACCGAGTAAAACCAACTTTCGCGAGTTTGTTGTATTACAACCACCATTAAACATGCCTTTCCGGTTCAGTAAAATGATGTAAATTTGGTGGTGGTCCTTTGTCGGACAAACCTCTCAAAGAAAGGAAATGTCGTGGTGCTCAGGCATCTTCCTACCACTGGTAAATCACGGACGGAAGGGATCACCACTTCGCTGGTGGCGTCGTCGGACGGAGGCATCCAAAATGCGTACGCGTATACGAGTGAGTGGATTTTCCACTGCTCTAATTTTGTACCCAAGGGACAACGGCGTACGCGTTGGGCCTGGCAATCTCCCCTCCTTCCAAAACACGTACGAAGCGATAACATTCTTTTCGATCGGGACCGATCCTCTGGTAGACCATGGTGCATTTGGGTGTGAAACTTATACAATATATTCAAATTTGAAGCTCCTCTCTGAGAGACGTACAAAGATTTAAATGAATTTCAACAGTTCTGCTATTACAAATACGTGGGTCAAAACTTTCGGAATAATCGAGGTTCGCCTCTGGCTTCGAGGAACGAAGTGGCAAGTCGGTTCGATCCAGTTTACACCACTGGTAGTTTCAGCCTGTGTACAGAATTAACACTGCAAGGCCAATGCAATTTGTTTGGGGCGAAACAAGGCTTACACGAAGCACCTGGGCGCATCATATCCGAGGTCAATATCACGAGGTCTAACATAAAGCATCAAATCCTTACTTAGACAGCCGGAGTCTTGTAAGCTGCCACCGCAGTAGCAGTAGAGTATGATGTAGCGGTCACGTCCTGTGTACAATATTAATGTCACGGAGCCAATCATGAATGTACACAAGGCTTACACGCAAGTACTGGTGGATACATCTCAGGTTAATAATATAACGAGGTTTGATTTTAGACACTTTCGTTATAACCAAAGGAACGACTGAGTACATTGTATCATTGAGGTCAAGTAATATGATGAGTTTGATGCAATGCAAGTCTTACCGTCTGCTAGGTAGAATGTATCGTAAATTCAAGGTGAATCAATTTATTACAAAGCAAGACTTACCCTGTCGACACGCGGGTCCGCGACCGAGGTCTACAAATCGTATCATGAGGTCAACAGAATAAGGTTTTGTGCGAAGCCACCCTCACTTAAGACAGAAGCAGAGATTTTGTAGCAACAACAAGTTGTCAAGGCAAGCAGGACATAAGAGGGGAGAAGCGAGAAAGCGAAGCGAGCGAACATGATGATGGGTAGATCTAAATTTGCTGAGAGCTTTCGGCGTTGTCTGATCTGTGACGATGCGGCTGAAGTCAGTGTTCTTAAGAAGCACAGAAGCTCCAAAATGGGTGCAATTTAAGTGTTATTCCATGGGATGTTGGGAACCATTGGAGCAGTCTAATCTGAAAAATTCAATGTGTTTAATTGTCAATGTACAGGTGCAATGATAGGATCGATAACAAATTTTAGGATCACTTTACCTTTGGATATCATGCGGCGTCATTAGTAGGCGCTACTACTGCATAAAATAATTTGAGATTGCTACGCGAACCATACTCAATATGACGTCAAGTGACCAGTGACCCCTCGCCACAGATTTATCATGACGTTGCTATTATGGATCAATAAAATTGTTATTGAGTAGGTATGTTGTTCAAGCTTTTGGTGTCATACCGCGTCATTAGGCGCAGACATAAAAATATTGTCTGCTGTGGAAGCACCTAATGACGCGGTATGTTATCAAAAAGTCAATAACAGCCCTACTCGATGACAATTTTTTAGTCACTTCAGTGGTATTATTCAAAGTAAAAAATATAACGTTCTGAAATGACTCCGAATCGTTCATTGATCCATAGTAGCAACGTCATGATAAATCCGTGGCAAGGCGTCGCATCGAGTATGGCCAGCAGAACAATCTCAAAATATTAGCCCCATTCGATTTGCAGTTTACTCCGTCCAGTCTGTTTTCATGACGAGCAAATATATATTTTGATGGCAAGCAAAATAAACTGATGTGAAATTAAGGGCCTCAGTTTTGTTTTCGCAGTTCATTCAAACGGGCGTTGCAGAGCTCACATAGTGCCGAACAGCCGACAGTCCTCCTTGAAGACGTTGGGTGACGTCTTGCGACTCATCATGATGTCGCCATTATGGATCCAGCTAAGAGCCTCTAAAAGCTAAGTATTAGAGAGCACGTCGACCCGAGACAGTGCATCAACAGGCACCACATATGAAATGGAAGCGCACTCAATTATTATTCATTTCGTGAGAAGTTTAGCAAGTCTTGAAGAGTGTTGTGTATGCCTTGTGTCCACACCCCTAGCTCTTTTTCTAACGACACCACTGTTTCGCGAATATTTCTTCCGAGCTCACCGCCTTCGTTGTTTCTGCCAAAGCCGATCATCAGCTCGTGTCTCGCACGTACCAGTGTTTCGTATGCAGCTTTGAGTCGCGGAGGGCCGGATGGTAGGAACGCGATGTTCGTGGATGGTGACGTAACGGGGTGGGGTTCATCAACGGCCAAAAGCTTCCCGAGCTCCGCGAGGGCGACGGCACGTACAGGGTGGCCATCACAGAGAATAGCGGATAGCCCCATATAGTGCTTAACTGCATTACGGATTGTCTCGTCCAACAGTTCTTGTGTTATGTCTGCCGATAATGAAGACAAGAGAAGTGATTTATGGAGTCCTACCAAGGCCAATAACGGGTGACAAGATGGCGTTAGGCCGGCAGACACAAGTATCGGAATGATGTTGGTCGTCAGTTGTAAGGCCTTATCATGATCTGCAAGAAATATAAAAGTTTACGAGAATGTCTTTACTACACAACATAGAGGACGAACCCGTATCTTGAACGGAAGTTGCCTTTTCCAATGCTTCCTGTCCAATACGAAGCGCGTCTATGATAAATCCAGGCGTAGCCACGACTGCACGGCATTTCACGCATTGATATGTCTCGCTTTCTGTTAGAAATGCAGTGTATGAACGACCAAGATTTCAAATAAAGCCTCGACTGTCCTCACCATCACTAGGAGTAGGGCACATCCCACCACACGACTTTGGACACCATATGGACTCACGAGGGTCTATATTGTCGTCATCACGACATAGCTCACACTCGCATGTGAAGTCATATGTCTCCTTCAGCGCAGCCTGTCTTAAAGAACGAGGTAGGGTGGTGTCAATATAGGAGGTCAAAATCTGATCGTAATCGCTGGTTAGTGAAGGGCTTCGAGAAAGTGGTTTATACTCGCCTCCTCATTAGGTAAGATATCTCTGAGAGCAACGACTTGCATCTGCGGCTCCTCCACAGGATTCCGAGAAGACCGAGGAAAAACTATGACTGCACCGGGATCACAAGAATGGTTGAAAAGTGCAACAAGCGGCGAAACCGACACCCCCACTGGTGTCAGTGAGGGTGAAGTTAATGCGAAAGTGTTCGTCACAAACTGCCAGATACTAAGCATGTGATGCCCAAATCATTTGATGACTAGTGCTTACTCTTGAAATTAAATCAGCAAGGTCGCCCGCAGATAAAATGCCAAATTCCGACAGCTCTCCAGGAGAAGACAAGCCAAGATATCGAACCACAGAGTGGGCAAGGTGAGTATTATTTTCAACGACACGAGGATGTAAAGAATGTCGATCTAATCCCACCTCGATTATAACCTGCACTTGAATGTGACATACAACTTACGAGACTGTAATGCATCAATCTCCTTTGACTGTCGGTGTTGTCAGTGATGTGATCTATGAAACACAGACTCTTACCCACCCAATTGCTGTCAAATCCTTCCTTCTTCTTCTGCCACAATATTCGACCCAGGCACCTGACGGCATCACTTGGGACAGATAAGTTTTTCGATGGCGCTGACTTGGCCCAGTTCCTCAATGCAGAACATTCCAGTCGATGAAGTGACCAGTCATTTGTCTGACACGTCTAATACTAAGAAATTAGACCAGTGATAAAGCACATTACGGTATTAGCGCAACTAACTGTGTTGCAATACCGAACTGTGCGGCATCCAGTACACCTTAATAATCCCGAATTTGATACGGCAGCACAAGAGGAGCAATGAGAGTCCAGACACCGGCTAGCGAGTGAAAATGAATGCGGTCTTAGTGATATAATAACAGAACCTATGTCGTGTAAGTAATGTGTGGCTCAAGAGTCAGATCTTGCAACGAATTTGCTAACCAGCTTTGATTAAATTCTTGGCCCATAAACCTCTGCCTGATATGTCTGATACCCGTACCTCTATATTTTCTGGTATGCCGTGGTACACAGTGCCTTCCTTACTGGAAGTTGATGGATTTGAATTGTTAGAATGTATCAGTTTTGGAACAGTTGTGGAGTGAGACTCTTTGGAATTATCTGAGGAAGCCACATATGATCTTGATGCCTTGGATTGCCTCTGAGATTTAAGACTTGCAAATGACATGATGCACCAGAAAGTCCAGGAATTGACCAGTTTGTGTGAGGTCTCTACAGACTTGACGCGTGCAGTGTGTCGGCATCTTTCGGAGATATCCGTCCAGCACGCTAGCATTTTCACGTGCAGTTTGAAACTCCGTTACGGCACATATCGGCAGGTGACATTTCTACATGACTCCAACCCTTTCGACTATCTTCTGGTTCAATTAATATGGACGTTCGAGATTCAACATTCAACCTCGTAATGAGTTGTATTATAAGGATTATAGAGATAATAGTATCTGTCTTAAGAATTTTATGTTCAAGTAGTTAGAAATGAGTTTTGCAAAAGTGCCGACTTCATCCAATTGCAGTGGAAGGGATAGTACGGTTTAACCGCCAAAATTCGTCCAACAAAATGGCTACCGCAGACTCAGTGTCAGTGTTCGCAGAAGGGACTTTCGAAGAACAGGTATAGCTATACTCTCTTCATGAAGACTCATTCCTGAACTCTAGTCAGATACAAGAACTAGTGGATTATGCCACTCGAAGTAGCCCAGAGGATGAACGTGCTACTGTATCGCAATCTTTTCGAGATATCATTAAGTTAGAAGAACCTATTGAAAAGGATCAAGAAAGAAAACGGAATGCATTGATCTTTGTGCTGGATCAGACGAAAAGCTTGGGCGATGGATCAGAACACGGTGCGTCTAGGGATCTCAGCATTTTCCGGAGTGAATCAGATCTAATTTTTAAATACAGAAATCGAGGGTTACTTCAACCTTCTCTTCTCCCACCTTCTGACACTATGGCCGGCTAATTCGCCAGAAGTCAAACATCACGTCTCCTCGCTGCTGGGTGTTCTTACTTCATCACCTTCCGAGCATCCATCAGTGAGGTACCGCGTGATATCGAATTTGTTCAATGCTACTCCTCGTAATTCAGCTCTCCGCCTACCTATTTACACCGCGTTGCTACAGGTCGCCGCCGAAAATGGAGAGCTCGAGACCTTGCGTCTATCCAGAAAAGATGTCGAGCAGTGGCTACAAGAATGGGATATTTCTAAGGAAGATCGCAGTCAGTTCCTCAAGTCTATTGTTGATGCATTCATACAATCTGGCCAGCCGTGCGTGTTTTTCCATTTGACCGATGAAAGTTGCAGTTAACATTTGATTCATACAGGGAAAATGCTTATCAGTACACACTTTCCTACGTTTCTTCATTACCATCTTCTTCGCCTGAAGGTCAATCTGCAGCTATCGATGCCATAGCACTAGCGTTGCGCTTGCCCTTATTGTTCGACTTGGATCCATTGTTCAAGTTGGACGCTGTTGTCTCAGCAAAAGATCATGAACTTTTCCCGCTTCTGCAAGTGTTTTTGAATGGTGGTTTACCAGAATTCCGTTCATGGCTCGAAAGCCATCCTGCTGTTCTCGAAAAATATAGTAAGTCGGTCCATTATGATTGATGCCACCATTTACGGGCTTGCAGAGCTCGACCAAGCACAGCTTGAGCGGAAGATCCGTCTTCTGTCATTTGCATCACTGGGTTTTGCACACGTCGGGCATGACCTGTCATATTCAGAGGTCGCATCGGTCCTGCAGATCGAATTGAGTCAAGTAGAGAAGTGGGCGATTGATGGTATGTCCTCTTGACATTCTGTCGTTTACATCATCTCAAATAATTCGAACAGTGATCCGTACCGGTCTTCTTTCGGCAAAGCTCTCGCAGACCACTCAATCTCTACGCATCTACCGCTCGTCAGCGCGCACGTTTGAGCGAGAGCAATGGGAGGCGCTGGAAAAACGTCTTGTTGCGTGGAAGGCGGGCCTAGCGAGCGTGCTAGAAGTTGTTACTAGTGCACAAAAGCGCGGTAACGGTTCCGCTGTGAGTGAAGTCGTGCAGCAAGTCACGCAAACGGGTGAGAGCGTTCAGGTTGATGCCGCGTAGCCTACATTAGTGGTTTTTTGCGCCAGCCTTGTGCCTCGGCTAGCGCAGAATTTAATCTACGTGTCTTGCTCCAACCCTCGTGGGTAATCGAATTTCCGTCGTTCAACACAATAGAGCATTGTTGTTTCCTCTATTCTTTCGGCATTCTTTTGCACCCACCCACTGCTCCCTGTCTTAGGGTGCGGACAAACGCTTGCCCTCGCCTCATCCAATTCTTTCGTCCTATGTACTGCGTTAGCTCCCTAGAGTTTTAAATCTCACGTAAGGCCAGCCAGCATTCTTAACCACTACTCGGTCAAGTCAAACATGTCATACGGTAGAAACGCAATATCCCAACGATGATTAGACTCAGATACTATTGTGAAACTTATGGTGCTGCATCTGATTTGCGAAATGCTTGATCGTTGATTTCTACATACTCGAATTTTTGTTGTATATCAATATACTGTTTCCTACTGATCCTTTGTCATTTTAGAGCCGGGGCTTGGCGCTACCCAGTGCCGCTATGATTCAGTTCTAGACCTTTTTTTATTTTTAAAATTTCATTTTATTGTCCTTCGGGGTCGAGGACCACATGTTGGACATAGCCCTGTTCGCGGGGGGCTTGCTCCCACTTGTACTATCGTAGGTTCTAGACCTTTAGTCCTGACGTGATCGGTTCCTCGCTCCTCGATCAAGGCAACCACCATTCATCTATCAACTCGTCTCGATCTTTATGCCTCTTCGAACTTAACAATCAGCCGCACAGGGGACCCCTGGTAAGCATACGAAGAAGAACTAACACGCTGGTGAGCTATCTGGTTTAATGCAAACAGCTCATACTCACACAATACGGCTCGCCATAGCAGCCTCTGCACTGGTGACTAGAAATGCAGAAAACAGGACAACCGTCACTGACATCGTCAGTGGCAGATATTAAAGTGGCAGATTTTAAAGCAGCGACAACGGCGAGGACAATAGTGAAACGCATTGTTTGTGAGGATGTGATATAAGTATGGGTCCAGGAAAATCTAAAGTAGAAGGTAGGAAGACTTCTTACCTTTATGTGCTGTATACTGTCCTTTATATAGGGGAACCAAGTCTACCTGTAATCCCCTTTCGAACTGATAGTACTTGCAATTCCAGATGGTTGTCACCTAAAATCTACCTCGTGAAGGAAGGTCTATTGACAATTGGCGCGGAATAAGACATCACCTTCCGAAGCGAGGTCAATGCTGGCAAGCAGTTTGCCACCTAATAAGATCTATCTGGTGAGCCAATGTCTACCCGCAATTACAAAATATCACCTTGCGAAGCCAACTCGTAACACTTGTACAAGGACTGTTCGAAGGGAGCTACTAGTATATAAGGCAATATTAATGATGGAAAGTTCGGTCTTACTCACCGCAATTCGGACTTTTGACGGACTGAATAGAGGGTTCGGAATTACGTTTGATGCTCCTATGCAGTTTCGAGGAGCTTAAACGTTTGAAAGTACTATCGCGTCACCTCATCATTACACGATTGGTGACTAGTGACCGGACCAACGGCCCATCCAGATCTGCTGGCTTGAGCTTGAACGTTTGAAAGTACTATCTCAACGTGTTCACCTCACCGTGTCATTACACGACTTGGTGACCGGTGATCAAGAGAAATGTATCAGTGATTTCCCATGATGCATCCAGATCTGATGGCTTGCAGAGCTTAAGCTCGAACGTTTGAATTTCAATTTGAAAGTACCATCTCGAACGTGTTCAAGTGTCACCGTGTCATCATATGACCGGTGAGCCGCAGCGGCAATATGGACTCAATGATTTTGTGTATCCGTGGCAACCCTTAGGTTGGATTCCGATGCTCCACCACCCCAAACTCACGTACGGGGAGCGAGCCAATGATTATACCAGTGTTAATAATGAATCTTGTTCTCAGTGGCGCATAGCACGTACTGCCTACATCGGGCGTTGCTCTAAGCAGATATTAAATAGGTTTTTTTGGAAAAATACTTGTTGCGGAAAGTGTTGTAGAATAGAGGATATGTTGTGAAGGATGTTGTGAGGTGGGCAATATTTAGCATTGAGTACTCGAGGTGACCGTGACGTGCTGGGGTGTTTCGAGAGAAACACAGACCTTCTGAATATGAAATTCATCGATAAAACAAAGGACACTGAGAGAAGCTGAAAAGACATACACGAGTTTCGTTGTAGAGACGACAGACTACGAATATATTATATGGATCACTCACAACAGACTATAATCAGCCGGGGTGTATTGTAGCCAGTATTGATACAAATAACCCAGCTGAAGTGCCTATCTGGGCGCAGTGGAGATAGATATTCCAGTGACTCTTGGTATCGCAGCTTGGATGTCCAGGTGTGCGTGACATAAGTGCCTTGCGAAAGAGGCATTCAACAGGGATAAGGGACGCCAAGCCAGTATCAGGCTCACTTGATGACATCCATGCGTTTTCCGAGTGGCCGCGTCAAATCTCTTCACACCCTAGCCAGTTTTCCTTGAAGTGGTATTAAATTAGCCTTAACTGCTCGAAAAAAAGTTCGAGAGAAGGCTTTGCGAGTTTCGGGAGTGTGATGTCCGTACACAGCAACACCCAACTGGTGTATGGTTGCAGGTAGTGATCGGGGCAACATGATCGCTCGGTACCGAACAAGGCAGAATTCTTCAATCATTGGTCAAGCTCAAGATCAACTTTGTCAATTGAAGTCTGCTCAAGAAGGTCGGCAACTTCAAGCTGTGCGTGGCCTTAGTGAGTACGTAATAAATTGTGATTATTTAGTGATTAAACTCTGCCGCCACAAGTCAACCTGCAAAAAAATAGAAGCTGGGGGCTTGTGAGGCTGCTCTTCCACTTTCATGAATGATCTCATGAACAAGATTTACAAACACACGTTACTTTGGCCCCGCAAATACTAGATTCTGGTTCAATGTCGTTGCTCAGGTAGTCATGTCGATGACACACCGCCACCGTGATTGCAGAGTCGCTGCATTTTAGCAACTAGCAAGTATGTTCGATAAAAGCCATGGCAAAGTCTGAACGATATAGATCACTTCGTTGATTTCACTCAACTTTCAGGGAAACCCGGCCTTGTCGGTCAACGGAGTAAGCACTTACAATATAAGTATCAGAAAATGAAGACGAACAGTGTTGGAAATGTACTAGGTGTGCTTCCAGCTTGCTATATCCTTTCTAGATGGTGCTTCACTTCGGAGCTTCGTAATCTTCGGACATCTTTGATACAGTGCGACTTGAAGTACGCCCGACTGGGAATGCCAGTCAACACAAAAACCAAGCCTAAAGATATCCCTCCGGCGATTGGGGATTCAGTGCCCCCACCGAGGGGGCCAACCGAGGGACATTAATGTTTCAATTGTAAGTAATAATTATGAGCCACTGTATGCATGGCTATTCCAAGTACTTATGTGGCACCTTCTAACTTACTGCAGACGATGTCTACATATGTGCTTTGAGGCTCTCAAGACAGGTATGTACATCACCGAACGTCAAGATCTTGATTCAAGTCTTGTATCATCATTAAACATATTTGCAGTCATGGACCTATGGAGGTGTAACCGAGGTGCTAGACGGTACCAACACTTGTCTATTCTATGTCTTCCATGCAGCTCAAACGTAGGGAGGGAGAAGCCAAATGTCGAGTCCCCTCGGATTTCTTGCAACACCGTGGGTTGGAGAGCTCAGAAGATTGAAATTTGCAGTAAAATTCACAGACCTGCATTCCCAAGAAGAAAGCTTGATCGATTGATGGCCCAACCAACACTAGGGGGAGCTCCAATCGCAACGCAGAATCCTCGCCTATGTACATACACCATCGGCACCGACTAAAAGTATTTTGCCGATATAGCGCGGCTTCGGTGACTGCACGGAGATCCCGAGGTCAAAGGATCTATCTGCAGGTATAAAACCTGGCAGTTCTGTTTACTCTCCCTCAGTTCAAGTTGCCCATTAGTTCCTTGATCACTCACCGCCCCAAATCACCACTTAGCCAAAGTTCATCTTTCAGTCTTGCACAATGTTTGTTCATCTCTTGTCCATCACGTCTCTCTGCCTTCTCGCAATCGCCAATCCCCTTGCTCTCCGCGAGACAAGCAGCCAGTGCGACACAGGTAACATCCAGTGTTGTCAAGGGACTCAGACGGTGGGTTTCATAGCGCTAAACATCCTTCATAAATCATGCTAAAAAATTTAACAATAGCTCGATGACTACAATAAGAATGCGACGGCACATGGGGGGATTCCCATTGAGATCGACATTCTCGGTCATGTCGGTCTTGAATGTACCCCAATCTCCGTTATCGGCACTGGCACTGGTGCGACCTGTTCCCAGGAGCCACTCTGCTGCAGCGACAATCAATATGTACGTATTCAACCTTTGTCTTCCATCTCAAATCTCTCAAAGCTACTTTTGCAGTACGGGCTCGTCAACATCGGCTGCACGCCCATCAATATCAATATCTGAGCTTTAAAGGTGGCGAAATGTGGTTTCAATGCGAAAGATGAGCTATGGACAAGTCGTTAGTTTGTTACAGTTTTGTTCAGGCTTAAAGAGGTTCCGTATTAACAGTGTGACAATGTTTCTTTGTGTTGAGTTAACTGATAGCTACTGCTCTGTCAAGGCGAAGGACCAGTCTCTTGTCATACTAGTCTGATCATCCTATATATGGGTTCTGCTCTCAAATAATCAATTGATCACGTCTCATACAGGAATTAGAAAAAGCCAAGGCCACGTCGTGTAACTCACAACACATTCATTAAACTGAAAACTCCACAGCGTCTTCATCTACAAGAAGTGGTTGATATTTCCTTGTTGCATAGAGACTGCACAGTGCTACAGCTGTTTTGATATTTGACCTCTGACATGATGTTTAATGAACAGCTTCCCGATTTTATTTCAGCATATCGTCATTTCTAAAACATGAGACACGCAACAACATCCAATGGGTGCCAATACCTCATGCTCTCCCGCACTGTTGTTGATCAATACCCAACAGGGGGACAGTTTTAGCTCGTACATGACTATGTATGATTCTTCCCTTCGATGAAGTCATGCAATTGATTATGTTGATGCCGCCGAAATAAATAAGTGGCACGGAGATTAGCTTACTAGCAGTCGCAAAGTATATGCCGCCAATGATATATGATCGGTGGTATCTCAGGTCACCCAAACTAACGGAGATGAGAAGGTGATGAAAGCGCTCAATGGGTAGCTTACATGCGAGGTAAACCTATATTCTGGCTGTTTCTACATGCCGCAACAGAGGTTCGAAGGACGTATTTGAACGAGAAGTTTGAACAAGCAGTTGAGTTTATGAGCGACATCTCGGCGGTGACAAGTTATTTGTGTCCAACTCAGAATACAAAGGTTTCCTCGACTCCAGGCTTTACTTCAACATAGATCATGCCCACTCTCGGTCGAGTTGGTCCTCTCGAGTATTGACGAAGCTCGATTACTACACTGGATTGGCGGTTGGCTTCATGATCTCGTGCTCGAGGATACAACTATCGAAAATCCTTTTTGCTCGTCATTTCTCTATCCTTCGAGGAGTGTGACGTTGTCTGATGTTTTGCAGATTTCAGATTATGGGTGTGCATCGAGACAAGATGAATGGGCAGAGTTCAGAGTACTTATTATTTCCATGAGAAAGCTGTATAAATTTAGTAATTACCTAAAGCCTTCGGGTCCGGTCACCAGTGGCTTATTGACCTGCCGCATCACGACAAGCTTTGGTTGATGACGGTCCGTTGATCAAAACTTCGTGCCACAATCAGGGCGCTTGCTAGTGAGAGGTAAGCGCTCATCACAGCATTTTCAAGCGAAAGGCTTTATGTGTCCATACGATATGCCGCAGCCGCATCGGAGAACGTTTACAACTATTTTCGTTCTACACTGCCCAATGTTCATTGTCAGTACTAGAAGTGTCCAATATGCCCTTAACTGCACAAGAAAGAACCGCTCTGAAATCTTTGTCCAGACGTATCCAGGTGAATCAAATTTTGAATCTCTTGCACCATCCTAGACAATGTCAACTGGCTTTTTCTAGCACTCAGCAGACGGAGCCCTTGAAGGCGTGGTGCATGATGTCCGCAAACTCTACCACTGGGTCGAAAATTCCTCCGATGCCGAGGCGAACATGGCATTACTCCCTATCTTTTACACTCATCTGGATCCAGTTGTGATCCCCGATCAACTTGTGCCGACTGATGATGTTCAGAAAGTCGTCATTTTGGCCAAATTGTCATTGATGAGTATCGTACAAACGTGTGCTAACTTGCGTGGAGTTCTCAACGAAAGTCTTGCGGACAAGATGATTACGGATGCACTAGTGCGACGTTGGGATACTCTCTTTCCATGGCTGCAGTTCATGTATCGACATTTTCTACCTTTTCCGCCTCGGAGGAACCCTCCAAAAGGTTTCGACGTCAGCGATGTGGACGCAGTCTCCATTACAACTCGTGCCCTCTCGCAGATGGCAGTCTCCGTCGCAGGACAGCACCTGATCCAGACAAACATAGCTGTCCAACAATTCATTGCGAAGATATGGCTTTATATTGGGAAATTGAAGGATGAGGATTTGCTCCGGCACGATGTGTCTTTTCGGTCTTTTCGGCATGGCGGGAAGGAGGAGGTCGATGATGAGTTGACGGGGCATGTGAGGAGGATTATGGTCGGAATCGTGACAGCGTGCATGGGTGCGCTTCCAGCACCATCTGCTCTGCCTACTCTGCACAACTTTCTTGACGCAATGGGTGGATACGAACCATTCGTAGCGTCGGCACTACGATATATTCGGTGGTTCGGGAGGAAGATCGGTGCCATGAACCGCACGACTCCAAATTATGGGTTTGTGACCGCGATGCTGGGATTTGTCGATGCCTTATCAATTTCAGTCCGTTTTCTCTCCTTGGTCAGCATCATGGACGCTACGTGCCAGGAAGAACTCATATTACACGGCGCACCTTCGGATGTTGTGACAGCTGTACTTCAAACATGGCCGGTTCTCACTGGTACGAGGGTCAGTCCCTCGACGGAAACCTCGACTGCAGAAAGATGCACTATGATCCTGGAGGATACCTTCGATTATATAGATGTGATACTGCGTCAATCAGAGGCGTGCATTCCAGCTCTATGTCAGGTCCTCGATGCCGGATTTATCCAGCTGGTGCTACAGGCTGGGACCCGCTGCCCGCCGATGGCCGCTGGCATCCTGAAGCTCATTCCGCGATTTTTGATGTACCATAAAGTATTACACCACTTCCAAAAAACAATGGATCGAACTGCCGATGGCATGGCTCGTCTTGGACCTCACACAAAGAAAGACGATGAGGTGCAACAGTCATTGATTTTGGTGCAGCAAGCGGCCCGTCAGATACTCAATATCTGCAGGAAAACCAGTCCATTGCCTTTTTATGAACAAAAGTGTGCGAATTTAGAGGTATGTTTGGGGGTTAGCTTGTTTCATCATCCCATATGCTTATGACGTCTCCAGTGTCCAAATGACAACAGCAAACGTCCGCACTATCGGTGCTGTGGGTGTTTCGTTGCACGATATTGTTCCCGGAGTTGCCAGAGAAAAGATTGGAAAAGCAGACATCGTACGGCATGTCCTGTCCTCCATTCAGCTGGTGGTCTGTCTCTGAGTTACACATATATGACATGTACTGACCAACTTTTCAAAGGTTTTGACGGGTCAAAACACATCCGCGGTAGCCTTCCTCTCATCATGCTTGTGGAAACTTTCAACTACTCGCTATACGCTGACCGAATACAAGAAGCCATGGAACAAGGACGAAAGGACTACCCAGAGGATATTGATCGTCTAGTTTTGGAAACAGACCTTTCAGCTTACCCAGTCACTTTCTCTGCACGACCAGTTCAACAATATGCTGATAAGTTCGACCCCCGGTTTAATCCCGTCATGCTCAAGGAGCTAAGGGGGTTACCCGGAAAGCATATCCTGATGGCCCTCAAACTCAGAGCAGGCCGAGAGGAATGTGTAGTGCTCAGTCCGAGAGTGGGTCTTACATTAGCTTTCCAGTGGCCGGCTGCCAGAGAAGAAGAAGCAGGTAACAGTGACTATGCTTGGATGGGAGATCAGGATACTCAATTCTTCGTTTTTTTTTCTAGTATTGTCTTCTGTTCAAGAAGCACTGGTTTCACGCCTTGCAGTAGGCCCAGGTAACGTAATAAAAAGGGGAGAAGGCTTTAAAGTGGTAGAATACAGGCAGCCACCGATGGACCAGCCCACGACTTCGTTAAATTAATAATTTGCTTATACCCGTTGATTGGCAGTGGGGTCTGCGACATACACATCCATAGTACTCCCTCGGCAGTGGCGACTCGACATCGGCATTGTTCAGAGTTCAAACAGTGCTCATGTAGCAATGGTGCATGCAACAGTACGACGTTATGTAGTAATTTGTCACCGAACAATAGCTCCTGAAACTAGCTACGGCGCGTAATATTGAAAGTGGTGATACCACCTACATCATAATTATGTAACTCGGAAGACACCTGGGTCATCAATGCATCATATTCCAATTTAGCACCACCGAATTATCACCACATGCAGTACCCCAAGCACCAAGGAAGCTTCGAGACCATCAAACATCGTATCTAGAACGGCAAGAAGTCCTACGATAGCGAGGAAGACCGGGCGGGAGGGCCACATAGATACTGCCGACAATGTCTGTAACAACCTTATCAACATGGCGCCCAAAGATGCTTGACTGAAACGTACCTTCGCAGCGAAGATGCACGCTTTAAGTGTGCTAACCCACGCAATCTTCGGTGATCGCCAGCGTAGGAAAGTAAGGTACTTTACGATCAAGTCCACCGCATCAGCCCGACGATTGGGACGTGGAGAAGGGAGACGGAGCATGGGGCTTTTCCTACCCAACGTCTCGGCAACTTCTTCCTGCTTGTGTTCTGTAGGTACCAGGGGAGTATCAGGAAGCGTGTGTTCATCCTGGACAGCCTCAGGTTCGTCAGGCTTTCGTCGCAGTGGGATGAGAGATTTGATGGAAGGAGGTATAGATGGCGCCACAGGATCAAACTGAAAGCGTGAATTATTAACAACATGATCAAAGGCGAGAAATTATTCGGCTTACTCGTCCTTCTCGCATGGCGCTCACGATGCGCTCGCACGAGGGTCTCAAAGAGGGGTTAATGCTCAAGAGACCCTCGAGTAATATCAGGAACGAACGCGGGAGACGGCGGGACTCGAAAGATGTTGCAAGTGTAGATGTTGATCGGAATCTGAGAGCTGGTCTATAACTAGATCACAAGCGGTTTTGAGTCAATCGCACCCAGTATAACCCAAAATTTCCTGCTCTAACTTGTCCATCTTGTCGGTTTCGTCATATGCAGTGGCTTCTCCTTCCGTTGCGTAGCGGTAGGGTAACTTAAAGAAAAGCATTTTGTGCAGGATCATCCCAAGAGACCACATGTCAGACTTTGAGTCAATCTGTCGGAGGACTCCTGTAAGAGGCGATGGAAGGGATTCCGGCGAGGCGTATTCAAGACTATGTTGAATTGAGTTGGCTTAAATCAAGCGATAGAAATCAAATACTCACGTCCCCGTATTACCTGATCGAACGCCACTCGACCGGACCATGTCTCGGGAGGTCCCAAAATCCGATAACATTGCTCGAGGGCTGCACATAGCGATCTTAGCATTAGCACCACAAGCGGGAAAAAAAGCGCATACATGAGTCTTCCTTCGTCCCATGTCAGTAACACGTTACCAGGTTTGAGGTCCAAATGAAGAATGGATTTATCATGCTTCAGATACCAAGCATCATCAGTGTGCTAACGTTGGAACATCGATCATGACACACCAAGAAGGCTAATCCGTGCGTTACGTCCGCAAACAAACTTTGCGCTTCCTCTGCACTGATAAGATGAACAGCTTTCCATGAGGGACGATTCCCGCGGCTATTGGTTCTTTCTTCCATCTCTCGGCGTAATCGTTCGCGTTCCTCTGGTGGAGCACGCTTCATGGCACGAAATGCACGGATGCGTGCAGATGGTGTCGGATCGTCAGGGGCAGGCGATGAAGAGGATTGCATGTGCGGTAGTCCGATTGAACGTCCCAGGCGAAGGGCGATGAAATCATCCAAACTGATAGCCAATCTTTAGTATTGATGGTCATATGTTTATACTCGAGGACGACGTTACCTTCCGCCTTCCGCCCATTGCATGAGAACGCTGTGCAGTCATGGTAAATCAATGGTCATCGGTCAGCCTTTCCGTACTTACTGTAGGGTAGGCACTTTCGGCCCAAAAGCAGAGAACTGATAAGTTTCAAGCCATGCATGATGATATGTTACTATGTTGCGATGGTGGAGAGACTCGAGAAGACGAATCTTGGTGGCACATTAATGTCAGTGTGCATGATGTCAGCATATCGCCACAGTTGCGAACCTCGCGCAGTATGTTGAGCAGGTAAGAGTGGGACTCTCCTATTGCGATTTTCTTAACAGCGAAATGACCTAAGATGCTTAGTTAGCACATTGAACTATTGATTGTCGCATGCAAAATGCTCACCAAGTGGTTCCCCATCAAGAACATGCTGCCCAAAGAACTTGAGAAACAGTCATAAAGGGATGCAGTGCAATTCAGCAGACCTGGCAGAGATATACAGTTCCATTTGCTCCCATTCCTAGTCGATACTCCTCCTGAAAAAAGGCCTTGAAGTAGCCTTCTGCCATGGTTTCTGGAGGGAAAGCACCATGTCGGCTCCCACTGCCACTCGTAAGAGGAGGACTAGATGGCCTCGAGGACGTCTGATTTGCGGCAGCAAGAAGCTGAAAATAGTTCGACGCTCTGGAATGCGATCCAGAATCGGACCGAATATTGTCGGAAGAGCCATGTCTATCGAATCCATTGGGAAGAGGACGATGACAGTAGGGACACGATGTACAAGCTTGAGAAATCTAGTGGGCCAGAGGACTTGGTTATAGATAAAGCATGTGATGTTGGGTTATACAACACGATCTGATTAGAGGCCTGGAAGATTGGCTGCCATTCGGGTTCCAGAGGTGCTAACGCCACAACTGGCTGGTTCGGAGAGGGTGGTTGACTTTCGTCAAACATGGTACACCGTTGAGACTGATAGCAAGTAGTCGAACAGCTGCGGTTCTGGATGGTCGTCGTGGTAAGAATTTGAAGTTACGTGTGTTAACAGACACTACCGAGTATAATAATACGTCAAGGAGCCCCTGCACACGACTCCACAGTTGATGTAATAACGTGGTATTGCTGCAAGGCCGGGCTCTAATCAATGGTACCGCACTGGTTAAAGTGATATCGGCCTCGCAAAGTGAAAGTAGGTTTCTAGCCAGTGGAAGTGTTCAAGTAAAGTCGATGATGGCATAGCAAGCTATCAAGCGCTATGCATCGTCCGAAAAAGGAAGTCAAGCCGTAATTTGAAGGAAAAAGAATTGCCAGCATTAGAATCCAGACCCGAACAACGTTTTTCCATTGATTTCGCCGCTTGTTCCCGCCTATCTTGTTGCCCGTGGTCGCCACAACTTGTCGTCTTCATTTACTGTCATTCTTTGATTTTTAACAGTCATTTGAAGATCAAGATGGGCGGCGAGCTGCATTACCTAGAAGCGCGTCAACAACAGGGAGGACAGGCCCAGAACCCAACTCAATCGTTATCTCAAACTCAGTCTGGTTCCACCGTGTCAGGCTCACAGTCGCAGAATGCGTCAAGCACTTCTGCCTCGTTTCTATCTATCCCCCAATCAGCCCCTGCTGGGCTTCTTACCATCACCCAGCCGCCCCAGCAGTCGACCTCTTATTTCAAGGTTGCTCAGAACCAGTTCATTACGTTCGGATGGAATTTCAGTTACATCCTAGCCACCCCCACTCACCTGACCGTTTCCGCTGTCTGCGAGAACGGAAACACGTACCCCGTTGGCCCAACCGATGGCGTTATTCCTGGAACTGCCACCAGCGTTGTTTGGGATGCGTACACTTACCAGACATCCCATCCCAATTTGCCGCTCGCTCAGGCAAAATACACCCTCAAAATTTGGGGAGATGGAGGGCCTGACGCTGTACGCGAACCGGGTGTGCTCACGCCCAATAGCGCGCTGCAATTTGCACTGTATACGCCACAGGCTTACACTCCCATCAACAGTGGTAAGTGACGTCTACACGACGACCGGCATACTTTTTCCTGACTTGTCCGAAAAGGCTGGTCTTGTGCAGGTTGTTCTAGCGCTGTGTCGCAGCACATTGCGCACCCCACATTCATTGCCCTCATTGCCACCTTGATGGTGATGTTCATATCTGGCTCAGCTCTCTTGCGACGAATATAGGACACGTGAATGCACGTTTAGCAGCTCGTTGCATCGTTTGTTATTTTTCATGCACTGTCAGTTACATCATCAGACCCGCGTTCATGAGCAGTCGATACGGACCTTTGATTACAAAGACTTTTAGCATTCGTTTCTTGATGGACACTTGTTATCTCTAACTCGTATGAGTATATCAGTTCATAATGCACCCTGAGTTCGTTTTATGGATTGCACAGACTGATTTCTACGTCATTGCGTGGGTTATTTATTCAAACTAACCTTTGATCGCCGATCGCAACCGTATTTTCTCAGTTCTGCGGTGGTCAGGTAAAAATAAATTGTAGCCGCTGATTAGCGGTGTAGTGGCGGCAGGTTGCGACCAACTGCAACTTTGTTCCCACATGACCTCCACAAGTCATATATTGACGGTGTTGCATGTCCAAGGAAAGCCAGCTGTTTTCTGCCAAGTCCGATCGATATCGCGAGCTTATTAGCTATGTACATCGATCGTAAAGCCCAGCCTTTTCTATCATTGCAAATTGACTTCAGCGCTTTTTTCTATTCCGCATCATCCTTGCAACCACTGAAGTATCGAGATATCGGCCCAACGTTGGACTGTAACATATGACGTATGTGGCTACTTATAAGCAACTATCCTGACACCCTGTCAACTTCTATGCCTCCCGCAGACTGTCAACACTCGCCAATGGGATGAAACATCTTTCTTGCGGTTGCGTTGCGGTCCGGCAGGCTTGGGTGATTATCCTGTCTGTTGCGATGATGTCGCGACGCCCAGAGCATCGGTAAGAATATGACGGTCACGGGAAGTGAAACTCAAGTCCACGTTCATTTCATGCATTGCTGTAGTCAAGGCCTCTCGATGCTGTGAATAATCGTGGAATCGGTATCCAAGGCTGCCATCAGTCATTTAGCACTTCTTGCTTCTGAGCCTGGGGTCACCCAACCTCAAGACTCGGAGGTAGAGGGGCACAAATGCGCATTTATAGTCAATTCATAACAGCTTTAAATGTATTGACCATCGGGCTCTGATCTTGGGGACCCGTTATCTTTCTTCGCTAGCGTCCCTGGCCTCCCTCTGCTCTTCGCTTCGTGAACATAGCAGCGTAGGACGTCGCTGGTCAATACACGCCACGTTCGAGAGAAGCTAATTAACCACGCAGGTGAGAGACTTTCACACTGACTCGTGTTCACGTAGAGGCAATGCAGATCGCCGTTTAAGACTTAAATATTGATACATCAACGCGTGCACTAGATCGGCTCTCCCAACAACCACCATCTTCAATGGTACCGCCTACATCACCGGGCATGAGGGTGCCAGCGCGCGCAGATTTAAGGACAGAACCAATCGCAAAGGCGCAGAAAGGATTTTTTTCGAGCCTCTTTTCGCGCCCACCCAAGCGGTCTGGAAAATCTGCGATAGAGCGACCCAGAGAATTAGAGGGTAAGGATTATGAATATCTTGTGTGAAGTAGAGGCATTGATTATTCGCGTTATTTAGCACTCTCGAATACTCCCAGCAAGCCACTAGCATCTGTACACAACCTATCACGGGTACAATCTGCTCCACAGGCTTTGACGCCCAAACCTCCCCAGTGCAAAGTTAGCGTTGTTCCTGACGTTCCTCGGTTCAAATCCATCAAAGACAATCTGCGTGATCTTGGGCTTACGGCTCCTATTGTCCTTACGCAACCCCACATTGCGGGCAGTGAACCCCCTTCGGCGGACATGTTATTCCGACGTTCACTATCCTGCAACTGTAGAAGTCGCACCCCGTCTAATTCAAAACACATATCGTCTCGAAGAAACACACTTGTGGCATCAGATCACGCTATTAACATAGAGCTGCCAATTCTGAATGTCACCTCCCCCAATGTACAGTTCGCCCCATCATCTCTTGCAGCAGCAAGTTGCCCGAGCAGTGGTCAGGCTAGTCAGGTGGATCTAGTCGAGATGAACGCAATTCCTGTGTCTACTGCACCCAATAAAGCCCCGTCATCTGTCCAAGGTGGCAGTAACACTTCAAATAGAGAGCCGTCGTCCCCATCGGTAGCAAGTCCCTCTTCTCTACAGTCAAAACAGAGCCGCGCCCCTTCATCTACTCATCCGGGAAGGCTTCGGGCAACTCCTGGCGGCTCAAATGAGCTGAACAGGCGAACTTCTGTTGCCTCCGGGCGCCTTCAGCGTCATGTAATTGAAGAGCCAGCCTCCTTGTTCCCTGTAGACGAGGGATTTTTTGGTCGTCCCAAAGTGCCCCCACCACTCAAGGTCATTCCAAAGAAGGTCAAAAAACACCAGCGAACACAGACTCTCGCTGCCTCCCCCCCACCCACAACCATAACTCAAGAACAACCTCTTACGCGAACGCTATCCGCACGCCCCCACAAAACACGTCAGACGCCAGCTTGGCGAGCGCCGGTCAATGAACCGGAAGGATTGTTCTTCATACCCAGCATTGTGACGTCCGACAAATCCGTGGACCTCACTCGGAGATCTTCCGTTTGGTCAAATAGTAACAGAACCTCAGGCCTCGATCTGACTCCGCTCCCGTCAGACAGCGAGTTTGAACCTCCACCACTATCACCCTTTCACACATCAGCGCCTGCTAAGCGCCCATTATCACGAATCAACACACGAACGACAGCCGTTTCGCATCGGGCTCAGTTCTCAACCACTTCAGCCCCTGAGTCACCTCCTGCGAAATGGGTGTGGACTCCTCCTTCAAGTTGGTCGGGTCCTTCCTCAGCTGTTTCCTGTGGAAGCGGGGATAGTTCGCACGGTAGCAAGAGGGCGTTCTCAATGACTCGCTTACGCAGGCCCAAGAGTTTATCCCGGTCTCTTACCTCGACATCCAAGACTCTCTACTCGAATCCAAACACCTCATCGCCGACCCTCGCCCCGTCCGCCACAACAAAACATGACAAGGAGCTTGTATTTCCAATAGCACAAGACAGGAGTGACAGCACTGGTGTCATCATCAAAATGCAACGACATGAAGGTAATTGGGAGACAGCGGCGCTCCAGGATGTCATTCCTCGCCTGAGGGAAATGAGAAGTTCCGCTCTGTCGAATTAGAAAGATGCTTTGGGTCGAAACATGATCAAATAATAGCCTGTATACTGTACCATTAGCCCCATGGGATCTGTACTTTCGCATTGATTACTTAGTTTACACTTTTGTTTTTTACGGTCGACATACACGATATGATGAAGAGATGACTGGTCGATGACTGAGGGAATTTTGTTCTGCAGAAACCGATATTGAAATTTCGATTTGTTGAATTGCGTATATGATCTGAAATAACATACAAAATTCTGGCTCGGGTTTCTCCTCAAGAAGGGCAGAAAAGCAGTACGTTCATCGCAAACTTGGGCTTGATTTGAAATTTGAAATTTGAGTTCCCGATCGCAAACGGAGTCTAATTATAATTGAGTCTCTTGGACACCTGGCTCGCTCTCTCATAAGCAAAACTTTACTGACGAGGGGGGTAAGCATACGACGTTCGAATTCTAATAACCGTCCATCCAAGTATGAAGAATGCCCCTCTTTACAAGGAAGAAGCAGCCTAGCGCAAACCAGCTCACTGCTTCATCCGCAGCAGCCCCCCTTACTGAACAACGTCAACAAGCTCGCGATATCTTATCGACCACACAACAACCGCCCCAATCACAGCAGCAGCTACCCCAAGGCACTCAACAGCCTCAACAATGGCTAAGTCAGAGTCCCTGGTTTACAGGGTGCCTACTCCTCCCTCCCCCCCCTCGTTATCCCGAAGCCTGGCGTGGCCGCACTGATTTCACCTTCACCTCCTCCATTCCCTCGCTATGGCCATGCACTTTCGGCGACAGCCACTCTTTGGGGAGAAATGTATCTTTTTGGTGGTATCGTCCGTGAAATTGCCCGCAATGATTTATACCTATTTTCTACCTACGGTCTGTCTGCAACTCTCGTACAGACATATAATGACATACCCTCACCGCGAGTCGGTCACGCCAGCGCCATCAATGGAAACTTCCTCATTATATGGGGAGGTGACACCAAAACAGATTCCTTGTCAGATCAGTCAGAAAAACAAGATGATGGCTTGTATCTTCTGAACCTCGGTGCGTTCATACAAACTATGGAAAGGGCGTATTTCATGTAAACCCCAGTTTCACGAGAGTGGACACGAGTACCTATGCACGGATCTGCACCTACTGGACGGTATGGTCATACTGCTACTATGGTCGGCACCAAATTTTTTGTCTTCGGAGGTCAGGTAGATGGCGAGTTCCTGAATGACCTCTGGTCATTTGATCTCAACACTCGTAAGTCCATTCAATTTAAACTCACTTTACCTAACCTTACACCATATCATGCTCTCAGTACGGAGAACGGCTTGGGAGCAGTGTCAACCCGTCGGAGCCGCCCGTCCTGCCCAACGCACAGGACATACCTGTATAACATACAAGGATTGCATCATCGTGTATGTTTGACGTTCATTCGGGACTAGCTCATATTCACCTTTCACAGATTCGGAGGAACAGATGGCCAATACCATTACAACGATACATGGTCGTACAACACTAATATAAGGACCTGGTCGGAATTGCAATGTGTTGGCTTTCTTCCGTCGCCCCGGGAAGGCCACGCAGCCGCTGTGGTTGGCGATGTCATCTACATATTTGGCGGGCGGGGTGTAGACGGCAAGGAGTTGGGTGACTTAGCAGCATTCAATATGTCAAGTATGTGATTTGATGAGTGATGGACATACGTGATTCTAAGCTTGTCACGTGCAGGCCAGCGGTGGTTCATATTCCAAAATATGGTTGTAGCACCTAGCGGCCGCTCCGGGCATGCTATGGCATCCGTGGGAACTAGAGTTTTTGTTCTTGGCGGAGAGTCTTTCACACCAACCAAGAGCGATGACCATGGAATTATCAATATCCTTGAAACCAGTCTGTGATCGCTCTCCTGACCAATGTCACTACTGACGGATTGCTCAGGGCACATCAAATACCCTGATTTAAGAAATGGAAATGGACTACCGGCCAACGAAGTTGATCGAGATTTATCTGTAATACCTACACTTCTGCCAGGAGAAGTCACACCAGGAAGCCCTGTGGACGATATCATCGATATCATCAATGCCGTATTTGGAACTCGTTCACCGAATTATGCCCGTACGCAATCACGTCCCAATACCAAAGATAAAGCATCGACACGCCCTCGAAGAGATGATCGGAATGTATTCGGAACGGACAACGGGAATTGGACGAAAATTAGTGCTACCATCGACTCTAATATCACTGCCCGAGATCACACACTATCTCCAGAGCAGACCCGAGCACCGTCACATTTGCCACAAGATCTCACTAATGAACTCCAGGGAAGGTCACGCTATCCAATAACTTCCGGAGGCTTTGGAGACATCTGGAAGTGTGAATTAGTGAAGCCCGATGGAACCGTCCAGGTATGCCCAGCTTCTTCCACTTCCTACAGCTGTTATTGACATGACCTAGGTAGCAGTGAAGACTATTCGTGCTTTCGAATCGGACAACGAGGTTCTCGTACGGAGGAATAGTAGGGTAATGTGCTCTTCCACAGTGTCGCGCGTGTCGGTTTATCTTATATTGAATCGACTTTAGAGAGTACGTCGCGAACTCAAAGTTTGGGGTCGTCTCAAGCATGATAGCATTCTTCCACTCTGGGGAGTGGCAACTGACTTTGGGCCCTACCCAGCGATGATCTGCCCATGGGCCGATAATGGAGCACTCACGAGCTATCTTGAGAGGCAAGAAAGCCTGTTGTCGTCTCACGATAAATTCTCTCTTGTAAGCCATGTGCATCTAGCATCTCCATATGCTTGCTGACCTCGTGGCGCCTGCCAGCTGAATGACATTGCTGTTGGATTGCAATATCGTAAGTCTGTTGTTCATTGCGCTCCAGTTTTCAAACGCTCATGTTGGTTCAGTTCACAGCAAATCAGTTGTTCATGGGGACCTGACATGTGTATAGTCACAAACAGAAGATTCACGTTACTCACGTGTAAACTCTACAGTCAAATGTCTTGGTTTATGGTAACGGTCGGGCATGTCTTGCTGATTTCGGTCTCTCCACCATCATCATGGAGTTCATCGGTACCTCATATTTTACGAGCTCCATCCGAGGGAATGTCCGATGGGTAGCTGCAGAGTTATGTGAAGTATCAGAGAATGACGAACTCCTGCTCAGCACCGAGTGCGATATATACTCATTCGGCAGTATCACGCTCCAGGTTGGTAACTCGATTTTGACTGAAATATGTTGTTCACTTCACACATGCTCTAGGTATTAACTTGCAAGGTACCTTACTACAATGTGAAGAAGGATATTGCGGTGTTGGGACAAGTCATCAAAGGTATAAAACCGGAGCCGCCTAAGGAATCGCAAATAGCGCCTGGGCACTGGGAGTTCATACAGCGATGCTGGTCGTCTCGCGCAAGTCGTCCATCTGTTGCAGAAATTGTAACGTTTGTGACGTGCGAACAGCAAGTTGTGTCGTCCTAATCAGCATCTGTAACTCGTAAATTCTGAAATAGATCCATTCCCAGAATCAGACTTAGGAGTGGTGCGTTACGATACATGATGGGCTATAGTTGCAAAAATATTCATCAATATCCGGCAGTGAATGATCGTAAGAGCAAAGAAAACGTGAAATTGGGCAAATGCTGTCAAGGCTCGAAGATAAGCCTCATGACATGGGTACGAAAAGTAAGGACGTGTTTTTATATCATAGCAGGAACTCCCCTCCAGCCGGTTACAAGAAAGAAAGGATATACTCTTGCGAGTGACTTATAACCTGCAAATTGATGGTTCAGCGCAGGCTTGGAACCTTACCATGACCAATTTTTTCAAAGCAGCACAAAGGGATCATTGAACTTTCTGCACCTCATGCAAGAATACTTTTATGTCAGCGAGCCATACCACAGGATGCTATAGCCAAACCTGATGGGGCTGTTCCAATCCCCGACCCGTCTATTAGGGTACAGGTATGTGTTCTTTCTCCCAATTTTGAATACACCTACATTTGTCTAACATATGAAAGGACGGAATGTTTGATCGCGCGGAACCAATTCGTGTGAACCTCCTGTCTGTGATCCACCCCAGTTCCACCTGCACCCCGAAACGGTCCAGTGCTTTTCGGTTGTCCCCACCACTCAGGTCATTTTAAAAAGGTCAAAAAGCACTAGCGAACACAAACTCTCGCTACCTCCCTCCCCACCCACAACCACACCTCATGAACGACCTCTGATGCGAGCGCTATCCATATGCTCCCGCAGAACACATCAGACACTAGCCGGGCGAGCGCCTGCTAGTGAGCCGGAAGGATTTTTCTCCATGCCCAATATTATTTTGACGTCGTGGACCTTACTCGGAGATCCTCCGTTCGGTCAAATAGTAGCAGAACCGCAGGCCTCGATCCGCCTCCTAGTCCGCTCCCGTCAGACAGTGAGCCTGAACTTCCACCACTATCACCCTGATAACTAATAAGCATGTATTATCACGAATCAACACACGAACGACAGCCGCTTCGCATCGGGCTCAGTTCTCAACCACTTCGGCCCCTAAGTTACCTCCTGCGAAATGGGCGTTGAATCCTCCCTCAAGCTGGTCGGGTCCTTCCTCAGCTATTTCCTCTGGAAGTGGAGATAGTTCGCACGGTAGATCAAAATGCAGGGTCATGAAGGTAACTGGAAGACGGCGGCGCTCCAGGATGTCATTCCTCGTCTGAGGGAAATGAGAAGTTCCGCTCTGCCAAATTAGAAAGATGCTTTGGGTCGAAAGAAGATCAAATAATAGACTGCGGGACAATATCGACACTGTACCAATATCCCCATGGGATCCATACCTCCGCATTGATTACTTAGTTCACTTTGTTTTTTTACGGTCGACGCAAAACGATATAATGAAAGATGACTGGGGGATTTTGTTCTTCGATTTGTTGAATTGCATATATGATATGAAATAACAAACAAAGTTCTGGCTGTTCGCTGATTCGGGGGCAGATCCCTTGACCACTGCACAGCTTTGCGCAAGGGCTTTGCATATACGTTGCGTGCTTTCCAGTAGCTTGGCCTGCACAATCCGAATCACTGGATTTCTCCTCGAGAAGGGCAAAAAAGCAGTACGTTCATGGCAAATTTCAAAGGGCACGTTCAGGTAACTCTATTGTATTTGCAAAGTGAGTTCGGTGGCGTCACGATGACTCGCCGAAAACCGTGCCGTAAGCGATAATCTTCCGTGTCCAGAGTCTAGACCTTGTTGACATGACAGATTGATCGCATGTCTTGACAATAGTCAATCGTTATCATCCGCAGAAGGGGCTGTGGACCTCTTGACATTAGAGTCAGGTGTCGCGAAAATGACAGTTGTACGCGGAGTCACTGACAATGCCGCCGTGAGCCATATCCGCAGCTTTTGTCGAGGTAGATTGAAAGAAAGTTTCATGCTGCGGGGACAGCGCAGTTAATGATCTGGAAAAGAAGGCCCTGGGCGTGTGCATGTGATAAATTATGATCATGATTGAATTTTGTTCCAGATCAGCAGAAGCTTGACACCTATGTGATCTGCTGATTGCTGCCAGTGCTCATGTTACGATGAAACGCAGCAACCAACCGTATTCTCATTCAGATAAGCAAAAATTGTGAGACGTACCGCGGAGGTGTGAATGAGTGTTTGTTCATTGACCTTCGGCTACCCCTGAAGGCCTCGCGAGTGGCAAGTTCCACATTTAGGTAGTTTCGAAGGATGGACTCGGATCGCGACGTAATTTGTCGGACAACAATCATTTAGCTACTGGATGAAATCCAAGGAAAGTGATAATATTTGCTCCTTCACCATAAACTGGTAATTCAATCCAATGGATGCTTCTAAAGAGTAATAGATGTGACACAGCTGCGGGCTAAACGCTGAACCTGGTGTCGACTGCGGAGTACGCTGTGTTAAAATTTTGACTTACGTAACAGTTGTTGGGACCTACAACGCAGAGACCCCGAACTCTACCGAACCATCATGTTTGCCGACGTATTCTTGACAACCGCTTTTCGCGCTTTTTGCTGTCCTAGACTTGTGGACACTGGACAGGTCGACTTCACTGCTGCAATCATGATATGCTAGAGTTCCCCTGTGAATACTTCTCAAGGCAAGAAAAATCCAGTGCAACCACAGCACACTCCACCCGTCGCGATCCGAGGAAAGAACCTTGTGCTTGGACCCTCTGCGAACCATTTTCAAGCATATATCCTATGGGTTTTCAGCCGGGCCTCATGTTTGCATGTGCGTTGTCAACTTGTTATATGTGTATGCGTATATCTTGAATTCTGTAATAGGAAGTCTTTGTACTTCCTGATGATCATTGATGGCTCTGAGCTCTCCAACCTATCCTAGCCCACCAATCTTCGCACATTATATGATCCCATTATACCAGTGCTGTCCTACTTAGGAGTGTATACCAATTAACATACCCCAGATTGTTGCTCGTGCAACCACGTTCTCCGCCCAGCCTGAGGGCAGTGACTAGTGAAGCGATACATTCCTCCGCTTCGACCTTACGTATCACTTTTCTCCATTGTTGGGCTTAGTGCGCCAGCCTACCAACGAATATTCCGTTACATCTTCCGCCCCGCATGCTAGTTCTGGGGTCTGCCGCCTAGCTCGACATTGTCCTCACGGTTTTCTAGAGGGAACCCGTATCTTCGTCGGCACTGAAATATCACAGCCCCCGGACGCCATGTACCTTATGGGGCGCATTCCGTATCAGTCTCTGCTTCCGCCGCTTCACCGTCCGAATCTACTGCATGTGCTGTTTTGGGTTGCACTGCATTTTTTGGTTATTTTACCGATTCTTCAAAGCTCATATTTCGTAACATCTCGTGGTCCCGTTAAAAGCACTTTCAGTGGCGGTGGCTATTGGCATCCGTTAAATTACGGACTGCTCGGTTTTCCCCTCTTGCCTCCCAACTCATCTCTCCACCCTCATGATCTATCCTAATACTTTGTGAGCGACCATATGCTCTATATCTAAGCACACTCAACGGTACACCGATGTATAGTTACCCTCCCTACAGCGATGAGGAGGGTGCCGCCACCGATTTTGGTGGCGCACATGATTATCCACCGCAAGCTTATTGGGAAGACCAATGGGCTCAAGTGCAGCAGCCACCACAACAACAACAATCCGAGAGTCATGGTATGGGGGACGCAATCTTAAGTCTCAACGAAGATCAAGTGCGTCTACTTTTCGATATCAATTGATCTAAATATCTAAATCTCTTAATTCAGACTCTATCCACTATAGAGTTCGAAGGAACTGGACTCACCGACGCCTACATGTATGCTCCCGAACATCACACGCCCTCATTATATGACCCCCTCGCAGGTGGCGTACCACCGAATATACCTGTGAGTTACCAGCTGAAAGCGATGAGTACCATCGTTGAAGATGATTTCCGTTATCCACAGTATTACTTCCAGCAACTTCCATTCCACGGGATAGATGATCTCGGATATCCTTACCAGACACCACTGGATACCGTGATGTCGGGTCCTGCAGCACCGGAGCAAATTAGGAACAATCCTGTAGAACCGCCCCTCTCAGAGCCCTGGTCTCACTTGTCCATGATGTTACCCCCCCGCCCCATCTACGGAGCCCACAAGCCCGATGACGTCAAGTTTACATAGCAGTCCACGGTACAGCCCGATGGCGACGTCGAATATTAGCGGTCCCTCGACGCTGAGCCGATTGAATACAAGCGGTGTAACCGCGCACAGCCACTCCCCAGCAACACCCCTGAGTTACAGGGCGTCTCAGAGCCCAGGCTTTGGCGGTCCGGATTCTATGACAGGAACGGGCTCCCGGCAATCTCCAATTTCTCCATCGCAAAAGCGGCCCTTTGAACCTTCAGCAGATGATATGCTGGTGCGTAATATCTTCAATTTTTGTGGGAATATCATCAACAACATCGTGCAGCATGGACGGAGAGTCATACCGCGCCACACCGGTGCCTCTAACGTCCACTCCTTGCCGTCGCCCGGAGGGATTAGTTCAGCTGCCTTGCCAATCTCGTCAAGTGTTCCTGGCCGGGGCCCGACAGTCCCTCAACAGTTATACAATGTGGGGACTACGCACGCTTTTCATTTCACCGCTGGAAGTGGAATGCCAGTCGTTTTCAATGTCGCAGAGGAAGTCGGCATTCCTCTGCAACAGTTGCTGCGTCAGCAGACAATCCAACTTCAGGGAGGTGATGAACGGATCTTAGACATGTCCGGGGATACAATCTCCATTCGCATTGAGGTAAAGGATCCATGTTGAAGTGTTTGGCAAGTGTTGCTTACGAAAATTGATGCGATCTATCAGTGGCCTGGCTACCCATCATTTACGAAGCAAATAGCTTCGAAGGACTGGAAGAAAACAAGGTCGCCGAACACACGCGAAAGGTTGGCGATCAAAGTTGCGGGCGCCGTCCAATCTTTCTTCAAGGTCAGCCTATTCAAAGCACAACATTTGAAGTTTACTCACCCCTAAACAGAAACATGCGATTACTCTATGTGATCCCCCGAATTCAAGGTGGCGTATCGGTCCTAATGGAATTCGCATCGAGCGTCTCGTCCTTGTCTCACTACACCGCGTGTCACAGGGAAGTTGGCAGCCCAAACTGTGTCTCCTTCAAGACGATGCTCAGCAGTGATATATCCGTTCGTTTGACATGTATGCCATTCTATCTGCCGGCTATCTTTTATTGACACGTCCTTGCAGATGTCATTTGAGCATTTTTTGCATCCTAATTTTATATATTAGGCACCGAGCATTTCATCAAACACATCACTTTCAAGCATCACTTTTGTTTTCATTCCTCAATTTCAATCTCGCAGCTGGTCTTCACATTGGCATCATTCTAAAGCATCCAGGCATATTCAATTCGTGGATCCGGAAGTGGCATGGTTTTCTTATATGTATTTAATCTGCATGGCTCTTTGTTGTTCCGTAGATTTATCCGTCGGCTACTGATGATGTACATATAAACAGTAGCTCAAATGACTCATCTGAAATTTTGTTGTGTTCGCCAAGTTCCTGGACTGGCTGTATCATAGATCATCGATCATGGCTGGTCACCAGTTCCCCCAATCGCGGGGGTATAAAGGTGTGGGAAAAAGGCTATCTAGCAGCTCCGATTGGACTCCGATCTACGATAAGCACTTGTGACTTGATGCATATTTTTTTACGTAGTTTCAATATCACAATGTAATCAAATTTCTTGAACGGTGAAGTTCAGGCCTTGTACCATAACTCGTATGGTACAAGATCATAACAGTCCTCCAAGAGCGCCGCTGCATCTATCTTGAACTTGGATCAACTCATTCACCATGGCTCAAATACGACTTGAAAGCGGCCAGCGCATCGGCTCACACTTTCCCAAACTCACATTCATCCTGGACCGAGGGAAGCAGTTCGGACCCCGCGTTGGTAGGCTTTGCTTGACACGACCGTCCGACAGTAGTCCATCCAACCATGTCATCGACATCCGAACACCTAATTTCTCATCGGAACGTCTCGTGGTGTAATTCCACATCTCTCAAGGGACCATGTCATTCAGCGAATGGCATCAGCTGGATCAACGTACCTTTTGAGTCCTTGTGAGTTGTCATTTTATCTTGCTATCCCCCTATGGTAATGATTCTTTGGATCTGCGACTTCAAGCCTCGAGCAAACACCCCCAGTACCCACTTATCAGACGGGATCGCAGCCACTACATAATTTCTTAGGATTTGACACCTCAAAACACATCGTTTCGCTCTCGCTTCGTGATCCTTTGGATGCTCGAGAGATGCCTCCAAATGGAAACTCGCATGTTTCAGCTACATGCATGCGCGGCGTGAGGAAGGTGATTATAAAGGTAGAGTCTCCTCTGTCAAAACTTTTTCATTTTCGTTTTTAGGTCACGATTGCGGACTGGCGATCTTATGTTCTGACGATGCAGCCTGATATTGCGTTTGCTCTTAGTGATACGCCGTTTACTGCTGCCCCGCACTCGCAGAAACGTTTGACTAAAAGCATTGAGCGAAGTGCGGCTTGGCTTGCAGATCTGTTGCGTCCTGTTGAAAAGGTGATGGATGACTCACCGATGGAGTCGAGTTCCTACTACTTTGAATGTCTTCGTACATATGGCTGGGGGTACTTCGACCTCCGCAAGGAGAGCATTTTCGCACAGCTTAATGGAGACTCTTCATGGGCTGGAAGCAAACGCCGTGAAACCACTGCTATGTTTGGACGAAGGAGTAGCTGGATATGCATTTGACCTAGCCGCCCTTCATGTCAGACCAGCTCCTCCCTCGACCCCCGACGATAGAGACGGAGGCATGGAAATCGCAGAAAATTCTTTGAGTCTACAGAACTCAGAATCATTAACTCAAACGCCAACGCCTAACACGGCTCGTACACCCACATCGCTCTCGTCCAGCATGATCGAGCCTCTTTCTTTCCTCTCCCTGGCCCCCACATTGGATGAGCTCCTCCGCGCCTCGTTAGATCCCCTCCCAATCACAAAGCCACGCCTTGTCACGGATGTTCGCTCCCCTCATGAAATCCTACGTTTGATCAGAGATATCGGAGTCGACATATTCGATGCGGGATGGGCCGTAAAAGCAGCTGATATTGGGGTAGCTCTCGATTTTATTTTTCCGGTGCCTAGCGGGCACGACATTAGTCCAGACCATCGTAAACGCGACATTGGTCACAACCTGTACGATGCAAAGTACGCTCACGACTTCGTCAGTTTGTCAGACGCCTTTCTCGCTGGCCACAAAAAAACATCCTCGTCCAAAACTCCCGTTTGCCCATGCGCTGCATGCTCTCCAGTTGCCCCCACGTCTCCGATTCACCATAGTAAAGTTGACGCTGAGTCGCACCAAGCGCATTCAAACGACGGTACAAGCCGAGAACAATTCTTACCTCCTTTCACACGAGCCTACCTGCACCACCTTTTACACACCCATGAGATGTCTGCGCATACACTCCTCGTCGTGCATAACGTCGCCGTCCTTGATGCCCTGCTTACTGGAGTGCGAACAATTCTGTCGGGTCATATTGATGAGCATGAAGCAGCAGCCATTTTTGCCCGAGAGGTCGAAAGGTTTGAAGAGGTTTATGATGGGGCCATGTCGGTGTTCCATACTGCTCGGGACAACTGGAAGGATGTGAAGTACGCGCGGGGTAAAGGAAGATTGGCGCGGGAGGCACAGAAAGACAAGGATGTCCGATCAGTACATTCTACTGAAGTAAAGTAGGTTTTGGTATAATAACGTCGGGTACATATATTCTCCTCATTACGCTACAGACATACCCCTAAGCTTCGAACGGATTTGATTGTTTGGAGGGCCGTTTCTAAGATGACATAATCAACAGACATGTTCAACTTGAACCTTGTTGTCCATCTACATTTCGTCTACATAGTCCATTCTGCATGAGCACAAAAGGGTACTTCGCATTTCCTCCAACTCCCGGCACTTCAAGACCATCATACCCCACATTTATACCCCAGTCCCTAAATACCAAAGAAACATTCGTTGACAAAAATGCACCACGTGAGGAGGGGGACGAGACGCGTAGCGAGAAACCACCCCATAATGAAGAGCGTATCAATCGACTTCACAAGGAACGGGAGCTCATCGAGATGAGCGAGATGGAGTGGGTTCGAGGTGGCGGAGTTCTGCGCGACGCACAAGGGCGGCGCGATAAAGCCCGTACGGAACGCATACGCGCAGAGCTTAAACTACAAGAAGAAGAAAAGATAAAAATGGGTAGATGGAAGAAGTACGATGATCGATGGAAGGCACTGGTCGCGTCAGATCAAACTCTCGCATTCGCAGATATCCCATGGCCGCTTCGGACAGCGCCTTCCTCCAGCGATACCGATGCTTTCACGCTACCTGCGATTTCAGAGTTCCTGTTTGAATCTCTTTCGGTACGGAGTAACACTGTCACGAAGAAGAGTAGGATCCGCAGCTCGATATTGCGGTGGCATCCTGATAAGAGCTCGTTGGTCGTTGGCAGGGTTGTGGCTGAGGACGTGGATGCTGTTCGAGAAGGTATTCATGCTGTGTTTCACTGCCTCAAGCGTCTACAGGATGACGAAAGAGACAATAATAATACCTTGTAACAAATATATGCATTACTAGTATACCGTGAACGAAAGACCTTGAGGCTCATCGTAGTACACATAGTTGCTTGGTAGTTTGAGTCGACTGATCAAGATGTCATTTCCATTTACAATATTTGAGCAGGCTGTTGCATACTACTCAAGCCATCATTGATTGTGCCGCTTCGGACTACGCATCAGACCGTCTACCTATTGACTACATTCGTATTCAATTATAACAAGCTTGATCGACTCGGAGTAAGTACAGCACTACTATGGGTAGCAGGTTATTGGTATCTCCTCTGCTCAACCTACCGGATCTGGCCGCAGATCTGATCGATGGCCAGGTGATTGCAAGCATGTCGTTCCAGAACTACATACACGAGGCTTGTGCATGATTAGGCCTCTAATAGCTATAGGGCCAAGGGCTGTTGAGTATCTCGACCCCTTCTTCGCTCCCTTCCTTCTCGTTTTCTCTCTTACCTGTCAGCTAATCCTGCACCAGACCAGAATGCCCTCTCAGCCGCTCAATGATTTTTTCAAGGATCTAAGCAAAGTATTCGCAGTTCGTCGATTAAAACTCCCCGTAAAGAACAGACGTACGCAATACTCAATAATCACTCACCACAATGGCGATTATTCCATTGCTGAAGACATCCGGGCCCCCAGTGAGTTTCCCATTCCTTCACCTACTCTCTATTTGAATTCATCACCATTAGTGCACCCTAGTTCTCTGGCCAGGGATCCAGGTCTTGAAGTCTCCTTCAACATTTCCTCCGCCACTTCTTCTCCGGGCGATTCCTCTGCTCGCAAAGCTTCTGACATGGCTCAGACATTTTTGCCTCTAGTCCAGGGCGTTGCAGGTGCAATTCCACTTGCCGGTCCTCCGATGCAAGCTGCTATTAGTGGATTACTGTCAATCCTTCAAGTCATAGATGTGAGAGCTTATTGTGTTACTGGGATGATTCTTGATTCAAAGGTCATTGCAGAGACGTAATCAGAATAAGGCGGACCTAAATCGCCTGGCGTCACGACTTCATCGACTAAGTTACCATCTGTGCAATGCTCCGAACGCCCAGGATCCCTATGAACAATACCGGAGGGATTCCATAATTGGGTATGCACCTTGTTGATGTGTTGTTGAATTTACCCGGCATTGAGTGCGCTTAGGATCCTGCAAGAGACTTCTGCCCAGCTGAGAAGGTTGCAAAAACGTCGTCCCGAACACGCATCTGTCACACAAGCTATCGCCGGATGCTCCATTGAAATCGACCGTTATCTGTTGGAGTCTTTGGTTATTTCCTACTCTTTATAAATTGCCAAGATTCACTCACTGCTCTGCTTGACTAGTGGTCGTTTCAAATGCAACAAAGTCAAACCGCGCGGGGACCAGCTGTGACACAGTTAACCGCGGCTGTCACACTTGGCTGTGTTACGCTGGTAGACGCAACAGGCCACGAACATGCAATATCAGTGACTTTTTGCGCCTCATTTCAGGTGTGTCTTCCCAGCGTTAAATGCGTATTTGGAAGCTTGGTCATCAAATTCTCTTAATTAGCAACTCAACGAGACGCTCTGGGCTCTGTTCAAACGCGAGTCGATCGAAGCTCAAATCCAGAGACGGTATATGGAGCAAGGACAATACGATCTATGTATTGACGACGACAAGCAAGTGACACGACTTACAAGCGATGAATGGCCAAGCATTGAAGCAGGCACGACGATCGTCCTGAGGGTCATCTTTAAAGAGAAGACATACTCTACAGTTGAATACAAATGTCGTTTTTGTGGCGCTGTCAATCACATTAGCGCCAAGTATTCACTTCGACGGCAGGCTAGTTGCTCAATAGATTGGTGAGTATGTTTGTCTTCTGGCTGCTGATGGCGCCTAAGAATAAAAAAGTCGAGAATGCAAACGACGATTCCAGATCTCCGACGAAGCCTACATTGCGAAGCGGGGCACACAGTCCTCTGACATTGACACGGTTCCTAGAACTGAAGCAGAAATGAACCTGATTCGCAACTTTTGCATTCAACAGAATGTATGTCACCACAAAAACTTGCCGGCAGTGTCGGACTGATAGCTAATATCCCTAACCCAAATACTGATGGTGCTTTGGCCTTGTCTCACTCTCAGATTGTGCGTGACATCATGTTTTGACCTGTTTGCTTGATGCTGATGGTCCTTTGGCCGTGTCCCGCTCTCAGGATGTGCGTGACCTCTTGTTTTGACCTGCTTTCTCGACGCTGATGGTGCTTTGGCCGTGTCCCGCTCTCAGAGAGTGCGTGACCTCTTGTTTTGACCTGCTTTCTCGACGCTGATGGTCCTTTGGCTGTGTCCCGCTCTCAGGATGTGCGTGACCTCTTGTTTTGACCTGCTTTCTCGACGCTGATGGTCCTTTGGCCGTGTCCCGCTGTCAGTGGGTGCGTGACCTCGTGTTTTGACCTGCTTTCTCAAAGCTGATGGTCCTTTGGCCGTGTCCTGCTCTCAGGAAGTGCGTGACCTCGTGTTTTGACCTGCTTTCTCGACGCTGATGGTCCCTTGGCCGTGTCCCGCTGTCAGTGGGTGCGTGACCTCTTGTTTTGACCTGCTTTCTCGACGCTGATGGTGCTTTGGCCGTGTCCCGCTCTCAGCTTGTGCGTGACCTCGTGTTTTGACCTGCTTTCTCGACGCTGATGGTCCTTTGGCCGTGTCCCGCTCTCAGAGAGTGCGTGACCTCGTGTTTTGACCTGCTTTCTCAACGCTGATGATCCTTTGGCCGTGTCCCGCTGTCAGTGGGTGCGTGACCTCGTGTTTTGACCTGCTTTCTCAAAGCTGATGGTCCTTTGGCCGTGTCCTGCTCTCAGGAAGTGCGTGACCTCGTGTTTTGACCTGCTTTCTCGACGCTGATGGTCCCTTGGCCGTGTCCCGCTGTCAGTGGGTGCGTGACCTCTTGTTTTGACCTGCTTTCTCGACGCTGATGGTGCTTTGGCCGTGTCCCGCTCTCAGCTTGTGCGTGACCTCGTGTTTTGACCTGCTTTCTCAACGCTGATGGTCCTTTGGCCGTGTCCCGCTCTCAGAGAGTGCGTGACCTCGTTTTGACCTGCTTTCTCGACGCTGATGGTCCTTTGGCCGTGTCCCGCTCTCAGGAAGTGCGTGACCTCGTGTTTTGACCTGCTTTCTCGACGCTGATGGTGCTTTGGCCGTGTCCCGCTCTCAGCTTGTGCGTGACCTCGTGTTTTGACCTGCTTTCTCGACGCTGATGGTCCTTTGGCCGTGTCCTGCTCTCAGAGAGTGCGTGACCTCTTGTTTTGACCTGCTTTCTCGACGCTGATGGTCCTTTGGCCGTGTCCCACTCTCAGCCTGTGCGTGGCCTCTTGTTTTGACCTGATTTCTCGACGCTGATGATCCTTTGGCCGTGTCCTGCTCTCAGCCTGTGCGTGACCTCGTGTTTTGACCTGCTTTCTCGACACTGATGGTCCTTTGGCCGTGTCCCGCTCTCAGGAAGTGCGTGACCTCGTGTTTTGACCTGCTTTCTCAAAGCTGATGGTCCTTTGGCCGTGTCCCGCTCTCAGAGAGTGCGTGACCTCGTTTTGACCTGCTTTCTCGACGCTGATGGTCCTTTGGCCGTGTCCCGCTCTCAGCTTGTGCGTGACCTCGTGTTTTGACCTGCTTTCTCGACGCTGATGGTCCTTTGGCCGTGTCCTGCTCTCAGAAAGTGCGTGACCTCGTGTTTTGACCTGCTTTTTCAACGCTGATGGTGCTTTGGCCGTGTCCCGCTCTCAGGCTGTGCGTGACCTCGTGTTTTCATTTGCTTGCTCGATGTTGATGCCCAGACAAAGTCCCAGGCTGTCAATCAGGACGCTCGTAATTACAATGCTGATGGTGCTTCAGTGACGGCCCATTATCATAGGGTGTGCGATGTCCTTTGTTGAAATATTTACTAATTTTTGACCTTGACGCCACCAGAATGAGTTTCTTGACGATGACTCATCGGCATCCTCCCAACCAAGTCATGTTTCACCCACGCACGGTATGTGATGTTATTTGTTAAGGTGAATTGCCAAATCTAACTTTTTCATTGTGCTGTCAGATGGTATGTTTCCATATCAATTCATATTACAGCATGTCTCTGAGCTGATTGTGAGTAGCAGAATATGGGTCTAACCGCTTTGAGGAGGTCGGGGAAGATAGTGAGGATGATTATGATGAGGAAGATGGAGCGGAAGACTCAGATGATAGGGAGGATCATTAAGAATGGGAGGATTGCGAGGGTGGGGAGGATTATGAGGAGACAAACTGTTATGGCGAACTTTGAATTTGGCATGATATTGCTACCCCCTGTACAGCTGTAGACTCGGCTTCATATACTCTGATGTTTGTTTCTCTATGTGCATGAATAGAAAGTCCTTCAGGTGAACCTGGTGTGTTCAAGCTCAAAGTTACTCTGCGAAATATGTGTCAAACACTCTGCTGTGCCTCATGTATTTTTTCCCACCATTGTCTTGTCCAAACCACTCAATTTTCCATCCGGAGCAAGTAGATTCAGACATATATACAATGTTTTAGTTGAAACCTTGGAGTATTGCGGCACTCATATATATTTCACATTAGAAAATGTGTCTCAGGAGAGCCAAAGAGCTGTGCATATGCCTCGATCAAATCATGTCAGGCCAGGTTGATCCATGGTGCATGCAATGTATGTATTACCATCAGGATGTGCAAGGTATATCATATTGGTGCATGACACTTTTGTTAATGTGCCAGGTATCAAGTGGGCCGCAGATTGGACCTGCCAGCTTTGACTCTTCGTCCACCTACTGTCATATTTCACGGATTATCCAAAGCACCCTTTATATTTCCCGCATAACCTTGGAGCGAATGTTGTAAATATCAATATCAATCATAGTAACAGCCGAGTCACTTGAATGTACTCCCCACAGATATGAGACGTGGGCTTCACTCAGATACTGAGGCTGTTGTTCACATCATTGTTTTCACACTCACTTACGTCGACTGGCAAGAGTCCTGTTGCAGGACGACGTCGACGGGCAGCTCGGATAAAATCATTTGTGGTTCGAGACCACTATATCACAGGAATGTATCGAAACCTGGACCGAGGATATAAGTATTCCTTTCAAAGAGTTTGTTATGAATCTCTTAGAATGAGGGATCATATGATGTACAATTGCATTATCTCCCTATCTTTTGTTCAATGAGGCTCCCACTGAGTTCTAGAAAGCGCTTCTGCTCGAGTTTTATCCTTTTCTGTTGTATAGTTTGAGAATGATTAATGAGACGGGACTAGACAGTAGACGGATGTGATAAGTACAATTTAATACAACATAATATTTTAGGGGTATCATTCCATGTAAGTGCTGTCAGAGGTATGCGCCGTGTTGCTACAATATCTCGAGTGTTCTGACGTCCATCATGTCATCAACGGAAGTCGTGTCCCTAACTTGCGCGATGATATTATTATCTGAGGCGATTCTCCTATACTCCCCGCCACGCTGCTGCGCTAGTAAGAACGCACTAAAGCGCCGTCGAAGGTGGACAACTAATCGAAACGCCCGCTCACATTTTGGATAAACTGGTCCCTGTTCTCCAGGAGACTCGGTAGGCGAATCATGCGATGGAGACTCAGGTACAGACCAATAATCTTCCACGCTGCTCTCATCGTCAATGTCAGGCAGTTCTGCAAAGTCCGGCAATTCTGTGAAGTCAGATAGCTCGAGGAGGTCACGAGTCCACGGACGAATGAGCAAGACTGTCCGCCGAACAGGCTTTCCAGGAGAGAATTGAACCAGCACGTCTTTCGTGGTGATTGACAGGTCGCGAAGCCCATTTGCCTTGACATCATAAGTGAAACATTGGTCCCCAAATTGACCAGGCCTCTGCCTGACTTCCGTGAGAGGGAATGCGATGCAAGGCAACTGCAGTCTGGCATTGGAAAAACGAGGAAAGCTGAGGTTCTCAAGGAGGGTATACAGTTCCAAAGCTGACTCCATAGCCACAGTATTTCGCAGCGTGAAGACCGAATTCTGCATATCGTCTTCAGATAGGGATGGCAATGTAAATGACGGAGCCTTGTATGAGAAAATGTCGGCTGGGAGACAGCTATTGAAGCTGGACGATTGTCCCACCCAATAAAGGGCTGTGATGTCACCTGAGCAGGCTATGATCTCCTGTAAGAGTCGTCCGAGTGCCTTTTGTCTTTTCTCTCCGTAGATAACAGCAAGGCTGACATCAAAGATGCCGAACAAAGAGTAGGCGATGTCTTCCTCCTTCGTGGTCTTACGGTTCGACGCCCATCGGAGCTTTCTCACGGGGATTTTTCATCCCCGGATGGAACTTGACGAGTGCCCGCGCATCTATACCAGTTGAATCCTCCAACTCCCTCATGATACTGTCAGACTCCTTGTGGTTGTGTGAGTAGCCGTCGAGATATAGGGTCCAATCTGCCTGGTAGAAGAGAACAATCATAGGAGCGAGAAATTCCTGAACGGTCCACCCTCGCGTGTTCCAAATGCTGTTTGCAAGCGCGCCAGATTTTGACGAAGGAGGAACATCCGATAGGTAGATGATGGTGAGCGCTGAGTAGTGATACCAGGTGAACATGGAATTGACTGATTGTTGGACCTCAATGTTGTTGTTCTGGTCGATGCAGCACGTATCGCTCCATGCCCAGCGATGTCCTGCATTGCGAGCGACTTCGCAGAACTTCTGTAACTTCACAATAGTTCCGACCGGATCCAAGACGTATATGTTCCTGCTTTGAATTTCGTGCAGTAGCGGCTCCTTGGTTTCCCATGTATGGGACAACATGACCCAATTGAAGTACTTCGCGACAGCTTCTTCGATGGGCTCTGTTTGGAGGGGCGCATGCATCACCGATGAATGCAAAAGCTTCTTGTACTCCGTACTGTTCGTGAATGCGTTTATCTGTGAATTTCGATCACATATATGCCCAGTGAAAATGTCGATTAGACGAATTGGGGCGTTTTCCAGTTTGGCGTTAATGGCTCGTCGAATAGCATCTTCTACTTCAGCTTCAGATGGACTGACGTATTGCTGGCGTAGCTCTGCAAAAATGTAAGTGATCTTCAAGTGTGCTTGAGTTATTTGGAGGGGCTTACGTCGTATCTGTGGGTCAGGCGCATCATCCAAGCTGGGCATGATTGTGAAGTCCTTGAATGGATCACTATAGCGCTGCCCTCTACGAAGCGCTGCATGCTTCAGTTTGTACCCGAGATAAGACGTAGGGTTGAGCTCGATGACCTACAAATATCATTACAAATGTTAAAACAATGACGGATATCGTCCACACCTTTTCCGCGTACGAAAAGGCTTCATCATAGAGCTTTTGGTCCAACTTCACCCTACAGCGGTGTGCAAGATATAAATAGTATGAGAATCCGTCTCGAGTATTGCGGAAAGTATATTCTCGATGGACCAGAGCTGAAGATTTCCATTATAGTCTCCAATCACAAGCAGTTCTCCATTAGGAGAGATTGCGACTAGAGGAAACACAGTGTGGTGTGTTTGAGTCGCTGTCCTATCTGCTTGTGTGACTCGGTGTTCCACAGGCGCACAGTCTTATCAAATGAGACGGTTGCAATAAAGGAGGCATCAGAAGAAATGGCAAGTGAGTCGATGTCATGAGTGTGACCGGTGCAAGGTTGTCCAATTTGAGTCCCTTTCGACGAGTTCCAAAACTTGATTGTTTGGTCTTGTGATGCAGAGATGAGTTGCTTGCCATCAGGCGTCCACACAACACTTTTAACCCAACCTTGGTGAGCGAAGTCGATGTCGAACAGAAGCTCAGTGCCGACGTTATTGGTGGTCCAAACCGAACGGTACCTTGTTCGCCGGACGCTAATCGTAGCCCATCCGGACTGAAGGCGACACAAAACACTGCACCCCGGCCACTCTGGAGTGTTGAGAGGACAGCACCAGTCTTCACATCCCATATAATAACTTTTTTATCCAGTGACCCGCTTGCAAGTCTCTTTCCATCGGTGGAGAAACACACCGACGAAACCAGGTTTTTATGCTTCTTCAGTTTGAATAGCATCTGCTTCTTATCGACATCCCAGATGATGATGGCTCCAGTTCCTCCACCACTCGCAAATCGTCTATCATCTGGCGATACAGCGACTGAACACACACGGTCACTATGTCCCTCAAATGGATCTCCCGCCAATGCTCTTGTTTCCACGTCCCAGATTTGCAGGGTTTTATCCTTTGAAGAAGTGACAATCCGTTGACCGTCTTTGAAGAACGCGACTGCACACACTTTCTTCTTGTGCACTCGCATGGTCTCTATTGGCGCAAGCTGGGCTGTCTGCGCCGGCGTTACGCGCCTTGTTACAACAAGACATGCTTTCTTTGCCCTATCAAGCAATCCCGTCATATCGCTAAACGGGGAAATAGATGGTCAGTAGCATGTGGAGTTGACGAGCAATGTACTCTGGACCTCACCAGTGTAGTTGTTGATCATACGGGTCGTGAGTAAAGTTGGATTTCTGCTCATTTATACCCAATTCATGTACATAGACGCTTGTCCGCTCTGACTCCATGCTTACCACGCTGCCACTGCGCATCACATCTTGTCCATCTTTAATTGCCGATCATATATCAATTCTTTCATTCTGTTCATAACAAATTCCTGATATTCTCCCCGAAGGATTGTAGGAAATGCACTTGCCATATCCCGAAATCTTAGTTTCCATCAGATGATGCCACTTACCCCTCAGGTAGACTTCTCAAACGGCTCTGCCAGATGCAATCAATATATGGGTTCATTCCAGGCACATCTCACGACGGACATCTGGAATTACACAGATAGTCGAAAATGCTGTGCACGAGAGCGCTATCATTGTTCGGGCATCGCAACCTCTCAGATGTCGCCTTCTTAAACACGATTGCATAGTTTTCCAGCACTGGTGCGAAGAACTCGCCTCAATGGTCTTTCTTTCACTGGTGCTGGTGCTGCAGGGTTGACAATTCGGTATGGGTTGTTGTTTATGGTGGTCGCGATATGAATGCTAAAGATGTCCGTAGGTATACATCTGATACTACCTATCTAACCTGGAAGTCAGGGCTACTAATTGTCGACGTCTCACCTATCAGCTTCGGAGCAAAATGGCAAGAGGCAGAATAGCTATACTTGTTACGGTCACATATCTTTGACCTGGACGGTTTTATGTTACAGTCATTCTAATACACGGCCATCGGGACACTGTCATTGAGCTTTGAACGTCCTTGAGTGATAGGGTAACACAAGACTATTGTCAATCTAAATTATTATTCGCTAAAGTACCATCACAATCGCCGAGGTCTACGAGACTGATATTTGGGACATTTCTTTAACCTTTGCCGCAATTCCCATATCCTTTAGCGAGAAGATACAACTGAGAATCACAACATACCCTTTACCCTACCTTTGCAATCTCATCACCACACTACTTCCCATCAATCGACTCGAGTTTAGCCATTATATTCAGCTCTTTGCTCTGTTGCTCTGTTCCTCACACTCACTGTTCCTCTTCTTAAATTTCGTGAGTCAGCCAAGTCCCAATTCCAAACAAACCTACACGTACAATTAGGCCACCGTAACAAGCAACCAAGCAACGAAAAATAACGTGATAACGTAAGGCTTCCCATTGGTTGGTGCGTCTGCTGTCGAATTCCTATAAACAAATAAAGTGAACGCGTACAGGGGACGGTGAATCTTGACGAGTATCTCAGTCGCTGTAGCCACTTTACAGCGCAAAGTAAAATATGAATAATACCATTTTCCACAATCCCCCGGGCTGCTTTTGCAAAATCCTGCTCGCGCACACTGAATCCAATTGCCTGTACTAGTGCAGTCTTCCTGGAGTTTGATTGGGTCAGTCTGTGATGTTGGCGGACGGCCAAGGAGACATGCATCAACATTCTATATATCTGAGAATTTGTACTTTTGTTCAGCCACGAAGGTCAAATATGAAGGGGGCGTTTTGCGTTTGAGGAATTTTCCTGAAAGCTGGGAGCACCTGCATTTAGATCCAGGGGCCGGTTGGCTGCGGTAGTACCCTGACAAGAGCTAGCCAGTCGTTGACAAGTTCATGACTGAAGAAGTGTTTGAGTCTTCAAGAAGGTATTCACGCAATCTCAAGCATCTACAGAATCTCTGTAATATGAAGAATGTGCATTAAATAAGTAAGAGCAAAATAAGCGAGAGCAGACAATACGTTTGAGGTTGGTGACGATAGACAAGTTCCGTTCAAGTATGTAGCAGCTTCAGGGCGGAATTTCAAGCAGAAGCAGTGTGACGCGTCTACAGCCTCCCGTGCAGCTTCTGCCCAATCCTGCTCGCACACCCCAAGCTCAACTCCTACTATGGTCTTGTTGAATGTCGTCAGAGTCAGTCCATAAGGTTGGCGAATACGCGACTCCCAGCTCTCTGGGATCCGCTCATGAAGAAGAAAGCTGTGGAGGTCGTCTACGCGACCTCCAAAGACAGTGACTAGAGTTGCAGCACTAATGGAGCGTTCAAAAGTGCGCTCGAACAGGGATGGTGCAATAACGTACTTCGTGCTCCCAAAGATCCTGTGGAAAAAGTTGTCGGAGAACCCCTTGTTTACTGCACGCGCGACTGCACGTCGCTTGCCGAGTATCCTGGAAAGATCTTTGGTGGTGATAAGATCATTACCGTCCTTGTCCTTGCCGGTCGCTGCCGCAAGTAACTCTTCAATAAAAGGAACATGTTTTACCGACTGGTCCGGTTGAAAAGCAGCGTCGAGGCCTAAAGATTTGTCTTTCACATAATTTACAAGAAGAAGCGGAGGAAACTGCTCACGTAAGAGTGAGCCGTCGTGCTCAATACCACCGTGCTGGTCGAGTTCTTCCAAGTCAAATGTATCCTCGCTGTAGCTTCTCTTGAGCATGCGAGCCGCAAAGTGCGGTACAAATGAGCAGAATGTTGGACTGAAGTTGTATGTTGCCCGGATATGGGAGCCAAGTTCGACAAACGAGATCTCGCGGCCACTACGTGAGATGATGCCTGGGGGTTAATGGTGTCACACCAACACTACTACCCACGCTCAAGCACTGAAGCTGGCAGAATCACTCACCATGGTTGGCCATCGCATTGAGTGCAGGGCAAGAGCAGCGGGAGTCGGTCTCCTTGGGGGGCATATATTCGGGCCAATACCCTCCATAGCCTGGGTGGCCTTCAGGGGTGACATGACTGATGCGACGGTTCCTCCTCACGAGATTGGAGAGCGTAAGGAGAACATCCCAAGATAGAATCCCGACATCGAATAAAAAATGAGACACGCCGGAGAAGAAGTTCATATTTCCTTGCGTCAATGGTCACTGATAGGTATGTCAAAGGTACAGGAAGAGATAGATAGGTACATTTCACTGAGCTCAAGTATATATACGGATTCGGATAACGTACCTGATGTCACAGGACTGACAGACAAAGTTCTGGATCCTGACGCTATGTGTGTATTTCGAACCATACTATAAACGCCCGGCCTGTGAAGTCGAATGTTCCCCTAAGGATACACCGAGACGTAGGAGAACCCGAGATGACTAGTGGCGTAGAAAAGGAGAGATCGATAGCTTAGTGGTCTATGCATGGTCAGCCAGATGGACAAACTTCTCTAAGGAACTATAAGAACACCCAAATCAGCAGTCTGACTGGGCATAGCCTTCATCGAGCTTCTTCGACACGAAGAACATCCAAATCGTAATTTTGGGCGTTCGACAGCTTGGATCATTGATGTGGCTCTCAAAGCGCCTGCTTGTCCAGCCACATACCGTGACGGACTCCGGGTCAAAGGGGCCGCAGTGTTTCGTGTTTGAGTTTTCTGAACCTGGAAACACCTGAGTTCGAATGATAGTGATCAAGTTGGAACCTGGATGAACCTAAGTTATTGAGCCGCTATGAATAGATTGTTGACAATCTTCTGTCTCGACATGTACAGTCCGTTATTATTTTTGTTGACATGTGAATGTGAAGTCATAAACATAAACATTGAAAATCACGTGATGTCAGCTTGCAGCGACGTTTTCTCGGTTCTTTCAGGCGTCGATAAAGAGCATGGCAGCAGCAGCAGCAGGGTGCACGCCAGGGCTTGCTTCCACCTCATACAAGCTCCCTTCCATTACTTCCACATTGCGATATAAAGGGCATTGTAATACCCGCTGCTTTTCATCCACATGTCGACGAGCAGCCCACTCGCGCGATCACTATGCGACCCTTGGAGTCCCAATTACGGCGACGAAGGCTCAAATAAAGGCATGGGTCGTTTTCTTCGTGAAAGGAATTGTCCCTCACAATCTCATCTTAGACACACTTCTACCAAGTGAGTCGTTCTCAACTGGCAACACCGGATAGCTGATGCATCGCACCGACTCTTAGCTTAGCAAGAAATATCATCCCGATGTCAGTCAGGACAGTACGGCACGGGGAAAATTTCACGCAGTGAGTGAAGCCTACGCAGTGCTCGGAGACGATCGGAAGCGGTACGTCTCACAGCGCTCACCCGATATGCCGACCTGATGACTTGTTGGCAGGCGAGCGTACGATCGTAGTATCCACCACGCATCACCGTCACACACATCCTCTCAGCATCCACAAGCAACCACAACACGTCCCTCCAATCAATCAGGGTCACGCAATGCGTGGCAAAATCATCCACGTCAACATCAGCGCCGTGACCCAAAGTCCAGCCATGCGCATGACCCAAACACAACGTATGATCACCCATGGGAGCGTGCTCGTGCAGGCAAGTACACGTATTATCAACCTCCCCCGGATGGTCATTCGCGCACGTCATATACATGGTCGCATACAAATCCATTTTCCAGCCCACACGTCCAACGAGCGACCGGTCGTAGGTCTGCATATCCATCACCAGGAACGGGCCCGTCTACTAGTAGTGGTAGCGATGAAGATATGGCCAAAGGAGGACCACGACCGGAAAGAACGCAAACGGACGAGGACATAGCTGCAGCGGAGAGTGTCGTAGGGCGTGTGTTTGCGGTGTCTGGACTTTTAACTTTCATGTTAGTAATAGCACAGTTTGCGGGTGCACCGTGGGGCAGTGCGCACGCGTGAGTTAATGCATTGTAATCAGTGTGTCAAACTCCGTCGAAACTTGTGACCAGCTTAAAGTCTAATGCTACAGCAAATGCAATTATTCCGCAACAACTTGATACATACATCAACCGTCTGTCTATACCAACTTCCTTACACGGGTATGTAAATCATATTTACTATGTGTTGGCGCAGGCGTCAGTATTTTGTGACGTAGGGTCTTCTATGTGTTCCTGTGGTGCACTGATTTTACTCTCGTTGTTTCTTTGCCGTAACCGCACCAAGAAGGCCCTGGTATATCCAAGTAAGCTCTCGACTCCCCGATCCACACATACCACTAACAATGCCACAGAGAAGGCAATGATTACTTTCAGTTGGAATTCGCTTAACTGAATTTGAGTCTCATTTTCTTCTGGTCTCTCATGAGAAGACGCGGCTTTCTGGGTAGAGGACGAAGTCGCCTGGGGTTGCAGCTTCTCCTTCTCCCTATCTTGCCTGATCTTGTTCATCGCCGTCCAGTATCCAGCGGGCGGACGATATAACGTCGTCGATGGGCCTGACTTGACTGCGTCCCAGAAAGTGGGATCAAGCGGCCGGGGTGAAGACGAGGGCACTTGTCCCGTTTGTTGATCTCGCAGTCCCGTGAGAAGAGCAGAATGCAGCTGCTCGTATTGATCGTATTTCCGTCTGTAATGACAGTCAGAACCAGTATACATATTATTACAGTTCACCGAGTCTCAAAAATAAAGCGCACCGAGCTTTTTTCTTGCCAAGCACAGCATAAGGCATCCGTAACCTTTTTGAAAATTTCGGGGGAACTTGGATCTTGAGAGACGTCAGGGTGATGTTTCTTGCTCAGCTACATGCGCGTCACTTCAACGATATGCATCGACTGTGACTAAACCACACCTCGTAGTACCTTTTCTGTGGCACCGTATACATTAGCCATTAGAGCTAACTTCGAACTATATAAGATCGAAGACTGACTTTAATTTGGTCCTGCGAAGCATCTCTCCATAACCCAAGCGCGGTATAGTGAACCCACCGGTTCGTTCCGCTTCCTGGATTTTGGGCGGGCTGTGGTGGTGCGGTATCTTCATGCGAATGTATCCATAATGAAAGTTCAAGTGCGAGAGCGTGAATCCATGACGGTTTTTCGTCATCGTGTTTTGGACTTTCGGTGGCGTAGTAGTGTTTGGGATGCGGTAGTACGACTCGAATGTACTTGTTCTGTGATGACCATGGGGAGAGATTGAGGAATGGAAGAGAAGATAGAGACCCTCTGGATCTCATCGGTTGATGGTTGGAGCAACTTGTTGACGTTTAGGTTGGTCGTTGCATCTGACGGAATTACTTTGTGTGGTAGCTTCAACATATGCTCAAGCGCTCAGAAATGAATATTTGAATTCCGACCATCTTCGTTCTATCCACTGCAGGAAACTAGTACACGCTGGTAGTTACATGATGGTATCTATATCATGATGCATATCACACTGGTATGTTCGTTTGGTCCATGAACAGGATAGAATCTGAGTACCGTTCTTTGACGGTCGGCCGAGTCAGGGATTGGCGCTCGCGCCACTACGATAAGTATTACATAATACTTCAACTCACCCCACACCAAGCGCATGCGAGTCCGATCAACACGACGACAGGCCATCTAGACAAGCTACCGTGACGGTTTCGGATATTTTATTTTAATGGCTCAAGAAACAGCTTGCTTCAGTACTGAGGCCACTCAATCTTATTCATCAGGATACAAACACGAGGCTCGTGTAATTGGGGTGTTGAACACGGCATCACTGGTAATAATGGTCCCAAAGCTCGACTTACCAAACATCGCTCAATTTCCACCTGTCCCCCGCTGAAGCCCATCACTCTACACAGCGCTACTATCTACCCATCATGCCATTTGTCGCAGTAGGATCAAACTTGCAGCTTACTACAAAAGAAACAAAAGCACTGAAGTTTCTACCAGCGGGAATCCAAGTTGGATCCCTTATCATACTATTTTATACCATTGCTAACATGCACTCAAGATCTCTGCAAAGAAAGCTCTACAGGGATCCACCATAGATCTGGAAAGGCTGGTTGATTTTATCCCGCTCAGCAATGCTTCCCGTTTTTGTTGCTTGGTGCCCATCTTTCACGCGGCGCTTAGTTCAATACCAAACTACATCAACGCTGAGACCATTCCAGCCATAATGCACGCAAAGTGTGCTCTCATAGGATTGGGGAAGATTTGCACGGTCGCCCCTTCAGCTTCTGATGGTGGAGACGATACCGTGACAATGTATATTGTGAAGAGGTGGGATAAAATATACCCATGGATGCGGTTCTTCGCTCGAAATTGCCTCCCTCCTCCTTATGATGTCTCAGTTACTCCTCCGCACCCAGATATTTGCAATGTATTTGATGCTGCAAAAATATGCATCAGTCCGCTCACGATTATCTGCACCAGATCGGAAGAAGGACGTCACATGCTCCGTTCTTCTGCTTCCGTACAGCACTATATCGCGCAGTTATGGATATTGGTCGGAAACATTAGGGGAAATATGCTCCCAGGCGACCCTGGAACCACATCAGATGGTCTTGTTCCCATGATGCGGTCAACTTTTGCACTAACAAACTATGTGTGCGTATCTAAATCTGAAGACCCAGACAAAATAACCCTTCCGTTATCGAATTATATACATGCTGCAGGAGGGGTGAAGCCTGTTGTCAACACCCTTCTCAAATACATCCGTCGGATTACCAGAGATGCTACTGCTGTAGAAGAACCTCGATCATGGACGGCACACGATCAGAGCGTAAAAGATCTTCATATCTACACTCTTGGTCTTGATTATTCCTTCCAGTTTCTCCAGACTATCAGTCGCCAAGACGCTTCATGCCGCGCACAACTTATCCGCCAAGGTTCGATTCGTACGGTGGTGGATGCAATCACACAGATCTCGCCAAGGATCTTGGTGCAAGCAAACGAGGAATTGGATTTCGATCCACAAATGGGACTCGCAGCGAGACAGAAGGTTCTATGGTCGGGGTACTCGTACATCGCATCTGCTATACGCGATTCAGATGACGGAATAACAGGTGTATGCCAGGCAATTGATGCTGGCCTCCTTCAAACTTTGTCGAAGGCAGTCATTTGCCCGGCTCACACCAACCATCGCGATCCCCTGCCTCGTGGCCGCATGGGTGACATAGAGTTGCTCTTCCTTCTTGCCACATTTTTCATGTACGACAGGGTTGTTGCATCTATTTATCGACACTGGTTTCTCGTGCAAAGTGCTCCTACGGAAAAACCTGAGACACGTGACAAAGGGTTGGGGATTGCTCTCGGACTCGTCCTGAAATCTACTATCGAAGCCATGAATCATCGCAATGTTGAACGTATAAACTTCCATGAATACAGGTGCAGTGGTCCAGGGGTACGCTTATCATCTCTAGTTCCACTATGTGGATATTGATGTGTTCCAGTGTCCTATGTGCACGTCCAAGTTTGTCAGCAAAAAGCGTCGGTGCTCAGGCTGTTTGGTATCAATCTATTGCTCGGAGAAATGCCAAAAGACCGCTTGGCGCAATGGACACAGGAAATGGTGCCAAGTTCTGAGGTGCACTGTTGGTGAGTCTCCTCGGACCTCGTCTCATGCTTCCCGTTCTAATCGTCAACAGGGCCGTGGGGATCACGCGATATCCGTACGAGTCTTCAAGTCATCGCAGGCTTCGAAACTAGCACCATCTCTGGAATGACTAAAGATGTTGAAATGCGCGTCCGTGAAGCACAGCAACAGTTCCCTGCATTCAGCGACAAACTCGTGCTCATGCTTGACATGACTGTGTATCCGCCGGAGAGCCACGTGCTCCCCGTGCACAAGCTTGAGCAATTCCCTGGGGATGACCTTATATGGTCGGAGATCGCTGATGACATTCGTGCACGAAGCGGCTCGCCACCAAAAGGCTATATGTTTTCGGTGGTCAAGGTCCACCTAGGGAAATCGAAGTTTACGCTGTTCAGCCCGAGCACGGCATTGGACATGGCATTTGAGGGTCAGTATTTTTCAGATGATGAGGCATATGGTTCTGCAGATGAAGATGACATAGATGATTGGAACACGCTAGGCGACCAGGGCTTGGATGATGATCCATGAAGATGATAAGTGCTACAATGTTTGATGGTCGTTGTGCTATATGTTTGGTGGCCTTCATTGACTATGCATACCTTTTGCTTACTCTGTACAGGACACATGCAATACCAATGTTGTAGGTTAGTGGTGGAATCGATTGATCTGTGCTTGATTCCAGACGTCATGTCTATGTAGGCAACGTCCATGGTTGAGCCATCCTGATCTGTACACGATAAACAAATTCAGATGCAAACACTAACTATCACTGAATTCTAGCCCGTCTTTCCACAAATTCCAGGGTGTCTTCGTCAGGTATCTTGAGTTGACAACGGTACCCCCGGTCACGTACTTCGCTGTGAAGACGTCCCCGGCTGTCAGCTTTACATGATCAATCAATCACTGGCCTGTGGTTTACGTCATTACAAACATCTATGCCATGCAGATGGTTGCAGGACGTGTACCACTGTATGCATTAGCAGTTAATACTAGTATGTCATGGTATCGCCAGTCATGGTAGGTTCTCTTCAACTTATTCTCAGCTGGTGCTAATTCCTCACTCCATCCAGACAATGTCAACTTGAGATTCGGAAGCATGCAGGCCAAGGTCAGGTAAGTATTATGAGGACCTGACAGATTTTGCAAGGGAAAATAATGGTAGGTTTGTGTGGTTGGTGGAGAAGACTTCTGGAATCTGCAAAGTTGAGTTGTTACTATGATTGCCCGATGCACGTTCTCACTTCGTCCACATTCTAGTTGTGTCATTTCTGACAAACGCACATAAGACTTTTCGCCCATAGCATTCTCCCGATGACGTAAATTTATGTAGGATGTAAGTTCGTGTCGCCTGTCCTTTAATATATATATATATATATATATATATATCTGCGATGCAAACATTCTGACTATGTGCGGAGCTCGCGGCTAGCTACTTTATGGACGCACAGATGTACACTCGGATCAAGGACCTCTGAGTCACTGGTGCGTGTAGCTCATCCGCACCGATACCTGCATTTGATGTCCTTATCTAGATCCCTCACATCACCATCGCTTGCAATCTTAGGCAAACCCATTGATTTGTATGCTATATAGCTGTTTCCGAGTCGAGCGTTCAATGCACTAGAATGAGATTATAATTTTTCTGTTTGTGTTCGTATGGATTTTGAAAATCACTCTCAGCTAACCAGCCGTCTCTCACAGACAGTAATATCATGCCGTGTATGTCTCCCCACATCCGGAGCGTTCTTCGTTTGCTTCTGACTGGCTGCATGAGGCAAGCCTTCTGGGAGTCACAATGTGGTAAGTATCATATAATTCCCGTCCAACTAACTGCACTCCTACAGAGCAACAGGCAACAAAAAAAAACAGCTACATGTCAAGTGGTAAGCATAATGGGTGAATGATCAAGCTCATCAGCAAGGTGCTCTCTAGCGTCTGTCAGTTTACTAGTGACACAACTAAATTTTGACCAAGACTTCGACACTTGGCATGTGTCTTGCAGTCTGAGTTGTGTTTTCTACACTTCTTCGCGGGTCAACGGTTTCGTCGAGGATTCGATCTGGGCAAAGTTGTCCCAGTCCGATTGAGGTGCCTCGCAAGCAACAGACGGACACAACGCAGCTCGACAACCACCTCACATTTACTTTCACGTCCAGCACCTTCTCATTAATAATCCTACCCGAATACCTGTACTTTGGTCGTCACATAATCCAGCTTGCTATTGCCCATTAGACACTTTGTATCGAAAGCATAGAAGCAGGCAGCACTGAGTAAGTCCTGGGAAGTGTGTACTACTTACTGATGCTGTCAGTATTGTTCCTAGTGGTTAAGTAATCTTTGAGGTTCACTCTAGCGTCACCTTCACGCGGTGATGAATACGCAAATAGTTAAACTTGAACGATGGGGACTACGACAGAGTGTGTACAAGTTTAAGGGTACGTGCTTGATGAGAGATTACGGGCGAAGGCGCGCAGCGCCTCCCGGCTCCGAAAAGACTTTGTTCTGGGTACCGAAAGGTGAGCTGCTATCCCGTATATTAGGAGTCTGACGACGCGTGCAGCGAACGTCGAGAAAATCCCAGAACTTTAGGAGGAAGACGACTTGACTTACTCAATCTAGCGCACTGGTGGAAGGGTATATCGAAGGAATTCTTCGTGCAGTGTGGGCGTATCCTGCATGTATGGCGCTAGTACTTGCGCGTGCCTGCGAAGGTAAACTATAAATGCGTCGCTTGCCCATCTACCTTTAACCTTTACTACGTCGAATGGGACGTTTCGTAGGAGGTACTCTAGCGTCCCGCCAATACGAATTCCGTGACCTTGCAATGGCTGGATACCGGCTGCTTTGGTCGCACTTGACAGTCTTTTGAGGAAGTTTGTCTTCGTGAGAGGGCGATGGGATGCTTTGTGGCGGTATGCGAATAGTGCGGTATTCACGGGAGGGTCGTTAATGCGCATGTGATTACGCAGTGCTTCTTCTGGGTCTATGAGTCCGGACTGGCGTGCCCAGAAAACATCTTCCCCTTCCATTGCTATCTTGGTTCGAGGGATGTGAAAGTTAGTCATTTCTAACCCTTGGCGATCTTGCGTGCTACGGACGTCTGAGGGTTTGATATGAAGCTTTGGGTCGAATGCATCTAAACGGGGTACCGTGAATTCACCGACGCGTGCGCATGTGAAGAAAATTGTCGTGAGGCATGCGTATACTGCCGCGTCGAGGGGATTACTCATGTCTAATTTCTCGCGGATGCTTAGGATCACGGGAATGGTGTATGGCTCGCGTTTCGGCTTCTTCGATGAGGCTGGGGTTAGGGAAATGGCTGCTTTCAGCAGTGCGTCAATTTCCGTGTCGCCTCCGAGGGTCCATGCGACGCCATGCAGTGTGTGCCATGCTTTGACGCCGTATACGTAGTTTGCTACCGTTCTTCCCGAATAGTGCCCCGCCATTTCCGTGATGAAGAGGGAGATTAAAACGTGGCTTGCGGGGGCGCGTTGGTCTTCTGGGATCAGCTTGCTGTTGCAGAATACATGATATACCAGTAACCCCGACCCATAGGTTTCTCGCGTGCTCTCTGCGTATGCGTGCAGCATAACGTCTCGTATCTTCTCGATCTCAGCCCGTGACACTGGTAACCGTTTGCCTTGCGCATCTTTTGGAGATCGCACTGACGTGGGTACCCATAAGTATAGTCTGTCCTTTGCCGGGCAGTGTGGCCTGAGTGGTGAGGGTGTTGGGGACAGGTCAGTATTATAGGCTGTCTCTCTGTCAATTGAGTTAATGTGTGTGATAGTGCGTACGTACTAGTCCTTCGACGCTTCGAAGAGCTCTTCTCCACGGTGCTCAAACTCGTGGTTGAGGAGGGCGCGTCGTTGGAGCTCGTCTGGTAGGTGCTCTTTGACCATTGAGAGAACTTGTTTGAGCTGTGGTTTGGGGTGCTGTGCTCTGCTCTCGATGGTGCTTCTCGAGACGTCTGCGATGAAAGGGCGTAGTTCAGTGGGGATGGGGACTGGTGGAAGCATCTGGCATATGGGGGGATATACCGCGGGAGGGTCCGTCTGCGGGGTTGGCTTTACTTGGGATGTATCTGGTAAGGACTGTGCACCGGGCATTGTCTGCGGCCACGTGTATGCGTTTGAAAACTTCATTGCAGGCTTTATTTCTGCTGCGGCCTGACCACCACCCTTCGACAACTCCACGATTGTCTCCGAAAACCTTGAAATAAATGCCGGTGGGACAGGAGCTAAGGATTGTGAGGACCAAGAGCTCGAAACCGACGCTCTCAGCCCATCCGATGTCTCGGTTGTTGCCTTTCCAGCCTGGGAGTAAGTCCCATGCCCTCCATCTCCCGTCGATGTAGATTCCGATCCCGTGACCAGAGCTAGCGTCCGAGTAAGCATGAAAGTCGTGGGCGATGCAGCAGCCTGGTATTGTGCGCGAGAGGTTCTGAGAGCTGAGGGTTTTCTTCCACCACTTAAGGTCCCTCGAGGTGTCGTGCGGAGGAGTGCGGGGTAGGAATGGGCGGTCTTGGAATATTCCCAGCATTCGCTCCAGGTTAGTAAGGTAGGCTCATCCAGCCGGAATGACGTTTGCCGCGTGTAACAACTTCCCGTACAGCTTTTGTACTTCTTGCAGGGTGTGTGTGCCGCGCGTCTGCCACGTGTTGATGGCGTCCAAGTACTTAGCTGTTTTCTCTGATGATAGCGATATTGAGAGGTTGGGGATGTCCCACAGGAATCCCGTGAAGTTCGGGATGGGTCTGAATGCCTTGTCCTTCGATATTTCCCAGATGAAGCCCAAGGGCTGGGAGTGGTGATCGATGTCGGCCATGCACGAAGTGAACTGTGCGTCTTCTGCCAAACGGGGCGATGAGGTTGAGAAATCCTTGATCGGGAATGCGCAGTCTTCGTCGAACTCCTCGTGTGAATCATCCAGCATTGTCTCGCCTCTATACCATTTCCGGCCGCGCTCAATGATGGGACCTCCGTTCGAGGCGATTTGCGCTGCCCATTTCTTACGTCTATTGTTATATTCCAATAGGAATTCACGCCTAATGCGGAAAAATAAATAATCGTCCACCCATTTTGACAAAGGACCGAGTCCTGAGGCTCGAAAGATGTCTGCCCCAGCATCTGCGACATTGCCGTAGATGCCTGCTGATGGGCCGAATCCGAAACACATGGCTGTGTCCACAGCGAAGGCGTCGTTGCCTGGTAAGCGGACGACCAGTCCCGCCCACTGAGAGTGGTGTGAGGGGATCGTTCGGTATGCTTCGGCCACGTCGCGCACGGCTGCTTGAGATCCTGGCGGTAAGCTCCGAACGTATCTGCAAATGGTGGCGAATGTGCCGTATGTACATGGGAATAAGTTCGAGTCGACCCTTGAATTAATTGATCTGATGGGGGGGGCCGGGTTGGTGGGGAAAGATAGGTTTTGTATAAGTCGGAATTTATTCGGTTTACCGGGTTTAGGGATAATGGACAGTGGTGACGTCTGAAACGGACTGATGATTGACTCAAGTTCTTTTGCCGAGAAAGGGCCAATGAAACGATCTTTGGTGAACTCAGTATTAATAATGTTCTGAAAAGCTTCTGCATGTACAATGACCGACGCATTATTGGGGGGGGTGTATGTATGTTCGATCGCGGGGATACCCCCTGAGAATCCCGTTTCGAGACAACCTGGGATGTGCGGGTATTTACTACTAAGATTGAACTCCTCCAGTAACTGGAGCCATGCCCTTGGTTGGTACGGGGTGAGGGCTCTATGCCTTCTCGCCTCGAGGGCAAGTTTGGGCTCCATGGTCTTTGTTGCCGCAGCCTGAGCAGATGTGGGCTGAGTCGTGGTTCTCCGCCGTACATCCCCCAGGTCTTTGCCATCTGTAACAGAGGGGGAGACCGTTTGCGCTGATGATTCGTCCATCTTGTGTCCTTCGAGAGTGAGCTGGGGTGGATTTGTCCCATAGGTTGGATGATTCGCACTGTTGGATGTTGTGTGAGAAGCGGCCGAGACATATGGCGCAGGCGGAACGGCCTCGAGAACCTGCGCCACGGGAAAAACCCTTGCTTCGTTGTTCTCGTTGTTTGCCCTTGTCTTGCGATGGGGATCTGTCCGTTTTCTTCTGGCTGCCCGTTTTAGCGGGGGAGCGCGAGCGTGATGGTCTCCGACGTGCTTCGGATGAATCTCTGTACGTGGTCTTCCGGTGCTGTTGTTGGTACGACGACGGTTCGACATTACTGCTGTGTGACAGTCGATCCTGTGAGTTGTGAGGTAAACGTCCGTGCAGGAACAGATGCGGGCATCCACGTGAGAGGTGGTGTGGGCATCCACGTGAGAGGTGGTGTGGGCATCCACGTGTGGGGACGTGGGCATCCGCGTGAGATGTGATGCGGGCGTCCACGTGAGCGTGAAGTGGGCATCCGTACGTCGAAGTACGGGGAATGAAGGGTCAACAGGTATGATGACGGTTTTGGCGGGAGGGAATGGTCATATCGGGGAGCTCGTTAGTTTTGGTTCAAGTGTTCAGATAGGTAGGTACGTACCATGACTAAGGTCCTTGACCGCACTCTGTCCCATATCTCCTCATTGATGGACCGTAGCAGGGTTTCGTTTATGATTCCGATGTTGAAGCCTTCGTCACGCTTGAGGCGATCGTGCCAGTCCAGGCGTACTTGGGACGCGTAGTGCAGAATGACTAGGTCGCCGAGTTCGCTGGTGTTGCGGATGGAGTGGTTCTCGAGGTGCCAAAAGAACAAGGCGAGGGCGTCTAAGTGAGTTTGAGGCCACTTCGCCGAGTTTGCCTGGGTGAGGAACAGGTTTTTGGCTCGGAGGAAGACGGAGAACGAGAGTTCATGGTCAGGGATTGCTGATCTGGAGGCTTTGAATGCTGAGGACGGTCGGATGGTTAACTGGTCGTCGAGCTTTGCTAAGCTGAACGTGTCGTCAGCAATGGAGCGGGAGGTCTTCATGGCCTCCTTGCATCCGTCTGGGGAGAAGTACCACAGTTCTACGTATTCGAAGCTGTTTAGCTTCTGTATTGCGTATTGAGAGGGACGGGGCGCAATGGCGTCACCGACCGTGACCGTTGCATTGAAACTATTCATCTTGGGTTTCTTCTTCTCCAGTTCGAGACGCTCTTTCTCGGCTTCTGCCTCTTTCGCTATGCACTCTTCTTCTTCGCGAGCTACTCGAGCTCGTTCTATCTCAGCCTCTTCTTGGGCTGCTTCATCTCGTTGGCGGTTCCAGTCGCGGACTCTTGTTTCGTGACCTACTTCCCAGGCTTCTCTCAGCCTGTCTGCTACTGCTTGGTGCGTGGTTCCAGTCGCATTGACTAGGTCGTTGCGGATACCTTCGAATAGGTCTCCGGCGAAGTCTGGGCATACTTCGAAGGAAGGGTCAGCCATTGTGAAATGATGGATTGGATTTTCTTATTTGCGTCTCCGGCAGGTGGTTGCTTTCGGCGATGCTTGGGCGGAAAGGCGTTTTGTAAATGAGAAAAAGGGGAAGACAAAGGAAAAGAAAAAGCTAAGTCGACGAAGTGCACGGGGTGGACTAATCGTCGTGGTGAAGAAGCAAGATGCGTAAAGGCTCCGCTTGCCGTTTGCTCGAAGACTTAGCTCTATTTCCTCCGGTCGTACCTCGCTACGTACATAGAGTGACAAACTCAGCAAGTAGGGAATAAATGCTTTTATTGGGACAAGGAGGTATTGGGATATAGCGAGAACAAGGGATTCTGACTCGAGAGAGATTTCTACTCAAACATCTTTATGCACCTGCAGCGTTGCCCGTCGCAACTAAATGTACCTCGGCATCATTTCTCGTAGGGTGGTAATTCTAGAACCCTGTCGAAATATCGTTCCCACTCAACATATGCTACAATTTCCCCAACCGAAGGACGACTTGCGCGAGGCAACCAGCATTGTTGTATGAACTGCCAGAGCCTGGGTGGTATTTGCGAATCCTTGGGAGGCTCTGGTTTCTTGCCCTTGATGACCTGTCCCAACACTGTAATATCATTTTTTAAGTTGTAGTACGGTACCTTGCAAGTGAATACCTAGAACATCGCAAAGTGAACAGACGTCTTTGGGCAGAAACGTTAAGTTACTAACCTGCAAGGTGATACTGCCAAATGAGTATATGTCGCACTCGGCGCTCAGCGAGATTTTATTATCTTCTGGTGCTTCACATAACTCTGCAGCTACCCACCGAGCGTTCCTTCCGATGGAGCTCGTAAAATAGGAAGTACCGACGAACTCCAGGACGATAGTGGAGAAACCAAAGTCAGCAAGGCATGCCCGACCGTTGGCGTAAATCAAGACATTTGACTGGAGAGTCTGGACGTGAGTAATGAAGGATACACCTTCTGTGAGTAGCTATACACACCCCCGACAGGTCACCATGGATAACCGATTCATTGTGAAGGTATTTTAATCCAAGGGCAATGTCATTCAGCTAGCGTGTGTCAACATGTCAGCAAGCGTCTGGGGGTCGTCACAGAAAAGGGCTTACAAGAGAAAACTTATCTTGAGACGACAACTTGTCTTGTTGACGCTCAAGAAAGCCGGTAAGATCTCCATTTTCAGCCCACGAACAAACCATTGCTGGATGGGGCCCAAAGTCGTTTGCCACTCCATGAAGAGGAAGAATGTTATGATGTTTAAGACGGCCCCAAACTTTCAGTTCACGACGCACTCTCTAAGTCGAGGTATGGTTGGAAAGATGAATATGCATGGAAGAGGAAAATTACCGTTGCATTCTTCCGCGTTAATTCCACGTTGTCCGATTCGAAAGAACGAATAGTCTTCACCGCTACCTGCGCGATGTTTAAGATAATACCATAAGAACTACAAGCCGGGCCTACCTGGACGGTCCCACTGGGCTTCACTAAATTACACTTCCAGATGTCTCCAAAGCCTCCGAAAGCGATCGGATAGGGCGACGTTCTCTGGAGCTCATTAGTCAGATCTTCTAGAGAATCTTCTGTCGCCGATGTTTCTGAGGGAGGTGAAGTAGAAGTCTGGATAACTGCATGAGCCAGGGGTATACATCGATAACATACGTCCATACATTCGGGAGTGAGTGCGCATGAGGTGGCATACCATAGCGCTGCCCTCCACGAAGTGCTGCATGCTTCAGTTCGGACCCGAGCTGAGACGTAGGGTTGAGCTCGATGACCTACAAATATCATCACAAATGTTAGAACAACGACAGGTATCGTCCGCACCTTCTGTATCTGTGGGTCAGGCGCATCATCCAAGTTGGGCATGGTTGTGAAGTCCTCGAATGGATCACCATAGCGCTGCCCTCTACGAAGCGCTGCATGCTTCAGTTTGTACCCAAGATAAGACGTAGGGTTGAGCTCGATGACCTACAAATATCATCACAAATGTTAAAACAATGACAGATATCGTCCGCACCTTTTCCGCGTACGAAAAGGCTTCCTCATAGAGGTTTTGGCCCAACTTCACCTTACTGTGGTGCGCAAAATATAAATAGTATGAGGAATCCGTCTCGAGTGTTGCGGAAAGTATCTTCTCGATGGACCAGAGCAGAATATTCCCATCATAGTCTCCAATCACGAGCAGTTCTCCATTGGGAGATATTGCGACAGAGGAAACATGTGTGGTGTGTTTGAGTCGCTGTCCTATCTGCTTGTGTGACTCGGTGTTCCACAGGCGCACAGTCTTATCGAATGAGATGGTTGCAATGAAGGAGGCATCAGAAGAAATGGCAAGTGAGTCGATGTCGTGAGTGTGACCGGTGCAAGGTTGTCCAATTTGAGTCCCTTTCGACGAGTTCCAAAACTTGATTGTTTGGTCTTGTGATGCAGAGATGAGTTGCTTGCCGTCGGGCGTCCACACAACACTTTTAACCCAACCTTGGTGAGCGAAGTCGATGTCGAATAGAAGCTCAGTCACAATGTTTTCGGTATTCCAAACTCGAACGGCACCTAGTTCGCCGGATGCTAATCGTAGCCCATCTGGGCTGAAGGCAACACAAAATACTGAACCCCGACCACTCGGGAGTGTTGAGAGGACAGCGCCAGTCTTCGCATCCCATATAATAACTGTTTGATCCAGTGACCCGCTTGCGAGTCTCTTTCCATCGGGGGAGAAACACACTGACGAAACCAGGTTTTTATGTTTCTTTAGTTTGAATAGCATCTGCTTCTTATCGACATCCCAGATGATGATGGCCCCAGTTCCTCCACCACTCGCAAATCGTCTATCATCTGGCGATACAGCGACTGAATACACACAGTCACTGTGTCCATCGAATGGATCTCCCACCAATGCTCTTGTCTCCACGTCCCAGATTCGCAGGGTTTCATCCTTTGAAGAAGTGACGATCCGTTGACCGTTTTTGAAGAACGCGACTGCCCACACTTTCTCCGTGTGCACTTGCATGGTTTGTATTGGCGCCGGCTGGGTTGTTTGCGCTGGCATTGCGCGCCTTGCTGCAGCAAGACATGTTTTCTTTGCCCTATCAAGCAATCCTGACATATCGCTAAACGGGGAGATAAATGGTCAATAGCATTTGAAGTTGACGAGAGACGCACTCTGGACCTCACCGGCGTAGTCGTTGATCCTACAGGTCGTGAGTAAGGTTGGATTTCTGCCCATTTATACCCAATTCATGTACATAGACACTTGTCCGTTCTGACTCCATGCTTACCACGCTGCCACTGCACATCACGTCTTGCCCATCTTCAATTGCCGATCATATATTAATTCTTTCATTCTGTTCATAACAAATCCCTGATTATACCCCTGCATTCTTCCCGAAGGATTATAATGGAAATGTGCTTGCCGTATCCCAAAATTTTAGTTTCCATCAAGTGATACCACCTCCCCCTCAGGTAGACTTCTCAAACGGCTCTGCCAGACGCGATCAACATCACGAGATCGTTCCAGGCACATCTCACGATAGACATCCAGAATTACATAGGCACTCGAAAATGCTGTACACGAGAGCGATACGTCAGGCTATCATTGTTTGAGCATCGCAACCTCCCAAAAGTTGCCTTCATAAACACCATCACATAGTTTTCCAGCGGCCTTCATTGACTATGCATACCTTTGCTTTACTCTGTACAGGACACATGCAATACGAATCTTGCGGGTTAGTGGTGGAATCGATCGATCTGCGCTATACATCATTACGAATGCGTATACCATGCGGACGGTTGCAGGATGTGTACTGTACCACTGTATACATTAACAGGAAGTATGTAGGCACGGTATCGCAAGCTATGGTGCCATAGGTTCTCCATTCAATGTTCACCCCTGATACTAATTCCTCATCCAGCCCAGTTTCCCTGCCAAACACACATATGCCACACCATTGCCTCATGCCCTTGCGATCTTCGCTCCATACTCCCATACTCCCAGACAACATCAACTGACACTTTCGACTCGAGACTTGGAAGCATAAACACATGCAGGTCAAGGTCACATATCACGAGGACCTCACAGCTTGTGCGAGGATCAATGATGGTGGATTGTGTGGTTGGTGGAGAAGACTTCTACAAAGTAAGTTGCTATGATTGGCTGATGCGCGTTCTCACTTCATTCGCATTCTAGTTGTGTCAATTTTGATAAATGCACATAAGATTTTTCGCCCATGGAATTCTTCCAACGGACGCCGATTCGTGCAGGATGTAAGTTCGCATCGTGTCGGTCCTTTGATACTTTTTAGTGATGCTGATACTCTGACCATATATGTAGTTCCAAGTCACAGCCAGCTACTTTATGAATGTACAGATGGGCGATCAAGAACCTCATTGGTGCGTGCAGCTGGTCCGCGTTGATGCGCACATTGTAATACCCTTCTTATCCAAATCCTTCATATCAACATCGCTTACAATCTTAGGCAAGCTCACTGATTTGCGTACTATATAGCTGTTTCTAGCGCTAAACGCACTAGAATGGAATGTCTGTGTCTGTATGGATTTTAAGAAATCGCACTTTGCCAACTAGCCGTCTCTCACGCAGTGACATCATGCCATGTATGTCTCTCATATCTGGAGCCCCATGAAGCGACCCTTCTGAGAGCCACGATGACAGATATAGTGAGTACTATCATGTACCAACACCTATCATTCCCGTCCAACTAACTGCACCCCTACAGAGCGATGGGCGTAATAGCAAAAGGCTACATATCAAGGGGTAAGCATTGTGGGTGAATGATCGGGCTCATCAGCGAGGTGCTTATTCTCTCTGGCGCCTGTCATATTACCAGTGACACGATCAAATTCAGACCGAGATCCGGATACTCAGCACTGCATGGGAGGTCCTTGCACCGTGTCTTGCAATCTGGATTATTTTCAAACCCTTTCGTAAACGCCGACTGGATGGTCCATCAGGAATCTTCCCGATGTTAGTGAGGACTCACTTTACACTGCGAACTCGGTGATCAGATTTTCCGCTGACGTTCTGAACTCCTGCATGAGGTATGTTTTCAAACGCTTCCTTGCCTGCAGATTTTTGACTGACGTGTTAATCTGACCATCCCCGAATCTACAAGCTACGGACATGTGTGCTTTGTGGTTATAATGACTCATGAAACAACATACTTCAGTAATACCACTCGATGCACTTATTTCAAAATACAAACACGAGGCTTTTGTAATTGGGGTGTTGACCCCGCATCATCACGGTAACGGTCCCAATGCTCGACCTCACAAACATCTACCAATTTGCACCTGTTCCCCACTGAAGCCCAACACACTATACGACACTACTACCTACCCCTCGTGCCATTTGTCGCATGCGAAGCGAAGTTACTTCAAAGTCACTTTGCTTCGACAGCAACACTATCATCGCCACCACATGATCAGCCCCAAACTTCGCCTCTGGCGCCACCAAAGTCCTTATCCCACCCCAGTGGTCAAGCATCCAATCATTGGAACGGCCAGCACGACAGAAAGAACTACCACGCCAGTGAATTATTTGATTAGATACAAACTACTCATACTCACACAGCGATGCCCTTCTTCACACGTTGCGCAATCCACATCTTGCAGGCAGAAGAGAGGACAGCCGTCAGTGTCAGCATCAGCGGCAGATGCTAACGCCGTCAAAGCAGCAACAACAGCGAGGACAATGCAGAAACGCATTGTTTGTGATGATGTATGGATTGAAGGGGAAAAGTAGGATGATTCCTTCTCTTTGCGTGCTGACATTGTTCTTAATATAAGAAAATCGTGCCTACCTGGAATCCCTTTTCGAACTGTTATACCAGCGGATTGCCACCTCTCAGCTACCTTGTAGAGAAAGGTTTATTGGCAATTTAGCGTGGAGCAAGATGTAAACTCCCGAAACGAGGTCAATTCCGTGCATATTATCACTTAATAGGATCTATCTCAGGCTGGTGAAACCATGTCTACCGGCGATTTGTCATAGGACAGCATATTACCTTGCCAAGTTGCGAGGCCAGCTTGCAACGAGGACTAATGAGCCAAGTTCAGCTCGTTGTTTGGAGAAGGGACTGCATGTCCATCGTTTTAGAATGTTGCAAACCTATGTGACATAGCATATGTGGGACTTGAAGCTTGAAGCTAGATGTCTGTGTTGAAAGAAGTGGACGGGCGTCAAAAGGAGGTGTTGGCATTGACGGTATCACGTGATTGCCAATTTTTTTTTTTTTTTTTTTAAATACATTTATATACCGCATCATGACACGTGATTGCCAACACTGATCGCAGATTCGCGACTCACGTACTCACGAGTCACGAGCGAACTCGTCACTGACACTCATCATCGAATCAGAGCCCACACCGTCTACTCCCTGCACCTTTCTTTTGATGAAACAATCTTGGCCACTAGTTCATGACCCGAAACGAAACTGTGCAGTGTCATGAAGAGTCTAAGGTATAATGCCAGCAATGCTCAGGCTAAGACTGGGAAGTTCGTTGTATATGGGAGATCCGAGACCCGCAGTTGTGTCGATATCGCTAACAGTGTCTGGTCTGGAAGGGCTCGCCGCTCAACTTGAAGGAGAGCCGACATATAAGCTATGGAAAGTGCCGAGAGACCTAGTGCGTATTATCGAATTTGACTTGAACTCACGCCAGAACCTGTACCACATGAAATAATATTTATTGTTCATTGTCAGCACCGTACATACTCGGAGCTGGTAGAGCTGCAATATTGTATTTCAACACATCAAAAATTTAACTCTGACCGGTTCAGCTGATCACCTATATAGGTGCGCTCACAGCAAGTGAATCAACAATTACATGTATCAGAATTACTGTGCATACACGAGGCCCGCGCATGCACGATTGTGCTGTACAGTGTTGTACGCAGCTAATTGTCAAATATCTCATCTCCTTCGCTCTCTCATGTCTCATTCCCTCCTACCCGTCCTCTTACTCATCTGATAAAAATGCCCTCTTCATACGTCAAAGATTTCCTCAATCTGGGCAAAGTAATCACAGTTCGATTGAGGCACTTCATAAAGGACAGACGCACGCAAAAGAAAGTAATTAATGTCCCGACTCCTGAGGGAGTCAGGCCATCGGGCATAGGAAGTCGTCAGTGATGTAATTAACTATTATTTACCGAGCTATGTAGTTAAACGCTTAGTAATGGGCAACATTGGGTACTGCGCACTTCTTAAGTCACTGCTAAACGCAAATCTCTCAGTGATCGCCACAACAATAACTGATATCAGGCAATCTACCAGCTACGGACATGTGTACTTTGTTTTTATAATGACTCAAGAAACGACATGCTTCAGTATACAGACGTCTCAATGCACCTATTTCAAAATACAAACACGAGGCTTTTGTAATTGGGGTGTTGACCACGGCATCATCGCGATAACAGTCCCAATGCTCAACATCTACCAATTTCCACCTGTTCCCCACTGAAGATCATCACACTATACAACGCTACTACCTACCCCTCATGCCATCCGTCGCAGTGGGATCAAGGTTGCAGCTCACTATAGACGAAACAAAAGCACTCAAGTCTCTGCCAGCTGCAACACAAGTTGGATCTCTTATCACACCGTTTCGTTCAATTACTAACATGTGCTCAAGATCATTGCAAAGAGGGCTCTACAAGGATATGCTACAGATCTAGCAAGGCTAGTTGATTTGCTCCGATCAACAATGCTTCCCGTTTTGCTGCTTGGTGCCCATCTTTCACGCGACGCTCAGATCGGTTCAAGTACCAAACTACATTGATCCAAAGACCATTCCTAGCATCATGCGCGCAAAGTTGGCTCTCTTTGGATTGGTGAAGATTGTCTCGGTCACTTCTGAAACTAATGGTATGAAGGACGATCCGGTGACGAAGTATATTGTGAGGAGTTGGGATGAAATATACCCGTGGATGCGGTTCTTCGCTCGAAATTGCCTCCCTCCTCCTTATGATGTCTCAGTTACTCCTCCGCGCCCAGATCTTTGCAGTGTCTTCGATGCTGTAAAATTGTGCATCACTCCGCTTTCAATGATATGCACTGAATCGGAAGAAGGACGTCACATGCTCCGTTCTTCTGTTTCTGTTCAACACTTTGTCGCGCAGTTATGGATATTGGTTGGAAACATTAAAGGAGATATACTCCCAGGCGACCCTGGAACTACACCGGATGGCCTTATTTCCAAGCTCCGGGCGTCTTTTGCGTTGACGAACTTTGTGTGTGTATCTGAATCAGAAGATCCAGACAAAGTCACGCTTCCATTATCGAATTACATACATGCTGCTGGAGGAGTGAAGCCGGTTGTCTTTACCCTTCTCAGATACATCCGTCGGCTTACCAGAGATGCTGCTGCCGTAAAAGAACCTCGATCCTGGACGCCAAATGATCAGAGCATACAAGAACTTCATCTCTACACTCTTGGTCTCGATTATTCCTTCCAGTTTCTCCAGACTATCAGTCGCCAAGACGTCTCATGTCGCGCGCAACTTATCCACCAGGGCTCGATTCGTATAGTGGTGGATACCATCACTCAGGTCTTGCCAAGGATTTTGGTACAAGCAAACAAGGAATTAGATTTTCATCCACAGCTGGGACTCGCGGGTAGGCAGAAAGTTCTGTGGTCGGGTTACTCGTACATCGCATCTGCTATTCGCGATTCAGATGACGGAGTAACAGCTGTATGCCAGGCAATCGATACAGGCCTCCTTCAAACATTGGAAAAGGGGGTTGTTTGCCCGCCTCATGCCAACTCTCGCGATAGTCCAGTCCGTGGCCGCATGGGTGACATAGAGTTACTCTTCCTTCTCGCCACTTTTTTCGTATACCATAGGGTTGTCGAATCCATTTTCCGACACTGGTTTCGCATCCAAAGTGCTCCTAGGGAAAAACGAGAGATACGCGACAAAGGGTTGGGCATGGCTCTGGAAATCGTCCTGAAATCTACTATCGAAGCTATGGACCATCGCAGTGTTGAACCCATAAACTTCCATGAATACAGGTGCAGTGGTCCAGGAGTACGCTTATCATATCTAGTTCCACCATGTGGATATTGATATGTGTTCCAGTGTCCGATGTGCGCATCCAAGTTTGTCAGCAAAAAGCGTCGGTGCTCGGGCTGTTTGGTATCAATCTATTGCTCCGAGAAATGCCAAAGGACTGCTTGGCGCAATGGACACAGGAAGTGGTGCCAAGTTCTGAGGTGCACGGTCGGTGAGTCTCCTCGGTCCTCGTCTCACGCTTCTCGTCCTAATTGCCATCAGGGCCGTGGGGATCACGCGATATCCGTACGAGTCTTCAAGTCATTGCAGGCTTCGAAACCAGTGAGATTTCAGGACTGGCCAAAGACGTGGAAACGCGTGTTCGTGAAGCACAACAGCAGTTCCCTGCATTCCGAAATAAGCTCGTGCTCATGCTCGACATGACTGTGTATCCGTCGGAGGTCAACGTGCTCCCCGTGCACAAGCTTGAGCAGTTCCCTGGGAAGGACCCCATATGGCCGGAGATCGCTGACGAAATTCGCGCACGAAGCGACTCGCCACCGAAAGGATATATGTTTTCGGTGGTGAAGGTCCACCTGGGGAAATCGAAGTTCACCTTGTTCAGCCCGAGCACGGCGTTGCGTATGGCATTTGAGGGTCAGTATTTTTCGGATGACGAGGCGTGTGATCATGTAGATGAAGATGAAATCGATGATTCGAAAACACTAGGCGACCGGGACTTGGATTGTAATTCAGAGCCCTTGGACGATGATGTTTGACGGTCCTTGTGCTATATGTTTAGTGGCCTTCGTTGATTATGCACACCTTTCCTTTACTCTGTACAGGAGACATGCTACAATATCAATCTTGTGGGTTAGTGGTGAATCAATCAATCTGTGCTTCGCTTGATTTCAGACAATTGTATCCAGGCGACGTCATGCATGTCCATGGTCGAACCTCTTCCTAATCTGCGCAGCCCACGTTAACCATGACTGAGTTCTAGCTCGTCTTTCCACGAATTCTGGATGTCTTCATGAGTCAGGCACCCTAGCTCGTTCCCGCGCCTGACGACGGTACACCTGGTCATGTACTTCGTCATCAAGAATTCCCCACTATCAACTTTGCATTGACTCCGTAGTTCAATCGATCACTGGTCTGCGTTTTGCATCATTACCAAAGCTCAAGTGCTCATGTCATGTGCACGGTTGCGAGACGTGTGCCACCGTATGCAAGAGGTATGTTATAGTATTGCAAGTCACGATAAGTTCTCCGTTCAACAGTCACTTTGACTCGTCTTTAGCTAACTCTTCATTCAGTCCAGTTTCCCTGCCAAACACCCACGCGCCCACTATGTCACGGTCTCACCGCATACCCTTGTGACACCCTCCTTTCCTCTGCCCCATTCTTCCAAATACCATCAACTGCTAAACTCGACTCGAGAAGCTTGAACGCATACAGGCCAAGGTCAGGTACCACGAGAACCTGACGTCTTTTTCCAGGGCGAATAATGGTAGGCTTGTGTGGTTGGTGGAGAAGATTTCTGTATCGTGAGTGGTTGCTATGATTGCCTGATGTGCGTTCTCACTTCGTCTGCATTCTAGTTTCGTCGTTTCTGGCAGATGCACATAACACATGCTGGACATGGTATCCTCCCAACGGCATGGAACGTAAGTATTCGTGCATAATATATGTAAGTGTCATCTGTCAGTCTTTTCGATGATTGATTTTTGCGATGCTGATGTACTAACCATACGCGTGTCTCACAGATAGCTACCTTAGTCTGCAGGCTGACGATTATTTCTGCAGACCAGAACCAGAACTGGATGAACTCAAGATGGTCCTATCCATGGCTCCCTCACCTAGAATTCTTAGTCGAACATGCAGGTCAAGTGAATGCATGGATGTATCTATGATAAATGAAAAATATATATTCACAAATACTACCGAGTCTAGAACAAGTATCTAGTTGAATAGGTATTCGAGGCGAACGATAGTTAGCCTAGAACAAGTATGGACGTCACTCTACCTCCTTCCTCAATTCGGAAGAGTCGATCTCGAGCTGCTCTAATTGCTGCGGTGAAGTCCAACAGACACAATCCTCAAACGCCATACTGGCTTGCATGCAACTGTCGTTCGCATGCGTATCCCAAATGCTGATGATGAAACGCGGCACGATAATCAACGGCACGGTATCCTTATACAACACTACAAGTTTCAGCACCACCGTCTGTACATTAGTACATTACATTAGAGTAGATCACTCTAGATTCACAGGAGATCATACCGAAGGGTGAGCCCACAATATCGCCATGATAATCTGACTTGCCAAATTCCTAGCGTGACTTAATGAATTATTCAAAGAACACAACAAAGGGGAACTTACAGGATAAAGTATATGACATGATATCGGACGATCATTACCACGTAGGTGTTAGGCTTCATTTTAAGTCCCCTGCGTTCTTTCAGGTGCTTCCTGAGGTCGGTAATGGCAAGAACAACCAAGAGAATATCGAAGCATATGACGGGGATGGAAGCATATATCGCAGGCATAGGTCCGATATGGTGAGAAGCTAGGCAGTACTTCGTATTTGGAATTGTTGTTATTTCTTGCACTATGTGATCGGGCATCAGCTTGTTAAAAATTCAAGCAAAATAGAGATTCACCTGACATCGCTGATGGTCGACTCCATAGAAATATATCCATCGCTATATAGAGCGCGACGACGGGTAGGAAAAACCCCAGTAGAACATAAAGTATGAGCTTGGATTGGTTGTATAGGACGTAAAGACGCCAGATGAGAACAACTGTAAACGCAAAATCGGTGAGCGCAAAGGTGCGAGAACGTATGGATATATGGCTTACCTTCCGCCAAGCAAAAATATACAGAAAAACCCCATTGCATGAACAGAAACAATCCATAACCTATTTCAATTACATGGTGAGCAAAGCTAGTTTCAGTTGAATACGATATACTAACAACTAAACAAGGCTCGGAGGTCAGCAGCAGATCAGGCTTAGTAATAAAATGAACTTCTGACGTACGGCTGAATCTAAGTCAGTCTCAAACTCTCTAAAGAAAGAATCGATACAACTCACTGCTTCAGGTATATAAAATAGACCTCCCCCTAGCGCTAATCAGTTAATGACGGCTTATTTGGTATCACGTCACGTACAGACGGCGCAAATTCTAGACATTAGCGTTAACATACAATGTATCATCTGAAGAATACAACCACCGCGACGTACATTGCAAGGGCAAAACCAAAATATCGAACCTGACATAGGAACAAAAATGGGAAACCAGGAAGTACTTTGGCAAAGTGGAACTCACAACAAGGTATAGATATGCCATCACTGACCACTGCCTTTCCTACATGGTAACCAGTCAGTTCTGGATCTTCGTATCATCCACGTTAACCCCTAACCCAAACAAACTGGACCTGCGATAATATGATTATGAGTACTCGACGATGATGAAATGAGCGCCTCGTTACCTCTTTCTCGAACTGAAGCACTAGATGATATTAGGTTTAGTCATTCTCTAATGTTTATGAAAGCTACTGACTGTACTCATAGGTTATCAGAGTAATGATTACAACTGGAAAACGACGGAGTTTAGTACGATGCTTCATTTCCAATAAGGCCGACGCACCCGCTATGTAGTTATTCCAGTTAAGAGCATAGAGAGATTGTTCTAGTCCCGACATGAAACCGTGTGGATTAAATGGCGAATTCAGAGAGTGAGGGATTGGCTGCTGGTCGACAGCGTACCATACTTAAGGAGCACATCGGAATCTCGTTAACTTGCAAGGGTTGTAAACTAATGAAAATTGTACGACATCATGCCAAGCTTGCAGCACTGCACTTTTCATTTGATACCACGAATCTCTGTCCTCGATAATTCGCTACCAACGGAAAGGTCGTAAGTGTATCAATAATCACACGGCTGACAAGTTCAAGTTGAAGGGTCACCGGTCACCCTGCGTCACCGGTGGCTGTTACTGCTTCTTGGGCTAGATTCTGCTCGTCCGACTCGGGCTCTCCAATTGTCAGGCAGTGTGAGCGGTAAAGTTATCTGCCCTGGGCCTGACATGGCCATAAAACACCAACTGAAATCCCATCACCATCCACATGACCTTGATAAGTAAGTGCATGATCTAAGGTCAAACATCGAAACAGTAAGAGACGACAGTATATGTATTGATTCCCCGACTCCCGAAGGGAGAAGGGTTTTGTTGACCGCGAACGGTCAGGCACCTGTATCGAAAAATGCCCCGTGGGATATATTTTCCCTTTCTCGCTATCCTTGATGAATGTCTCAAGTTCCCGTGATTTTTTTTTGGCTTGATCGCAACTGCTAGGACTTTATATAATGAACCTATCTTGTTCTCTCGTCTCTCTTGCTACACGTCCCCTCTTTCTTGCTGCTCTGTCAGTTGAGTTCTTTCCTTCGCTCCCTTGTCATTTTGCTGATTTCGTATTGTGGGACAGCAGCTGCACGTGCTTTTGAGTATGCTGCCGTTTTTCTGCAAATGGCCTTGTACAAAACCTCATGTCCTTGATGTCAATGATTGTCCTCCTCATAACCTTGCACATGATATCTCGTCTTACCCATCTTTTTATAATCTGTTGTACTACCCAGATGAATATCCAACTGTATTTGCAACAGCTGACGGATTTTGTCGGTGGTTGGAGTCTGCTCTCGTGAACCACCTTCAATCGTGCCGAAGGTGTTGCTTGGTCCAGTGTGTCATTGGTGTCACTTCCCAACCGCCCAATATTTCTGTTTCTATCGATGGTACTTCGATGCTTTTTACTCCTGCTCACTTTGAGTCCCCGACTTACGTTCATTGTAGTATCTTTAAACACTATGAGGCGTGTCAGGCTAACCTCTCCATGGAAGCTTGCTTGCTGTCTTCTCTCGTGCAGGATCCTCCTTGGTTCTCCTACCCCATTGACCACTATCATGAGGCTGTGCCTGCGTTGCCTGCGACCGTTCTTCATACTGTTACACATGATTTAGGATGTGATAAATCTGAGTCTCGCCGAAAGGAACTCAGCACAGATGTCATCCTCTGACATTTTGTTGCAGCACGCCTTGAGTTTTCGCATCAGTAAACCCCAATTTTCTCCACAGACATAACATTTCCGACAGTTTCCGACAGTTTCCCACAGCGCCCCACAGCGGCACAGAGCTCACAGTAGATTTCTCCCAGCATCGACATTTTCTGATACTAGTTCCTCACAGTAACCCACAGAGGGACAGAGCTCACAGGGTGTACAGCTGCTTACAGTGTTTGTCAGTAAAATACTAGTACTAGTCACCATTTCCATTTCTCAAGCGCTACTACTAGTATGTAGTTTGAGCTAGAGCTATACTTAGAAAATTAAAACAATTTGAAGCACATCCGCCAAGGTCAAGACATAAACAAAATTTCATGGCCGAATCATATTTAGTGAGAGTACTACTGCCAAATACAATGTTTCTATTTGATACAAATCAAAAGAAGGTACTTGTCATCAGTCCAACTGGATGGCGACCTGATGGCAGGATGCGAATGAGTCTATGATACGAAGGTGTTAGTTGGTAGTACTATGTAAATGATAGGCGTACTTACCGTGAAAATTGTGTGGCGCTGGGTGGTGAGAAAGACCATGTTTCCTGAATGTGATGCGCATATGACCCAATCCTACATCCGCCTTGTCGAGCTTGCGCTGAGAGATGGCGGACTTGTGTTTTGAAAGAGACGTCATGACTTCATGTTCTCGGACAATGCAATCGGCAAGTGTTTTCTCTGCATCGAATACATCACGTCGGGCCCTTGCAAGGTCCATGATGAGGTTGGCTTCAAGATCATCAACATCGTTGATGGTCTGTGGGCATGTGAACGAGCATTGCCTAGTAAGATATCACAGTCACTTACCATTGAGCCAATAGCGTCGACCACATCGTACAAATCTGCGATACCACTGCCAGAGTCACCCAGGACATAGTTGGCTTGCCACTTATTGCATCGCGGGCGCATACGTGACGCCGATGATACGTCACTATCACTAGAGACATTCAGATTGAGATGTATTGGTGTGTGGCTTGACTCGGACATGAGGGACTGAAAAACTAATATGTTCGGATTCCGGAATCAATACCTTTACAGTTGAACGTCTCAGAATTCTCACGTGCACGCTATGTCGTCATTCCAGTGTCCTTCATGCGGCAAAGGCGGTTTCAAGAACGACGTCGCTGTTGCTCGTCACATGAGCCAACCTCGTTCTGGGTGCAGTACGTGGCTGCAGGATTTGGCATGCTTTCGCCCCGAGTCTGATGACTCTCATATGGACTCGGATGATGAACCAAATATTTCCATGGATATGGACGATGGACCGAATATACCCGACATCGAGTCTGGTGGTTTTGGGGATTGGGATGAGATGTCTCGAGGGAGTACTGGTGGTAGTGAGAGCCAGGGAATGCCAACTCACAACTCGGAAGTTATCGACTCATATCCTGACTGCGCTCAAACATATGGCAAGGGCTACACGTTCCTCGATCTATTCAATTCCGACAATAACAGCAAACACCGTGCAATGAATCCGTATTACCCATTCAGCAGCCGGAAAGACTGGGAAGTTGGGTCGTGGCTCCTTCGCTCAGGATTGAGCATGGGGAAAATAGACAGTTTTCTTTCACTCGAGATGGTGAGTAACAAATTCGTCGATAATATTTACAATTTTTCTAAGTGATTCAGATAAAGACCCTTCCGTTGTCATTCCTTTCGGCCAAGGAACTTCGCAGTAGAGCGGAAATGTTGCCCAGCGGTCCGCGCTGGATGTCTCAAATCATACCTACAAAATTTCCTACGAAATTGCCCGTTGTGTTGTATTGGCGCGATCCCCTGGATTGTATTTCAAGCCTTCTCAACCATCCTGCCTTTCATGATCAGCTGGACTTTACGCCTCGCAGGGTGTATACCACTGCACAGAGGTTGTGTCGCGTGTTCTCGGAATGGGCGACAGGTGATGACGCGTGGAATATGCAGGTACGCATAGTATCATTTGTGCGAGTTGTCATACTTGTCAGTTTTCGGACAGTCAGCCCTACCAAAAGGTGCAACACTCCTTGGGACCATCTTATCATCTGACAAGACTGAATGTATCGACCATGACGGGCGACAGAGTTGCACATCCCCTTCTCAGTTAGCCTTGCTAACATACGCATGTCTACCCGACTCAAATCGTCTTCGAATGCCTTTGTCCTTACTGCTCTACTCCCCGTCCCAAAATTCATCCACAAGAAGAAACGCATGCGAGGTGTACTTGAGGATCGCCTCATTCACGAATGCTTGGATATAGTTCTACGTCCACTCAAGGTAGCCGCCTGCGAAGGGGTCATGCTGTCAGATCCCATCGGACACAGTCGCTACTGTTTCACACCGCTCGCAAGCTATATTGTCGACACCCCGGAGGCCATGATGCTGGCTGCCGTTGGCGGGAAAACCTCTCCGGTTACTATGGCCATGTATAAACAGTTTGGAGATTCTTTCCGTCACGAACCTCGCACACGAGCAACTACACTCTCCCAGCTGGCTACTGCACGGAGTAAAGTTGATCCCGATGACATCGAGGCTTTTTTCCGTGAGGCCCAGAAGTTTCGTCTGAATGGCGTCAACACACCATTCTGGCTTGATTGGCCCCTCAGTAATCCATCACACTTTCTTACTCCCGAGTTTCTTCACCTCATCCATCGCGAGTTCTACGACCACGATGTAAAGTGGCTCATTTGCGCAGTCGGTGACACAGAGATCGATTTTCGGTTCTCTGTGTTGCAGGTCATCACTGGGTTCCGTCATTTTCATGGCGGGATTTCAAAACTTAAACAGGTTACAGGACGCGCTCAACGCGACATCCAGCGCTCAATTGTCGCGGTCAGCGCGGACACAGTACCTAGCACCGTGATGGCTGCCATATGAGCTCTCATGGACTTTCGGTACCTCGTACAGTCACCCGTAATCGATGACATCCAACTCACCCGTATTTCCACGGCCCTTGAAGAATTTCACGCCAACAAAGATGCAATTATAGATGGCGGATTTCGTCGTGGTCAGCGTGGTGGAGTCATTGAGAACTGGTACATACCAAAGCTGGAGCTCATGCAGTCCATAGTTCCGAGCATAAGGAACACTGGAGTTTCTCTGCAATGGACCGCCGACACCACCAAACATGCGCACATAACGGAAATCAAGGATCCTGCTCGCTCCAGCAACAACAACAACTACGATCCCCAGATATGTCGCCATCTTGACCGTACCGATAAGTGCCGCCGCTTTGACCTCGCTATGAGTCTGCTTAACAATATGGCAGACTCGAAGCGGCAGGGTTCAGATGACGTTGGCGATGTCAATGACAATGTTGATCTCGATGCAGACAACGATCACGATGATGGCGATGTTGATTTCGATGCAGATGTCGATCATGATATCCCACACCTTCTAGCGATGAACAAATACCCTGGGCATTCACGTCCGACCACTAATTACTTCGAAATTGCCAAGGTCCTTCAGCACAGGGAAGCAGGAACAGTCCCTGTGCCATTGCGCTCGTTCGTTATTGAACGCACAGCGTTCCACCTCGCCTACGACCCATCCATCAGAAATATATCTGTTGACGATGCTGCCATTAAGTTTGGCCTTCCCGACTTATGACCAGCCATTGCCAACTTTCTTCGTCGTGAGGATACTCACGGGAGGGATCACATCCATACTATTGGGGGGGCTAGAAGAGCCGGACCCACTACTCCACTTCCCTTCGACAAACTACAAGTCTGGTTTAAGCTTCAGCTCCAGGACACCGATTTTCATGATATCAGCATCATACGGCCTGCACAGACCCTCAACTGCGCACCCCCTTCTGATCCCTGGACCTCTGGCCGGTATGACACAGTCATCATCAATAACGAGGCAAGATGTGTATGGCCCACAGATGGTCTTCACGGTATGTTATTCTTACATTGTACTGAATATTTACTTATTGTCAAGTCGTAGGTCATACTATTGGTCAGATCAGGCTTCTCATGCGTCCTGTTGGAAAGAGTGGCACAAATTGGTCATGGAAGGACCGCTTTCTGGTATATGTACATCGCTTTGACATTGTTCCCCAAAGCTCCGGTACCAATGATCGTGAGCCAAGTACGCAGCTCCACTTGCTCAAATGAGCGAAGCGTTCAAATGGTACTTGGGTGGGTGACATCGTGCCTGTGACACAGCTCAGAGCACTTATCAACCTCGTCCCTCGCTTCAGTGCAAGTGCGGACAACCGCCTCACCCCATATAATAGCATGGAACATGCTTCGCAGTTTTGGCTCAACAAGTATTGGGACAAGAACTCATATTTTCCTCTTTCCATGTAACTTTGACGTAGTCACCCTTTTTTATGCAATGCTCGTGTCAGTTGTGTATCTAGCCAATGGTTATTCTAGTCTATCTTATTCTTAGATCATTGGTCCAATCTTTGATGGCGCTGTGAGGCGCTATGTGGCGTGATAAGCTGGCGTTTGTCTCACTATTGTCACATACAAAATGGCTTGTTTTTTCAGGACCGTTGACAACGGAATCAAATTGTCATCACTTGTGTCTATCCCCGATGTCACTGACGTCCCTGCTATGAACAAGATCACGTCCAACGAGCTTAATCGGCTGGTCACTCACGAGGATACACCAAAGGCCTCACAACCGATACTAGGACACTTACTCACCCAAATCTTCCAGTCTTTCACAATTCCTCTTCCCGACGTGTCCAACCTTAAAATACCTTTTGGAAAAATCCTTCATCACAACCAGCGCATCAACGAAAAGTTTAGCAGTACATCACCAGATACCCTAGTGCCGCTGTATGACACTGAAGCGAAGACTTGGAACTGGGCTCTTCCAGTTGACCCCCCAGAAAATGGTAGTACTCCAGCTGGGGTTGACTCGGGGTCAGACTCGGAGGACAACGCCACACAGGAAACAACTCATGAAGAAAATTTTGCAGCGTTTCTCAATGCTTTTGCTAGTTGCTTGTCACGGTCGCGGTCCGAACTTGTAGCAATACGCTTTGCAACCGGCACATGGAGTGCGGCCAATGCACAGAAGGCATTGCCTGGCAGCGCCATCAAGCGCAAGCCAGATATTGTCCTATCTGACGATATATCTGCCAAGTGGGGAAACATCAGGGTATCAGCAGAACTCACGCACAGTCGATACCAGCCTGCGATGCGACTTGGGAAGGCCGCGGATACCCATGCCTATATTATGATGAGTGAACAGCCCTGGAGGCGCTTCGCTCTCATATTATCATTCACAAATAAATATCGCCACCTTAGGGTCTTGATGTATGACCACTCAGGTGGTGCTGTATCCCCTCGCTTCGATATTTACACGCAACCCAACGCATTTCTACACATCATCGCTGCTATCATGTTTGGGAGTTTAGAGTGCGTCGGTTATGACACAACAGTTTCCTTCTCGAGGATTGTTTCACCACCCCGATCCAAAGATATCCACGGCTATCGTCCCATCAGAAATACTCCTGCCCGACGGAGTAGTACGACAGACCATGCTGTTACCACATCGAGCTCTGATTCTCTTCCAAATCCTGATGTATCATCCGGCGAAGCTCTTGAATCGGTCGTCTCCGATGATTCTGATGACTCTGATGACTCTGATGACTCTGATGAGTCCTCTAGTGATTCTGCTCACGACTCAACTGAAGAGAGTCCGAGCGCCTTGCATGACTCGATGGATGAAGAGAATTCCTCCCCCCCTCAACCCACTGCAACCCGCAGCGCTCCCCTTCTCAGCCTCATATTGCAAATACCCCAGGCTGAGATGACCGAGAGCATCTATTCCGTCACCCCTCTCCCTTCCCAATTCCCTTATTCTACTCAATCACCCGAACCTTGCGGCAAGATTCGTGTAGGGGAGAAAATCTACACCATAAAGAGGATTCTTTTTGCGACCCGAGGCCTCGTTGGTCGCGGAACCGTTTGCTATTTAGTCACCTTGGACGATGAAGACTACATCATCAAAGATCATTGGGTTCTGGGCAAGGACGATAATGTAGTCCTGAATGAGATCAAGATGCTGGAGTTAATGGACAACGTCCCTGGGGTTCCAAGGCTGGTGGATTATTGGGTTGTTGAGCGGTCAGATGGTGAGCCCGACATTACCCGCAAATATCGGCACAAGGAACGCCGGAGTACCAGAGGCACCAGTCGTACTCATGTGCGTCTTGTCTTGAAGCCATGTGGTCGCCCCCTTCACATGTTCCGAACGCTCAAGGAGTTCGTGCGAGCACTAAGAGATATCGTTAAGAGTAAGCATCTAGTTCGTGGTACAGGTGTCTTAAACTGATGCTCTCTGATTTTAGTCCTACAAACTGCAGTGGAGGAACGTCAGATTTTGCATCGGGACTGTAGTCTTAACAACGCGATGATCCTAGACGAGCTTGGCAGTAGTGAAGGGTTTCTTATTGACTGGGAGTTCGCGGTTCGTATTGCCGCGGATAACAAATATCCCATCGGTGGTACAGTAAGTACACCTCATTCATTAAATATTCAGTTTATTAATTCATTTGCCAGGGCACAGTCCCTTTCATGTCACGTGGGCTACTCAACCAGGTCGCAATCCTGCAGCAACAGGCGAACTCGGAATCGATGAAGAAGAAAACTCGGGCACATAAATCAACGAAAAAACCGACAACCCCGAAATCATCGTCGGATTCTTTGGCTCTGCCAATATCATTTGTCGTTCACAGATTCGCGGATGACTTGGAGTCTCTTTTTTTTATATTCGCTTGGGTTTGCATCAAGTTCAGTGGTCCCAATGGCATGGTGCGCCAGGGGCCCTTACCCAATTCCTTGCTGGATCGATGGACAAGCCTTGACTTGGAAACATGCGCCGCCTTCAAGATCACCTTTTTCGCGAATCCAGCAGAAGAAAAGCATCTCACTGATGAATTTCACCCGTACTTCAGGGACCTCATCCCCCTCGCAACCGAGTGGCGTAAAGCTCTGGCGGACAACATGATTCACCCCGTCACCTTCAGTACCATTCTTGGTATACTCAACTCGCATCTTAACAAGCTTCCCGACGACGAGGAGCTCGCAACTACTGTGAATATGCTCAAGAATGATGCTGCCATTCTCGCGGATCGTTTCAAGGGGAAACGGCTTGCTTCAGAGTCTTTCTCTGTTGTGGAGCCTAAGCGACAGAAGTCCCATCATACTGGAGACACTGAGTCTGATTCAGCATCGGGCAGTGATGCATGACCAGGAGGGAAAGGTGATTCGATTTGTCCACCCGCTCATCATACGCTATCTTCTTTGTTATTAGCTTGTTTGCACTGGCATATGCATACCTAGAATCTCGTGTACTGTGTTACGTTGTTATGATAGTTCACCTACGAGCACCCTACTGATTTTTCTCTTTCTCTTCACAATCAGACAGTTTCTTTTACGTACTACTATTCATCTTGCCAATGATGCGCACTGTTTTTGCTTATGTAATCGAAATTTGAATGTAACTCTCAGGCTGGGTGCGAAACGTTTTCTTAACTGACGTCAATATGAAGCACATCTTCTCTCGCTAGTCCCATCTGAATATCGAGTACGAGTCATGATACACAACTCTTGTGACACATTGACTCAGGTGTGTTGCTCTATTACTATCATTACTAACAATGAAGTTTTTCTCTCGCTAGTCGTCCGAATATCGATTACTGAGACATGATATAAAATCCTCGTGAGTCTGGTATAATTCATCAGCGTTGCCTCTTCCTGTTCTTTATTGCAGTGATGCCTCCCCGTGCCGTTGCCAGTCCCAAGAGGAAACGATCCAAGCGCAAAGGATCTGATGCTTTAAAGACCGGCTTGCCAAAGAAGTCGCGGGCTGCAGACATTGCCAAAGTACCCAGCATGGTACCTCTCGTGTCACTCGACCTGGCTGGAGCAGAAGCAGCAAATGATGCTCCCCGACGTTCTGGCCGCCCTAATGCAGGAACTGGAGGTAGGAACGCCCAGCTGGAGAAAATTGGATTAGCGCTACAATCTAAGCCTCGAGCTCACGAACACAAGGGTAGGACGTCCCTTGGTCCCAATGTTCCAGTCAATCCCCAAGCCCCAGAGCCACGTCGTAAAGGTCGAAAGAAAGATTCTAAGGTAAGTGTTTAATTAATGTTGTTACTCATGTTGATTCTCCCATAGGCGGTTCCTCCACCGTATAGCTCGCTCGTCAGTGATGCTCCAGATGCCTCAGCCATGGATATTGCAGAGCCCAGCTTAACACTACTACAACCTGGCAGACGGTTTGGATTTGCTGCTTCAAACACCACAGACTTTGTTCATCCCGGTACTGCTAAGCCCGATCTTCAGGTGTCGGAAAACCCATATGTCGCCGTTGGGATGAAGGTCGCTGAGCAGCGAGCTAGGGACGTTATTGCTGAGCAGCGAGCTAGGGATGCTATTGCTGAGCAACGAGCTAGGGACGCTATTGCTGAGCAACGAGCAAGGGACGCTATTGCAGAGCAGCGAGCTAGGGATGCTATCGATGAGCAGCGAGCTCGGGATGCTATCAATGAGAAACGAGTTCGGGACGCTATCGCTGAGAAACGAGCTCGGGACGCTATCGCTGAGCAGCGAGCGCAGCATACCCAGAGGTCCGTCTTTTTGGAGCACAACTTAGACCCAGCTCTGCGCCAGGAGGATGACACTGTTAGGGCTCAACGTCATCTGAGGCTGCTAGGATCTGAGGAGGACAGCGACTCCAAAAGCAGCAGCAGCAACGACAGCGATGACAGTGACGACAGCGACAACAAAGATCCCGACGGAGAGGCTGACGGAGAGGATGATGAAGAGGGGGAGAATGATGACACTGTCAAGAGCTCGCAGGAGTTTGGTTGGGGGGAGGCCGGCCGGCTTCAGAAAGAACATCCAGGTAAACATCTTCGTGGCATGATTTCCCTTCATTAAATCGATATCATAGGATTTTCAAAGGATGCACTACCTTCGCAACCTCCAGTCACTCGTCCACTCACACCTGAATTTGAATTCCAGTATTCACGTGATGAAGATGATGTTGTTGCTCTGACAAGCCTTGATAAAACCTCCGTAAGTTTTCTAGTCTAGCTGAGACCGACTCACTTCATTTTGTTCGTCCAGCGGAACGAAAGCTCTCAGGTATGATCACGTTACTTAATTGTGACACGCTTACATTTCTTTTCTTTCAAGGGCCCTCAGGACATCTCACCAGGCCTACAGCAGCAACAGTCCCAACACATTGAGGTGAGATTAGAAATTGTTCTAATTGGCGCTCACAATTAAGTAGACCATTACCTTGAAGCCCGAGGATGTATTGCAGCGCCACCATGAGAAAAACAGAAAGCCCCGTCTTCCTGACCCTGACTCCCTCAAGCTGCTAAATCAAGAAACCGAGTCTAGCGTTCAGCCATCAAGAGCCAAAAGGTCCAAGGCATCGGGTAGTGGGCCAACACCCGATCAACTATCTTGGTATGGCCCGCGCTGGAAGCGTTTTCTGGAGGATGCCAAAGCGGAATGTCGCCTGCAACATGCCCTGGAGAATCCGTTTCCAGCCTTGGTGAAGAACCTACCAGGATCAATCACCGAAGTTCTTATCGCAACGTTGGTTATGTGGGATAGGAACGGTGAACAATTTGAAGCTGGTGAGTGCTCATTTGTTCTCGTTCGTTCTCAAACTAATCTGTCATCGCAGGGGTTTGGCCTGAGCAAAAAATTAATATGTCTCGGTTGGTGCGTATTTAACTCATTCTGGGCCGATATATCGCTGACAGTCTGTACTGAAGCTGTACGACGATCTTTCAACTTGGCGATCAGACTTGAAGAAAACTGCCATAAGCATTGCACCACTATCATATTCGCTCATTCCCCCGCTTTCGGTCCCCGCTCAAGAACGTGCTGCTTGGATTGAACATGCGGCTGCTGGTTTAATCAAAGAATCGCTATTCTTACGGTTTGGGGTGGATGAAATGGTGAGTGATCTTGCACTGATCGCATCTATACTGACAGAAGATTGCCAGGGGAAAACGCGAAATTTTGCCCATCCCGCCCTTCGTGAGGTTGCCATCGCATTCTTTTACACAGGGCCATATCGAATCGCGCAAAGGATGCCAGAGATCTTCCGTACGGAATTGCCGCTCTCGTGTTTGGCTTTGGTTGCCGCAGTGGTAGGTTATCTCCTTCACAAATGTTGTATTAATTTTTTTTCTATACTAGTTCAATTGCGTCCTCGACGGTCTTGCGAAAAACGGACATGGAAAATCATACCCGAATTTTTCAAGCAAGGACTACAGCCCTATTTACAATCGGATGCTCGTATTTCTCAAAGATATCCTTGGAGACGCGTATCATGGTCCGAGGCTGTCAGCTCAACTGCAAGAATGGGCTGCAGCGGGATGGCAAGGATCTCCACCCTCTCCGAAAACTTTTATACTAATTTCATTTGCACAGGGCCGCGGCATTGAATCTCGAAGGAGTTGTTGAGGCGAAGCACGACCACCTGCAAATTCTTCTCGACTAGTTTTCTATTCCCGCGCCCCTCTTTCATCGTTTTAGGCACCGTTGTATCATTGTGTTCCCGATCGTGATCTAATACCGTCCAACATAGTCATGTGATTGAATATATTGGTTTTGTTTTATTTTTAGTGTTGTGTAAGCAGCACAGCGAGCAATATCAGTACAGTGAACAATATCTGCACAGTTCCGGTGCTCTGTGAGTGTCTGTACATACATAGACAGCAATTTTTTTTGCCAATTTAAGTAGAATTTCGTAGTTGCTGGGTGGTCTGTGAGTGTCTGTACAGAAATTCACAGAGCAAGGTGCTACTTGATGAACTGGCTAACAGGGACCAAGCTGTGGAGCTTGCACACTGTACAGCGCTGTACAGCGCTGTACACCACAAAGTGGTTTACTGATGCGGGCCTCACCAATGACGTGATTGCGCAGCGCCTTGGAGCTTCTTTGCCTTCGGATTCTCTTAAGTTTAGGGGCACCTATCTTGCTGCTGGTGTTGTCCACCTGTATGGTGCCGACATCGCTGCAGCACTGCATTGTTCCCTCATACATAACAGTTCTATTGACAATGAGTCTAACTGAGCTCATGCTCACTCTTCAGCGTCCTGGGCCTCTTTCACTCTCGATGATTTGATGCGTCGTTTGGAGAGGCTTTCAAGGGAACAAATTCTGTGTTCCATTTGTGGCTTGCCAAAACCTCCTATGGGATCGGCAATGAAATCTGAAATCTAATGGCGTGTCATGGTATCAAAGTCAGCATAGGCGAGTATGGCAGTAAAGGAAATGAGCATCGACGGCACAAAAGGTATCATGAATAATGACTCAATAAGTGGACGGCCAAGCCACATAGGACGAAGGAACAGAAAAGCTGTCAGACGAAGGTACAGCACTGAAGAACAAGGAAGGAGTAAACATGAGAAGCGATTTCAGGAGCATTTTCAGAATGTTTTTGTACAATAGAGATTGATTGTTAAAGCGGAAGCCTTGCATTTTTACAATCAAAAGAAACGACGATGAAAAGCAAACAGTGTGGTGGGAAGGAATATCATAATTGCGGAGTCGGGGACTGGGTGCACACGCACCGCTACGATATGGGAACTCAGGTAAGCCAGCGTGCTTAGTAACACCCCATCGATATATGCAACAAGCGCCAGTGAGTCTGATAAGGCTTCTCGATCTTCTTTCCGTTCTGCCTGCACACTTTGTCGGTGACCCGGGAAGAAATTTGAAATTGTTTACCTACACGTCTCGAAGCTGGAGCTTCTGAGATTTGATATCTTAATTATCGATGGTCAGCGTGATCACAGCAAGTCGTTCCATGAGGATTGTGCGTGTACGATTAAGGGCTGTGTTGTACACAGCTGCCTGTTAAATATCTCGACTCTTTCGCTCCCCTCCATCTGACTTTCTCTCTTACCTATCATCTAACCCACCCAATCGAAATGCCCTCTCCAAATCCACCGCTCAACGTCAAAATCAAGAATTTTTTCAATATTCTAGATCTTGGCAATGTATTCGCAGTTCGCCGATGGAGGCGCACCCTAAAAATCGGATGTACACAACACAGCTCGACAATCATCCACCACGAAGACGAACACTCCGTCCTTGTAGACGTCCCTAATGGGTTTCCTGTTCCTTTATCCACCCTCCATTCGAATTCATCACTACTAATGCACCATGGTTCTCCGGTTATTTCCTCCGCCACATCCTCTCGGGGCGATTCCTCTGCCCGCAAAGCTTCTGATATGGCTCAGACAGTTTTGCCTTTCGTCCAGGGCGTTGCAGGTGCCATTCCAGTTGCCGGTCCTCCAATTCAAGCTACTATTAGTGGATTATTGACAATTCTTCAAGCCATAGATGTGAGAGCTTATTTTATTGCTAGGACATTTCTTGATTCAGAGGTCGTCATAGAGACGTACTCAGAATAAGGGGGACTTTGATCGCCTGGAATCACGACTTCATCGACTAAACTTATACCTATGCAACGCTCCGACTGCCCAGGATCCCTCTGAACCATACCGGAGGGATTCCGTCATTAGGTATACCCCTTGTTGATGCGTTCTTGAATTTACCTGACATCGAGTCGCACTTAGGATGCTACAAGATATATCGGCCCATGTAACACAGTTGTACAACCGTGGTTTTGGATACACACCTATTACGCAAGCTATTGCCGGATGCTCCAATGAAATCGACCGTTATTTGGCGGATTATTCGGTTGTGTTCTCATCTCTCAAGATTGTTTGCATTTACTCACTATTCGGCTTTGTTAGTTTTCATCTCAAATGCAAAGTCAACACGTGATCTATGAAATGCAGAAAACTTTAGAGAGGCAGGAGGAATTCCTGAGGAGCGTGTTCTTACCCGGGCAGTCCTCTGTAGGGCCGATGGTCAAACTTGGCTTTGTGAAACTGGTAGATGCAACAGACCATTTACACGCAATACCGATGGACGTCTGCGACTCATTTGAGGTAAGCCTCCCCATAAATTATGTCTTCGAGAAGCGTACTCATCCAATTGTCTCTAGCGATTCAATGAGCAGCTCCAGCTTCTATTCAAATGCAACTCAGACGAGGCTCGAATTCAGAGACAGTATATGGAGGAAGGACGTTTCGATTTGTGTATTGACGACGACAAGCAAGTAACCCGGCTCACGAGCCATGAATGGCCAAGCATTACAGCAGGCACAACGATCGTCATGAGGGTCATCTTTGAACGGAGGACTTCATCCTCTAGAGATGACTACCATTGTCACTTTTGCGGCGCCGTGAACAACATTGACATCGGGGCTATTCTACATTCACTTCTACACCAGGCTGGTTGCTCGATAAATTGGTGAGTTTGTCTGTCTTCCGGCTAGAGACGGCGCCTCACGAACAAAAGTCGGAAATGTAAACGACAATTTGAAATCTCACTCGGGAACTTCACTGCGAAGCGGAGCACACAATCATCCATAAATGACTACATTTCAAGAACAGAAGCAGAAATGCACATGATTCGCAATTTTCGCATACAGCAAATAGTAGGTGATCATGAAACTTCACTAACAGTCTGAAACTGAAAATTCAATAATTCTCACCCTAATCTGAACACTGACGGTGCATTGGCTATGTCACGCTCTCAGTTGGTGCGTGTTCTTGTCTTTTGACCTGCTTATTCGACGCTGATTGTCCTCTGGCCATGTCCCGCTCTCAGGAAGTGCGTGTTCTCGTCTTCTGACCTGCTTACCCGACGCTGATTGTCCTCTGGCCATGTCTCGCTCTCAGGAAGTGCGTGTTCTGGCCATGTCCCGCTCTCAGTTGGTGCGTGTTCTCGTCTTTTGACCTGCTTACCCGACGCTGATGGTCCTCTGGCCGTGTCGCGCTCTCAGACAGTGCGTGTTCTCGTCTTTTGACCTGCTTACCCGACGCTGATTGTCCTCTGGCCGTGTCCCGCTCTCAGGCAGTGCGTGTTCTCGTCTTCTGACCTGCTTACCCGACGCTGATGGTCCTCTGGCCGTGTCGCGCTCTCAGGCAGTGCGTGTTCTCGTTTTCTGACCTGCTTACCCGACGCTGATGGTCCTCTGGCCGTGTCGCGCTCTCAGACAGTGCGTGTTCTCGTCTTTTGACCTGCTTACCCGACGCTGATTGTCCTCTGGCCGTGTCCCTCTCTCAGACAGTGCGTGTTCTCGTCTTCTGACCTGCTTACCCGACGCTGATTGTCCTCTGGCCGTGTCCCGCTCTCAGGAAGTGCGTGTTCTCGTCTTTTGACCTGCTTACCCGACGCTGATTGTCCTCTGGCCGTGTCCCGCTCTCAGGAAGTGCGTGTTCTCATCTTTTGACCTGCTTATCCGACGCTGATGGTCCTCTGGCCGTGTCCCGCTCTCAGGAAGTGCGTGTTCTCGTCTTTTGACCTGCTTACCCGACGCTGATTGTCCTCTGGCCATGTCCCGCTCTCAGGAAGTGCGTGTTCTCATCTTTTGACCTGCTTATCCGACGCTGATGGTCCTATGGCCGTGTCCCGCTCTCAGTTGGTGCGTGTTCTCGTCTTTTGACCTGCTTACCCGACGCTGATTGTCCTCTGGCCGTGTCCCGCTCTCAGTTGGTGCGTGTTCTCGTCTTCTGACCTGCTTACCCGACGCTGATTGTCCTCTGGCCATGTCCCGCTCTCAGTTGGTGCGTGTTCTCGTCTTCTGACCTGCTTACCCGACGCTGATGGTCCTCTGGCCGTGTCGCGCTCTCAGTTGGTGCGTGTTCTCATCTTTTGACCTGCTTACCCGACGCTGATGGTCCTCTGGCCGTGTCGCGCTCTCAGGCAGTGCGTATTCTCGTCTTTTGACCTGCTTATTCGACGCTGATTGTCCTCTGGCCGTGTCCCGCTCTCAGGAAGTGCGTGTTCTCGTCTTTTGACCTGCTTACCCGACGCTGATTGTCCTCTGGCCGTGTCCTGCTCTCAGGCAGTGCGTGTTCTCGTCTTCTGACCTGCTTACCCGACGCTGATGGTCCTCTGGCCGTGTCCCGCTCTCAGGGAGTGCGTATTCTCGTCTTTTGACCTGCTTACCCGACGCTGATTGTCCTCTGGCCGTGTCCCACTCTCAGTTGGTGCGTGTTCTCGTCTTTTGACCTGCTTACCCGACGCTGATTGTCCTCTGGCCGTGTCCCTCTCTCAGACAGTGCGTGTTCTCGTCTTTTGACCTGCTTATTCGACGCTGATTGTCCTCTGGCCGTGTCCCGCTCTCAGGCAGTGCGTGTTCTCGTCTTCTGACCTGCTTACCCGACGCTGATGGTCCTCTGGCCGTGTCCCACTCTCAGTTGGTGCGTGTTCTCGTCTTTTGACCTGCTTACCCGACGCTGATTGTCCTCTGGCCATGTCCCGCTCTCAGTTGGTGCGTGTTCTCGTTTTCTGACCTGCTTACCCGACGCTGATTGTCCTCTGGCCGTGTCCCGCTCTCAGGCAGTGCGTGTTCTCGTCTCTTGACTTGCTTATCCGACGCTGATTGTCCTCTGGCCATGTCCCGCTCTCAGGAAGTGCGTGTTCTCGTCTTTTGACCTGCTTATCCGACGCTGATGGTCCTCTGGCCGTGTCCCGCTCTCAGGAAGTGCGTGTTCTCGTCTTTTGACCTGCTTACCCGATGCTGATGGTCCTCTGGCCGTGTCCCGCTCTCAGGCAGTGCGTGTTCTCGTCTTTTGACCTGCTTACCCGATGCTGATGGTCTCATGGCCGTGTCCTGCTCTCAGGAAGTGCGTGTTCTCGTCTTTTGACCTGGTAATCCGATGCATTAACCTTGACGCTGCCAGAATGAGTTTCCTGCCCATGTCTTAATAACATCACGATGACCAGGCCATGTTTTACACCTACATGGTATGTGATGTCATTTTTTCAGCTGAACAGCCAAATGTTACTTTTCATTCTGCTGTCAGATGGTCCGAGTTTTCTCATCAATTTATATCACACCAGGTGTTTGAACTGCTTTTTAGTAGCAGAATATGGGTACAACTGCATTAGATACATAGGAAGACGGTCATGATGATTACGATGACAAGGATGAGCGCAAGGTTTAGCTTATGTGTTTCCAGCCGGCGATGGGGAGGATCATGAGGATACAAATTATCTGCTACTCCCTGTACAACTGCACACTCGGCTTCATATGCTTTCACAATTTTTTCCCCATGTGCATTGTACATGAATCTTCAGGTGAACCCGGTGTTTAAGCTCATGATTACTGTGAGATCTGTGTCGAACACACCACTGTGCCTCATGTACTTTTTGCTGCTTATTATCATGTCCGAAACACTCAATTGCAATTTGCCTCCCGAGTAAGAGGTAGCTTAGGACAGCTATACAGTACATTTAGTCGAAACCTTGGAGTCCAAAACATTTCACATCAGAAATTGCGTCTCAGGAGAGCTGCAGGTGCATATGCCTTGATGGAATGATGTCATGCCTGCACATTGACGCATGCATGTGCATGCATTGCACGTACTGGTATCAGGATATGCGAAGTATATCATATAGGTGCACGGCTCAATTCTGGTGGTTTAGGACCCACCAGCCTTCCTCGACCTACCGTTGCATTTCACAGATTATTCAGACCCATCCTTCTAGTTCCCGCATAAACTTGCAGTGGATGCTGTGAATATCGATATCAATCATAGTAACAGCTGAGTTACTTGAACATACCTCCCCGCACATATTCGTGGGCTCTACTCACATAAAAGATGTGAAGCCGCCACTCACATCATTGTTTTCATGCTAACCTGCGTTGACCAATCCTGTTGTGGGACAATGTTAATGGGCAATTGCGGTCCGAGACCCCATGACTCAGGAGCATATCAAGACCTGAACCGAGACAAGGAACCAGTGGCCATGTAGTAAGTACTCGTGTTGTCTTCTTACCTTTCTTTGAACAAGAGTGTGGTAAGTTTCCTGCGATGAAACACAGTACGTCATTAATTCGTGTTATGACTCTGATAGCGACAAAACGCAACTGCACTGCGAGTCGAGTCATTTCTATTGAAGGTTGATTTCAGTCCCCCGGGTCCCGGAGCCCTCCAAAATGACACAAGCTGACTCAGCAATGCTGTTCCGCTGACAGTGATAAGGCGTGTAACTCAAGCAACATAGCTAGAGTCATTCTACCAGTCCCCTTCGCATGGAAACATCCTCACCTGGAACAATAATCCAACATCAACTTGAGAACCAAGACCAAGTACCCAGTTCTGCAAATCTGAGCTCAAACTCAAGGAGAAACCCTCGTGGCAGTCGTCCCAGAACTCGTGTTACTCCAGTGAATGCAGCCGGTTCTGATGTGGTAGTTGCTCCGGAGACAGGTGGCACAAGCAACAGACAGCCTCACCGGAACTTCAATCAGAACAGATCTGATGATCACAAGCAGGGAAGCGCGAATCCGCGTAGACCACCTGGTGCTTCTCGACGCGCTGGCTCTAGTCCTGTTGCAGGTGAAACAGGTGATGGAGACGCACGGCCAAGGAAGAATAATCATCCAAGACGTCGCCAGGGTGTCATCACCACAAACGAACCCAAAGTTACTGATTCTCAACCCCAATCGCAGTCAAAGCGTCTATCCCGGCGTTCCAAATTTAATTCGTCACTTTCTGAACCGACACCATTAAGTGGTGACTCAAAAATTGAAGTTGGAGCCCATTCCCCATCGCAAGCCTTTTCTCTGCCCAAGAAAGCGAAGCCTCCACGACCGAAGGCACCTCTCGCCGATGACCTGACTTCGATTCTTACTCACGCTCTCAGCACCCATCCTTATCCTGATTGCCCAATCTGCTTCAACCCTATTCGTCCAGAGCAGCATACATGGTCCTGCTCTTCTTCAGATCCCTCTGAAAATCTCCAATGCTGTTGGACTACGTTCCACCTCAAGTGCATTCGGGCTTGGGCTTCCAAAAGTGTCAAGGACATTCAAGATGCATGGCGTGCCCGTGGTGAGGAACGTACTGGCGAATGGAGATGTCCTGGTTGTCAAGCCAAACGTGAATCTGTACCATCCAGCTACTTGCAAGTACCACATATCTACTCGTGTATCGTGTACTTACATATTACCATCAGGTGCTTTTGTCATCGCATTACAGATCCATCCCCTACTCGCCTTGTCACTCCACATAGCTGTGCATATCCCTGCTCTCGCGTACGTACTTCTGCCTGCGGTCACGGCTGTCCTCTTCCCTGTCACCCTGGTCCCTGTCCGCCGTGCGCTATCACCGTCCGGAAGGGCTGTTGGTGTGGACGCCAAGTCTCAACGGTCCGTTGCTCTTCCCTGGCATCTCCAAACTCGACCACTGGCGTTTCATGTGGCGTTATTTGTAGCAAGCCCTTGTCGTGCGGGAATCCCCAGCATACATGCGCTCAGGTTTGCCACCCCGGTGAGTGCAAGGCCTGCACCGTGGCTGAAACCGTCGCGTGTTATTGTGGGAAAGAGGAGAAAGAAGTCCCGTGTGGGAACAGGAAAGATCGGGCAGTTGTATGCGCTGTTGAGGGAGAGGTTGGCTGGGAGGGCCGCTATGAATGTGATGGTGTTTGTGATAGGCAAGTATTCATTCATCTTATTACCTATGTCATATTTCGGACGTAGAATCGTGCATGATGCAGCGCACATGTTCACATTTTCTTTCTACTCAAGTGTATGTCCTGCAACCGATAAAGGATACGCTAGCTCGTTCCTAAATCATCGTGACACGCCACACGCCTGTATGCTGATATCCCTCTCACAGACCATTTGCATGCGGAGTACACACTTGCGAGAAAGGATGTCATCCCCCGTCATTCACACCTCCAAGATGCCCGCTTGATCCATCCATCATGCAAACATGTGCCTGCGGCAGGTTCGCTCTCCCTACTGTTGAACAACATGATCACTATATCCACGGACCGGAATCAATGACCATTCCAAAATACAACGCCAGTGGCAAAGATATTGCGTATTTCCTCGGACCTCGCACATCTTGTACCGTTCCTGTCCCTACATGCAAGCAGAAGTGCATCAAAACTTTACCTGACTGCTCGCACCAATGCGGGGTTAGCTGTCATACTGGGCCCTGCCCACCATGCACCGAGCTCATAGAGCGCACGTGTCGATGCGGAGCGACGAAGAAAATGATCAAGTGCGGCGAAGTCATCGAGGCTAGTGAAGGTAACGAAGCCGGTGATGTCCTTTGCGATCGTGCATGCATAGCCCTACGCATATGCGGGCGCCACCAATGCAATCGCATTTGCTGCCCTCTCGCGTCTCTTTCAGCCGGGCAAAAAGGAAAGGGCAAGAAACGTGCAGGATTGCTGGACGAGCTTGGCGCTGAAGAAGGTGGGCTGCACGAGTGCGACCTACCTTGTGGGAAGATGTTGAGTTGTGGGAACCATCGATGCGAGCGAAAAGACCATCGAGGCGCATGTGGGGTGTGTTTGCAGAGCATTTATGAGGATGTAAGTAGTTTTTTCTATTGATCATCCTTAATGTTTTTGGCCTGACGCTTAAATAGCTCATATGCCCGTGTGGTCGGACGGCTTTGGAGCCTCCAATTCCATGTGGTACGATGATGACTTGCAGTTATCCGTGCGCAAGGCCCCCACCTCCGTGTGGCCATTCGCGCGTCCCCCATGCATGCCATGAGGGCGTGATCATCGCCGGTGCGGACCCAGGTCAACCAGTGGAGGCATCTCCTTGCCCACCATGTCCGTTCCTCACAAGCAAACAGTGTGCTTGCGGGAAGAAGATGGTGGATAATATCAGGTGTGCGCAGGAGCGGGTGAATTGCGGTACCATATGCGGAAAGTGAGTTTTGTATCTGTCTGACGGTGATCGTATTAAATGATTTAACTTTTGCTTCGCAGATTGCTAGCATGCGGTTTCCACCATTGCGAACGCCTATGCCATGCAGATGATTGTGGAACATGTACCGCTGTATGCGGCAAGTCTCGCAAATCATGGTAAGTTCTTCAACATCTTTCATTCTCTCGTCTTCAGCTAATATACATTTCTCCTTCAATCTAGCTTGCCAGCACAACACCCATGCACCCAGACATGCCACGCCCCAGCAGCATGCCCTGAAACCGAAGCCTGTCTCACTCTCGTTACTCTCACCTGTCCCTGCGGCCACCTCCGCTCTTCTATCCCATGTTCCCAAGCAAACTCAACCGCCCAGCTTAAATGCACTGGCGAATGTGCGATAAAGAAACGCAATGCACGACTTGCAGATGCTCTTGGCATCAGCCCTGAGAAGCGCGAGGGTTTACAGGCCAAGGTCACTTATAATGATGACCTAGTCACTTTTGCGAGGGTGAATGGTAAGTTTGTGGGGCTGGTGGAGAAGACATTTGCAGAGTGAGTTGGGGTATATCTCATAAATCTGATGCGCGTTCTCACTCTGTTCTCTGTTCTAGTTTCATTACTTCTGACAAACGCACACAAGTCCTCCCGCACATGCCTCCTGAGCGACGTAAATTCGTGCATGATGTGAGTTTACTTTATTCTCTTAGTTTTTGAAACATTGTTTTCTGTTATGCTGATATATCAACTGCGTACAGCTTGCGTCTATCTACCGCATGGATACACAAATGGTCGATCAGGAACCCCACCGAAGTGTACAGCTCATCCGACGTGTCGATACCCGCATCCCAACGCCACTTTTGTCTGCATCCCTCCCATCACCATCGCCTGCAGTCTTGGGCAAACTCGGTGACTTACGAGCTCCGAAAGCTGTATCAAGCGTGACGAGCGGAAGTGGAGTGTGGGCCAAACCCCAGCCAAAGGTTGCAGAAGCAGGCGGGAAGTGGACGGCAGTCGTTTCACGCCCTGGGTCTGGAAGTTCTTCGCCTGCGCCTGGTGCGTCCTCGAGCTCGGGAGGGACTCAAATTGGTACTGCTACTTTGAGCATGAAGCCGAGTGCCGGAGCATGGGTGTCTTCTTCTGTGCAGCGTGCGAGAGAGGCAGCCAGTCTGCAGATAGGTGGGGAGGAAGAGGTGGTGCCGGATGATTGGGAGGATGATGTGTAGAGTCGGTCAGTTGGCACACTGACAATGATGGGAAATATCAATAGATAGATCTAGCTGTGATTCAGTAGACACGAGGCTTGGATCATCATCAGTGGGTTCGATTGTGCTACAGAGCGTTCTGTAGTACTGTACTACCCTGTAGCAAATTACGTTTCCTTGATGATAGTCATTAAGGTCTGTCTCGAGAATATGTGTTTAAAAAACTGGCGAGGCAGGGAAAAAATGAGGCCCATTACAAAGCCCTGGTGAACATGTTCAAAGAGTAGGGATTCACGATATCCAGTAGCTGCACTTTTGTTTCACTATTTGCTTAAGTAGCTGCATAACATTGACGTTGGAAAGGATAGTTGCCTCTACAGAATTTCACAGGCCCACGGAGATGTCTGGAATATTGGTATCATGGTGTCTGAAATTAGTAGGGCTCTTGCTTCTACTACCGTCAGGATTGAAGACCAGCTTCCACACAATTCGCAAGCGTGCGGTTGGAACGAAAACGTGGTTGAGTGCGGAGGTGCTTCAGGTGGACAAATTGTACCATGAGCGGTACCTGGTATAGGCATTGTCCTCGACTGCCACTGCAAGCAACGTCAACCAATGGAGCTAATAGAATATCAAAGAAGTGTCGGAGTTGAGAAGGGCAGAAACGGCACTGCCTGGAGCTACCTCTTGGTAGAAAGTAGCAAGATAGTCATGCGTCATCTTCACGCCCTTCTCCATCATGGCTTCGACCTTTGATTTGGAAACAGTGTCTGCAGCGAAGAAATTAATATGACGACCATACTGAGTGACTGCAGATACTTACACTACGTGCCAACAATTCATGGTTATCGTGATCTATGTTGATTGGGTCGCGCCCCTGGGCCCAAACGTGGAATCGAACAGAGGCGAGGTGACACCATGTATGACCGGCGATCACAATGCGTTTGTCGTAAAATTGTGCTGGATCCTCTTGAAGCAGATGAAATAAAGAGGGCGAACGAGCTGGTGTCTCCTGGAGCGGCATCTGCCATGCTTACGACACATGTTCAGGTGAGCAATATGGATGAGGCTCGTCAATGATAATCATTATAACCATCAGTACGTCTGGACTGTCGGCAATTCCTTCTTTGATTTTGCGAAGAACCAAATCTGTGTTTCGCGCAAATGCACATTCCCTGATGACGTGGACCCTCCCACCTCGGGTTACCGTAACAGTCCGAATTAACATGTCTGGAATGGTAGACCCCAGCTGAAAGTTCATAGGTAACGTGGTAGACAGAACTTGCTGGTTGCGATCAAAATTGAGCAAACAGCGAAAGAATTCTTGACCCAAGTAACTGAACGGAACGTCATTCATGTAACTGCGCGCTTAGACGAGGAGGGTGCGATCGTTGAAGTAACTCAGTCTGCAAGGATTTAGTACATTATTAGTCGCGAGAAGTGATTCATTCACGCTACCTTGGTATTGCTGGTAACGTATGCCAATTCAAGTCCATAATTTAGGATACTGTTGAGTACACCTCATAATCAACATCAGAAAACTCCTGTTACAATAATAAAATGAGTACCTGCACCCCGCATATGAATTCGAGCATATCGCAGATTCTTCCTCGGGGTCTGGCTCCATGGGTGGCGCCGATGCACTCCAGCACGTCCCTGCACTGACCTTAAAGAACGAATGTTACGGTCAGCGTAAGCCTTGGGTGAGTGAGTCACAAATAATCAATGGTGTCAAGGTCGGCAACGTATATTGAGAGTCCTTCAAATCAGCTAATGTCAAACCCGTACTGTCCGACTCGGAGTCAACGGGGAGCATCATGAGATTGTAAGTCAATGCGGTTCTGCTCCAGGCACAAATAATTTGGTCAGTTGTGGAAGTTGGTCTCCTTTGCAGGCCAGGCTAGAACTCCAGGCGAACGAAAACATCAAGTACTAGTTATTGCCAGTTGAAACGTTGAACGTTGGTTGAACGCAAATATACATAAGTTTGAGGCACGCACTGGTCCAAAGCAACGTTAACTTCGGAGTCATTATATGAAAGATTATGTAAGTATTCGCTAGCGCTGCTGCCGCCACCGCGGCCAGCCTGCTGCTTTTCATAAACCTGCCGTTTCAATCTGTCAAAAGTCGACTAGTCAACTGCCAGAGGGGCAATACATCATGTTTAGACAGCAAGACCAAATAAACCACTGCAGCATTAGCCGTTTTCCAGCCGCGAGTTCTGTGCATTCAACATTGTATTTCAGACATGGTTCTTCCGCCGAGGCCGTAGTTTCTGTGGACCGTGACATATACCAACGAGACATCTCCTCCAAACAGTCATCGGACTGATTGATCTCCCATCATACAAAACTCGCGCTGATGATACCGCATACCTTTTTGGTTCCCCTCATGATCTAGCATGAAACCTCATTTTCCCATATGGACCTGTACTCTCCTGTTTCCCTTATCTTCTGCGCCTTCCGCACTCGAGGTATCAACTGTCTTGTTTGCGGTACACTAGTGACTGCGGAGTAGCTTTAAAACCTTTCTCTTGTAATGAACAATTGTGGGGAAACCATAGTGCACGCTCTCGTTACTGCGAGACTGCATAAAGACCATCAGATCGGGGTGTCAAGGCTGTATGTGACGCTTATCAGCCAGAGTGTCAAAAAATGCTGGAGACGCTCGACCAGGTAGAACAACGTCACGAAGCTGAACGATCAAAGGTGGGTTGTTCTCGGCAAATATGATCTTCCTTTATCAATAATCATTTTCACAGCAGTGGCTTGCGCAAGGGGTCAGTCGGAATTTGATGTGGAAATCCGGGAGCGACAGCATGAAATCGACCAGGTGCATGCTGAAATTGGGTAACTTCGTGCGAACCTTGCAGCTTCAGAGATATTTGCTATCCTCATAGTCACTTGGCTTCCCATCGATTTTCAATCTCTCTTCTATGTTGCTACTACACCTCGGGCCTCATCATGGATATATATCCTGATGATTATGTTTCCTAAATTCATGCAGGATCGTCAGTCTCCGTTTCAAAATTTCTTGCAAGGCCTGCCTCGAACTTCTACTGCATGTTTGGGGTGTTTTCACTTCGGTGTAGGGCGTGGTTCAGTTGAAGACAAAACTAGTGTCCTTTGGCATGCTCACTTCGAACAAGAATCACTTTTGCATAATTGAATCTGTTGGAACATCAATGCTGAGCGCCCCCAGTGTAGTACAACAACTAAATACGACCTTTGGAGACGATCTTCAATGCTCTCGGTGACCAACTTGGCAACATTGGATGGGGAGCGATTGGGTGTCCGAGTTGACCGGTACGTCAATTCTTTATAGGCCTTGTCAAACGGTCATTGATTTTCACCAGTCATGATCCTTTTTATCATCCGCGTCGCACAAGATAATCGTTGAATTTCATAAGGTGCATCCAAAACTTCATCTTGAGTGGCGTTGCAGTGATGTTCTTCCAAGCTCCAACTTCCTTTGGGTTAGCGTCTGCAAAACCAACAGGTCAAGCACGTGAAAATGAGATTAATAACCAAACATACCAATGTTGTTCGTCCCTGTCTCATTATTTGTAGGATCCGATACTTGAGCCCAGAGATCTATTCACCCCACTCGTATATATATTCCTGCTAGTGTGGTTGATAACCTGATTTACGTCAACAACTTTGCATCCTGTAGCTCACTGGTGAGTTCCTTCGTACTTGTGTTTTTGGACCTCATAGGCGCAGATCGATTAGTGATAGTGAAGCACCGCGCTGGGCGGCTGGCGTGCACGCCACCGAGGAGAATAACCTTTCATGCAAAGGGTAGGAATGGTTTATTCAAACAATTGAACAGGTACGGACGCCATCATCAATTGGTGACACAGGATACTAAGACAGCATCGAACAGCTACAATACATCCTTTCACGTCGGTAACAAATTTTGAATCGGAATCACACTGCCATTCCTGTATGCACATTCTCATCGTCACACCTCGGAGTACCTCGGAGTCCTTTGTTGCGCTCATTAGCATGAGGTAACACATGTCGACACCAGCTGCCACCTTCTGATATTCAACAGCTTCAGAGACATAGCTCGTTCTCCAGATGGACGAATATTTGCAATAGACTTGGCCTGCAAAAAATGTACGTTTTTTGTGTATGTTATTCGCAATGCAAGAGCATGAAGAGTCTAATAGGCAGGCACTTGACTACCTCATCAGAGCTCTGAATAAAACTTTACGTACATCAAAAGTTCGTGTCTTTATTCTACAGCAAGTTCGTATAGGCTGACGTTGAATTTCATCTGCGTCACCTTGTCGCGGTCACCAATATTTCCTGACGACGAGAACTGACAGTCTCTGTTCCTCGGCTGTTCATACAGCACATTCTCCACTGACTGTCCAGGTCTATTTTGACGTTGAAAATCACTGTGCCTTGGAAGTTCATTAATAATTCCAAGTTATATTTTTACAGTGAGTTTCATAGCGCACAAGCGTACAATTGCTATCCTGCATATTCAATATCTCCTTGCAACGAAATGCAATGAAAATACAGTGTTTGTAGGGCAAGCTTACTGCTAGCAAAGCTCGGCCTTTCAACAGGGTTGGGAGATGCTATCTTTGGACATTTTCCATTTATCATTTCCGGTGACATACTGACATCGTCAAGAGGCTGTTAACGTCAGGAACCTCCGCTATACCGCCAATTTCGATGGTATAAGCGCTGGATGATAGTATATCTAACATGAACATGAACATTTACATTTATCAAGTTCCCCCCATCACTGACTGTCCTTCAAACATGACTCAAATTCAAATTATCCCAGTTGGTGGCCGTTAATTGACTCGTATCGTTTTTACAGCTATTTTGTAGGTTCGTGGAGAGCTAGTTGAATGATGTCGACGTCGACTTAACCTAACCCTGACTGTGGTTTCACAGTTGCCGCCTGTACTGCAATGATGTACGATTGGGGTGAGCCAATTGGAATTAAAAGTAATTTGTTTCCTTATGATTTTACCAGCCCTGACACTTGGAAAAGAGGTACGCATATGCCATTACCGGCAGCCTTCTCGCTAAAAATGACGTTATAGATTGAACTGATATGGGTGAGCAGAAAGTCCCGTATCAGAAGAAAAACGGGATGATACAATTGATTTTGGCAGAGGCACCGCTGGTCCTTTATGACTGTTTTGTATTTCCTTGTTCGTATTTTTACTAAGCGCAGTTGGTTAGTCGTGCTCACGTCAAAATGCTCTAGGTGCGCTATACTGGAATACCATTTTCTGTGTATGTTTGCAGGTCTTGACCCTCAGTGGAGCGCTAATAAGCCATCCCTCGCAACCAGCATGGACATGCTGAGTATGCTCTTATCTATGCTGTGTTTTTTTATTATTCTGATTGGCATACTGCAGTCAGTGTTCCATCAATCTCGGTGACAAGTGCGGTGAGAATTCTACACTGACATTCACTATTCTCGCTGACTCCACTCCTGTGTAGGGGTGAGTGCAATGCTTGACCAGCTTGTTGTTTCAGCGTCATGACTACGACAGATGTGAGCTTTGTTGGAGTTTTTGATTCTACGAGGGTGACCGCTGATTGGGTATTTCAGGCACTATTATGAACGCCACGACAAATTGGATGAATGGGATCATGAATGCTCTTCTGGGCGGTGAGTTACCGCAATACTCAGTGATATTGACCTGGCTGAATCATCATACAAGTCATCATGATTGCACGGTTATATGCTATGTATCATGGATCGAGAAAGATGTTAATCTTTCTCGTAGCAATCTATCTGGTTGTCAACATTACCTGCATTGTGATGCTTGCGATGGGATTTGAGCATATTGTTGGAAGTAAGCTTTATTTATGGATCAAAAAACCAGGTTCATCAGATAAATATCAGAAGAACTTCTCCTCCACGGCTTCTATGAGTGCTCATACAGCTACGAGAAAGGCGTCCAACAACTGATCATAATGGTTTGGATTCTCAATACGGTATGGGAGGTTCTTGCACTGTGCCTTGCTATCTGGATTGCAGTAAAACGCTTCCGTGAGCAGCGAGGGCTATCAACGGGATGGGTCGTTGGGGACTGTTTCACCGTATTAATCAAAACTCATGTGCTTTATTTTGCAATGTGAGCTTGTGCGCACTTCAAATGTGGTTGCGTTTTCCCCTGAAATTTCGCATGTGCTAGTTTTGTTGCCACATCTTGCCTGCACATCGGTTTTCTTTCTCCAAAGATCTCGGTACGCCAATTGGTCATTGATATCTTCGCATGAGTTGTTCATCATTTTTATAGCGCTCATGGTCTTTGGGAGCCGAAACATATTATGGAACTCTTCAAATATGCTCGGTGTTGCAGAAGTTTGTGCTAGGACCACGCCTCATTCTTGGCGTTCGAGAATATAACGCTAAATCCGAGGCCAATTGCGATGCAGGAATGGAAATGACTGACATTGTTTTCCAGGAACGCGTAGATGTGTCAACTAGCGGTGGTGAATAGTACAAGAAATGTTTGGAGGAGCAGGAGAAATGAGGTTTTCCCGTTCAAGGAGTTGTATTTAATTATACCGAGTACCATACGCCAGTTCAGTTCTAATGTATTCATTCTGCGTTGGGGACCCTAAGCGAGGGGCGGAGCCGTAGCTTAGTCAGCCAAATAATGCTTTGTCGGTCGCACATACACCGCTCCAACATAACTCAACGAGAGCACATCACCAACTGCTAACTCTACCTACGTCGCTGAACGTTCAGCTTCGACCATGTATTCCTTTTCCTCGTTTTTCATCTTGGACTCTATACTGTATCGCGTTTTTTGTACCTCAGCGGTTCTGTCTACAACGCTCGTAATCAACATAGATTCTCAGTTGCACCTTTGTGAGTCATGGAAGTTCATTTAGAACATTCCAGCAGGTCGTGAAACACCGCGAGTGGACGGCTGGTGTCATGCATGCCACTGAGAAGAACAACCGTTCCAAGTCCCTGGAAGCAATTGCACAACGCTCTGGCTTCTGACAAAACGATCGTGACTGTAAAGCTTCCATGCATCCCGATCTAGCATTCACCACGAGAGCCACTGGAGAACAATGCAAGATAAAAGAGCACTGCACAAAGGGAAATAGTCTGAAAGGCCACAGTGAATGAAAGGGAATCATATATGACGAGTTGGCTGAGACTGTATTCAGAGCACTAAACCATCATCCCAATCATTTCACGCACGATGTCCTCGTCATTGTCAATCTTATTCAAAGAATTCGTCCAAAGCCTCAAATTCCAGGTTCGAAGCTACAATACCATTCTTCGGCGTTGCATAGCACACTAAACCTCACCTCAACACCACAGATTTCCTCGTCCACCCAGGAGTCTCGAATCGATATCGAGTGCCCCCCTAGAGAAGACCGCGAACAACATTACGGTTATCGCATCACCCAAGATTTCATCCTCGCCTTCGAGAACGAGATCAAGAAGTTCATCGATCCCGCCGATTTTTATGACCCCACGTGTGCATCGTTGACTCGTAATTGGCTTGTGAAGGAGTTGCGCCTCCGTCAGTTGGATTACAAGTGTTGCATCGACCCAGTCTTAGAGCCTGAGGATTCGGCGGATGAAGACTCGGAGGGGGAGAGAGAAGGGTTAGCTGATGAAAAGGACGATACAAAAACTGATGAAGACGAAGGTGGTCCAACTGACCACGAAGACACAAAGGACGACGACGCGAAGACTGATGAACAAGCGTCGAGTCACCATGAAAACGAAAAAGACGATCCAAAAACTGACGAAGAAGGCGACACAACTCACTTTGATGATGAGAAAGACGATGATACAAAGACTGATGAAGAAGAATCAACCCACTATGAAGACGAGAAGGAGGATGATCCAAATACTTACGAAGGCAATTCAACTCACTTTGAAGACGAAAAAGAAGACGACAGCAAGACTGATGAAGATCAAGGCGATGCAAGTCACTATGAAGACGAAAAGGACGACGACAGCAAGACTGACGAACACGAAGCCATTACCAATGATCATTATCAAGATAAAAAGGAAGACGAAGATGAGGGTTATACAAGCCACGATAATGAAGATGAAACTTCGATATTTGGAAACACCGACGATGAATTTGAAGTCGAGTATGATGCAGAAGAGGTGGTGGTGGTCATCTCCGTTTGTTCAAATGACCCTGTCAGCTTTCAAGCACGACCTACACAAGCGCAAATGGACATGATGACGACGTTGCTTGGCCAACCACCTCAGTGGTGGATGAGCTATAGGGACATTTAAATATACTTTGGTTGTGGGTTAATATGCAGGAACCAAATAGGAACATAACCTTACTTACAAGATTTCCGAGTTGCCTTTTGTCACCCCACTTCATTCCAGTAGTACCTTCGCATTGTCCGATAACCAACGAGACAAATGATTTTCCTCACCCGTCCTTGATGGTATGGGCTCGATGTAACTCTGGAAACCCGCCTGCATCGTCACCGAAGCGCTTGGAGGATTCACGAAATTCTGGTCTCGAGACGCGTCACAATGAGGTTGTTCGACAAGATACATTGACAATTTGACATACGTGCGGTGACATATTCGCCGAGGTTACCTGCGACAACTTCCTTTCGGTGTGAAGGGTTATCGACCAAGTGCCTTGCATACGAACATAATCTTTATTAGTCGTGGTGGCAGTCCAAACTACATGTCTGGCTCAGTCAAATGCTTACAGTACGTACTGCTCGCGCAAGACTGTGAACAGAGCCGATATCTAAGAGAGCAGACGAATAGCCATCATTATGACGTTCGTTGAAGCCTGGACAGTTCTGCTAAGCTACGCTAGTGCCACGAGGGGACGCTCACGCAGACTCAAGCTGCCTTTGAATGTCGGAGTCTTCAAATGTGGGCACGTCAGGGCGTGCCATTGAGTGGTCTGCAAAGGCGATTTGAATGTTTAATGGGCACATGAAGCTTCTGGGTGTACCATAAGTAGATGGCAGGTAAGAGGGAAGTTAAGACTTCCACTTCTGTGCATACGTCTCCAATCTTGATGAGCGTGGTACGCATGGCATATCAGTCTGGCGATCCCTGTGGAGGCCCCATACGCCAATGGGGGCGTGCTTGACACGGCGAGCACCCTCTGGGTCGAATTTTCCTGGACGCGTAGTTATCGTTCACCTCCTTCTCGCCATGGTCACTGTGAAAGAATAGGAATAAGGTCAGAGATGCATTATCACCTTGTTTACCAAGGTCACTCAGAGGCATAATCGTGACGTGAGTGACCTGATTTTGAGATTTTGACTTGAAACAACGAGGAATTAAACAATAGCGAGCTATTGAAAATGGCTTGGGCTGATTTCATAGTAAGCTATCCTGCTGACAGCTTCCTGACTAACATAGACTTCAAGCATCTGACCACACTAGAAGCAAGGGTATGTTCGAGGATTCTAAAGAAGCAGGACCTGCAAGCAACCAGAAGTGGGGTTTGGATGCTGGTCAGCATCACAGGCGGTGGAATGTGTATCTCAACACAGCGATAACTCGTCTTCAGACAAGTTATCCGATGTTGCAGCTCTTTCGCTGCCGGCTGAAGAAGAAATTGTGCCCGTGAAGTGTCGATCTTCGCTACCGGCCGAAGGATGTGTCCCCATTAAACATTGACGTGCTTCGCAGAGGGTCCAGACTCCAGAGAGGGAGGGAAAAAAATAGTCGTTGGCTGGTGTAGCTAGTAGTACGTGTCCCTATGATGAATAAAATAATGAACGAACCCGTGCAACTTGATCTGGGTGGCGATCGTAGAACATAGGGTCGCTTGCAAATTGCAATGACACGTCAATATTTCAATAGCTGCGTCAAGGCTCGTCAGCGTCGCGCCCGAAATTCGAATCAGTTCCTTGTAAGTAAAAAAATAAGGTGTACGCTGTACGTGAAGGTGTGACTGCTTGTTGTAGGTCTTGTCACGGTAACAGAGCGTGTCTGGCTTCACCAATTCCAATTATTCGATACCAAGTGGAGTTCGTCCTCATCCGGGGCCAGTGACTGTGGCATCGTAAAGTAGTCGTTCCTTACTGACCGAGGGTCGTGCTAATTTGGCTTTCCTTGAATCCTAGAATTTGTATATACGTACTACACAACTGCTTCAGGCTGTTGGCATAAATACCTCTATCACGGCCTTCCTTGTTTCGCTCCCCTACGTCTGAGTCTTACATGGTTTTCATCAACAGTTCTGGTGAGAATTTGGGCAAGGTATTCGCAGTTCGTCGAAGGCGCCCCATAGACAATGGGTGCACACAACGCAGCTCGTCAGTCACCAACTGGCATGAAGATGATGGGTCCATCCCCACAGGTGCTCTTCCCCTTCTCCCTTCGAATCGTTCGTCAGTGCACCCTGTTTCTGCGACTAGTGAACCGGGTTTCGACGTCTCCATCAATGTTTCTTCTGCCAGATACTCCTGGGTTGTATCCTCCGTTCGTGAAGTTTTCGACCCAGGTGCAACATCACTTGCTGGTCCTCCGATGGAAGATGCTATTGCTATATTATTGGCCATCCTTCAAGTTATATACGTGAGATCTTATTCTTATTCCATTATGAAGACGCGTCTTGATCTCAAAGACCGTCAACAGAGACACGGACATCATAAGGCAGATCTAGATCATCTGACAGTACGGCTCCATCGACTAGTAAACTGGTATTTGTGGAATGCCACGACCGCTCGGGATTTATTTGAACATTCTCGGAGGGATTTTTTAGTCAGGTATGCGCTTTGTTGATATATGCTTGAATTTACTTGATATTAGGCCGCGCTCAGGATTCTGCAAGAGACCTCTGCTCAGCTGAAAATTTTGCATAAACGTGGACTTTCGTATATACCCGTCACCCAAACTATCGCTAGATGTTCCATTGAAATTGACCGTTATTTGCTGGGGTGTCTAGTTAAGCTCTACTCTATATATTTCCTGCATCTCACTGATCACTCCGCTTTTCTAGTGGTCCCAAATGCAACAAAGTCAAAATAACAATAACATGCACGATATGCGAGAGAGTCGCGAGAACCACGAACATCCAGTGCCGGTGAACATCTACACCTCATTCCAGGTCTGCCTCCTAATGATGAAAATCCGGGAGGCTTACTCGTCAAATTCTAGCAACTTAATAAGATGCTCCAAGTTCTGTTTGAACGTGACTCGATTGCAGCCCGGAATAATGTTATCGAGGAAGGACAGTACGATCTGTCCATTGACAGTGGCACGCGATTAACCCGGCCTACAAGTCATGAATGGCCAAGCATCGAAGCAGGCACGAAGGCTGTCATGAAGGTTATAATTGAACAGCAAGTGACCTCTGGGATCGATTACCGATGTCATTTTTGCGGCGCTGTGACTCGCCTTGGCTTCGAAACTATTATGCATTTGCTTCAACTATTCCAACGTCAAGCTGGTTGCTCTATTGATTGGTAAATATGTTTGTCTTCTGGTTACTGCTAGCGCCTAATACCTGGAAGTCAAATATGCAAACGACGGTTTCAGATCTCCCATGTGACTGCCAGTGTGGAGCGAAGCCCTCGGCGTGTACCACGAGGTTCGCTGCACGACTACCTCAAACGAAATCACTTCGATTTGTCTGAACGTCAAAAGTCCGACATTGTAAGTTGATTTCTTGTGGTGTGGATATGTCCTTCAGTTCTGACCTCGGATGGGCAGCTATTTGAGGTGGCGGATGGTATTGAATATTGTCAGTATGTCCCATAACCACTCATGCATGGAACTCATACGTCCCTCAGTGCATAAGCAGGGCATTGTGCATGGTAATCTAACGGGCGTATGTTTCGATGACTTGAGTTGCGTACTAAGGATTCTCACCCCATCCCTAGGACACCATATTCTGTAACGATTCGGGCCGTATACGTATTGCAGATAGCCAGATATTCAGCGAACAGGTCCCAGGAGATGTGAGGTACATTGCACCTGAGTCTATCGCACATGGTTATCAAGCGGAGGCACCAAGACCATCAGAACTCGGAGATGTATACTCATATGGCTGCGTCGCAATCCTGGTGTGTTTTGGAGAAAAATAGCATTCAACGCGTTTCAAACAAGTATTTTCCAGGTGTTGTCGGGAAATTTGCCATACTGGTGGATTCCAGAAGAAGGTCAAGTGCTTTTGGAAAAATTAAAGGGCACAGGGCCTTTGCACAGTGCCTCACCCAATTTTAGCTCAAAGATAGATGACGCGCAGCTGAACTTGGTACAACAGTGCCTATCTGAGGAAAAATCCCGTCCTTCAATTGAGAAGGTTCGTTACTTAGTCTTAGTCCAAGGTTTCGGGTGAGTTATCTTTTGATGTATGCCGCTGTTCAGCTCATCGTCTTTAGTGCTGTTGATTTGACGGACTCAGTCAAACGGCTAAACAAGGATCACCAGAACTCCGGAGGTTTTGCAAATGTTCATAGGTGTAAGCTCTGTGTAAGAGACATCGATGCAAGCATCCCACAATTGGTTTCCCGCTACCAGTTCTCTTCCATGATGAATTACGATGATGTAGGCCCCTTTTAGTTGATTGTCGTCTACATTCCTTACATTGATTTAGGTCGCAGTCAAGGAAATAAAATTTGATGAGAACTTGGACATGTTAAAGATCATCAACGTCAGTAGCTGGCATGTTTTCTTCTGGCTTCGTTTTACTGACTTTGATCCATTAGCGACTGTTCCGAGAGATTAAGCTATGGTTGAAACTTGAGCACGAAAATATCGTTCCTCTCTTGGGAGTTATGGATGGATTTGGTTCCCTCCCAGCACTCATCTCCCCATGGTTCCACAATGGCACCTCTGACCGGATACCTTCAGCGTAAGCATAAGATGCTCTCCTACGATGTAAAATTTACACTGGTTCGCATAATCATTCACCTCGCCATATCCACCATGCTAAGATCTCTTTAGCTCAGGGATGTAGCTCGTGGACTTCAGTATCGTATGTTCAGTATTTTTGTCATTGATGTGAGAGTCAATCAACGCTGAATTGTATAGTCCACTCGCAGTCAATCATCCATGGAGACTTGAGCGGTGTGCGTATACCTTCACGAGATCCATGAACGCCCAACTGAAGTTTCCTTAGAATAATGTTCTTGTTGACAAGAATGGAAAAGCAAGCCTTGCCGATTTCGGTCTCTCTGCCCTCCTTCCTGAAAGAACGAGTCAGGCACTATTACCCACCAATCCCACGTGCACCGCGCCATACATGGCTCCAGAATACTTGACATTCGATGATGAAGGCAACATGACACTGATATTTACTCCAAAAAGCGATGTGTACTCTTTTGGAGGGATCATGTTGCAGGTACGTAGCCTGGATGATTGTCACTGAATTAGTTCATCTTCGTGCAGGTTTTGGAGGGCAAGATCCCATACCATTATATTGCCAGATATGAAGCCATAATTCACTGCATATCACAAGGAATAAAACCCAAAAGGCCGCCCGCACCTGTGGTCAGTGACGTCGACTGGGACTTTCATTCAGAGTTGTTGGTCACGGGACATGGAACATCGACCCTCAGACGAAGCCATCCTAGAATTTGTGGAAGGACGGGCTGTTCTAAATTCAGTTTATAGGTAGCTCTATGCTGTAGCATAATTAAACATATCATGATGGCCACTGAGTGACTTTGATCCATAAACCAATCTGCCTTGACATCGAGCGCTCAGCTTATACTAAATACCAATCCCCTTCGCATAGAAGCATCCTTATAGATCTGAAACTATATGATTGGAGGACCAAGCACGCGTTTAAGCCGATCCAAGCTCAAACCTGAGCAGATACCGTCTCAGCGATTGTCCAAGACTGGAACTCGCGTAGTTTGAAGAGAGAAAGATTCTAAACACGAAATTCCGTGTTGGAGTGTCGCGTCTTTGAAAAGGGTCGAGATTTTGTTAAAAGGGACCAGACTTGTCGGGTCTTGACATTTCCTGGTCACAAAATCAAAATTATGGATTTGCATCCTCCTCGTGGATCTAGTCAGAAGAGTCGGTAGGAAAACGGACATTAATATTCAAATAACAAGACTATAGTTGACTCGCCAAATATGATGCGATACAAAGTCTCAAAGATTCAGTGCTTCAGTGCTTCAGGAATCAGTTCAACTAGTACTCAAGATTTAACACTCAGACACATGATGTATTTCAGTTTCTACATAGGAGTATCAATGATGGTACAAGGCGAGTGATGTTACAGATTCAGTATGTTACCCAGCTAATTACGTCTTATTCAGAATTTCACCTCCCCAGATGTTTCGCCAGCATATATGCATGCCATGTGGACTCGTAACAAAGTGTTCGTGTTCGGATCCGCTGTACGCTGCCCTTCATCGATATACCAGGATGACGGGCATACCCACTCAATGTTCTTGCCCCATAGATCGAAGAATTTTTCAATAGTGGTTTGAGGCTGTCCAGAAGCGAGCAAGTATTCGTACACTGCGCGCCATGCACTGTCCAACGCACCAACAACCCACCTGTAGGTGACATTGCCTTTGAATTGGAATCATTCCAAAGACGACTGTTTTTCACTCACGCATGACGGGTGCTGATGGCCTCTCCAGCAAAATGGAACCTCTTGTTGGCATTTGGAACACTGAGAGCCGTGTACAAATCCTGGAAATCTCCAGGCCCAAAGTACGCAAAGGCACCTGTAGCGAAGCGAGTGAGCATCAATTGAATCACATCAATATTTACAGACTTACCCATGGTGAGCGGGTCGTAGTTCCAGTCCCATGCATGTATGCCCGAGTACTCACTCAACAAGAAACTATAAGTGACGTTATGTACTTCTGCGAGATTGCGCAGCACGAGTTCCTTTAGCTGCTCGATGTACTCTGTTTTACCAGTACTGATGAGCGCTCCCAAGCGTTCTGCGTCATTTGTCCAACAGTAGCTTGCGATCAGAACTGTGGATGGTGTGCCAGAATCAACCCCGTAAGAGGGGTAGACGATAGTTCGAATGGGAAGATCAGTGAATGATTGGCCTCCTACGATACCGAATCGGTCCGTCCACCAGGCTGATTGGAAGCGGACCCCGACTTTGATTGAAGGACCATACTGTAGCTTGCGCAATGCGTTTTTCTGCATCACGTTTAAACCAGCACCAGATAGATCAACCGTCCGCAGGCCCGGCAGAGGGATGGTTGATATAACATGTGAATATGTGCGACTAGATTCGCCCCTCACAGAAACCTTCATGGTGTCTTCACCCCCCTGAGAGATGCTCGTGACGCTCTTATTGAACTTGATGAGATCATTGGTGCGGTTTTCAGTGATGTAGTCCGTCATATAGTCGATGAGTACGTGAGAACCACCTCTAAGTGCGGGAAGTGTGAGAGTATGAGTTCGGAGAAAACAAGCGCACTTACTTGAAGCACTTCCATTCTACGTCTCCGATGATTTCCGACCCGGACTTGGCGAACGCCAGCGACTCGAGAACCGTTTCGGTTAAACCGCGGTCATACGAGCCGGTGCTGTTGTCGAATGTCTCACACCAATTGATAACGTTGTTGGTAAGATGCATGGGCGGGAGTTCGAGGTTGACGCTGGGAATGTACTTGAATGACATGTATGCGCGAAGCGAGTATGCGTCATTCTCCTTCATGATGTCCCACCCCTTATGGACCTGCTTCTCCAAATCGTTTATGAGCATGCGGGAGAATGGCTCAACGACGTCGTCAACAATCTTCTCTACTCCAACTGCGACATACTCGGACTCAACACCCATTTCCCGAGCACGGAAGTCAGGAGGGTGCGATGTATCAGAGACTTGGTAACGTTCATTGTTGAAGTAGAGGAAAGATCCTCCTGCCCTCGACTTGTAATAGTAATCGATAAGTGTAGACTTTAAAGGTACCTGACCGTCGTTGAGCTTTGGGTAGTTGATTAACTCGCCCAAGCGTCTCATAATACCGGTCTTGTAATTGCCGTTACTGTCCTTCTGCGGCAAGGGGAACCTCATAGCACCGACATCCTAGTTAGCGGGAGAGAAGAGAGGTTACACAATAAGCATCATTGGCACAGCGGCATTAAATGAGTGACATACGTAGTAGTCATATTCTTTGCTATCAGGGAACTTGTAGGTGAAGAGGCGGCCACCGGTGTGGTCCGACGCCTCCAAGATCTCATACTTGATGTCCAGTGAATCTAGTATGAGGGCGGTGTATAAACCACCAACTCCTGCGCCTAAAATTCCAACTGGGTGGTCCGTCTTGCGAAAGCCAACCTTGGAAAGCGGTAGCTGCGGGGTCTGTTGACGACCAACCCTGGAGAGTCCAGGAAGCTTTTTGAGAAGAACACCATCATAATCTTCGATGATGTTTCGACCCCAGTAGCCTAGCACGTCTCCTCCAAAATCCATGGTAAGCGCAAGTGGTATTGAAGATGAGATGTATAGGATAAGACTCGTCTAATGTGAACAGAACCAAAACAAAACCCACCTTATATATTGAGCTTTTCGCTTTTCATTCGGAAAATAAGAAGGATTGGCCAATTCTGTGACCGCACAGCGCAAGGAACATTTGGATAGGAACACTCGTATTTCTCCTATGTCAGCTCTTCGAAATGGTCCCGTGAGGCCAAGTCTAGGCCAAAGTCAGGCGCATCAGATTTGATCCCAGACTTGACCCCAGATCGGCCGCCCATTCTGATTTCTCCAGCAAACTTAATTCGGTGGACCTGAATGTGATCTATGTTTCAGTAGTCAGCCCTATGCTAAAAACCACTTCCATTATAGTCAAAGGACCTAAAATACTCAGGCAAATGTGGTCAGGATATTGTTCTGGCAATTGCAGACATTGGATATGAAGTAGCTAGCGACAATCAGAACACGATCACCAGTTAGAACTATGCCGTCCCAGTTGTTGTTTCTATTTGGTAATGTCACTTATGGAGATTGGGAACGCAGTTAAAGTACTCACATGTCCCATCTTCCCCATCACAGTCTTCAACTAAAGCTGTGCAAGTGACTGTATTAATGCATCCTATAGCGGTAGTGTCTGCTGAGCCAGGCGCGCTCAGCGTTACGTAGTACTAGGCATGATGCTAACCGGCACCCCCTACCTGTCAATGTCAGAAACATATAACGAACGTGGATGGTAAGATAGTTACGCCTTTATCAACTTCGCGGATAAGGACCTTGCTTCCATATTATCATGACATTGCGCCATGATCCATGACCAAGGTCGCTTTGGTTCTAATCGGTTCTCGAAATGTAGTTGAGACCCGGGAGGAACTCAGGACTTCTTGAGCGACTGCTTCAAAACTTGTCAGTTGACATGACCAGCTGCTTAACTGTCTCGATCAAGATTGGCCTTGCGGTTGATATATCTCCGCCAATGATTGAGAACTTCTACATCCGAGCTCTGTTCTGATAGCTGAGGGCGGTCTTTAATCTTGGAGGTGGCAAAATGGAGTAAATTGTTTGACAAGCTAGAGGTGGTTTATTTATATTCCTCCACGATCAGAGTCTGGAAAGGTGTTGCCACCGCCCGTCTCGAACTTTGCGAGCGGACTGAGAGAAGGAAAGATGTGTACTACGGGTAGGTCCGGAGAAGGCCGCTTTCTGTGACTTCGCCACTCGACTTCTCCATAAGTCAGGCTGATCACAAGCCTAGCTTTCTGGCCTGATCTCTGGAGTTACTAAAGTTGACATATTCAACTCATCATTTTAAATGGGGGACTCATCCATGGCCAGCCTGAGGCTACGCTTGCACATGGTGAAGGTCGAGATATAAGTATAGGCTACCATCAGTAAAACGCGAAATTCACGTAGACAGGCTAGATAACTCAACGTTAACTTTTGTGGGCAACTCGTCGATCTCGTAGATACCAGCAAATACCAAACAAATACAGTGCTTTCCATAATTATGCGGAACCGAACTTTTCTAAGATTGAGGACCCAGAACAGGGCAACCACCAATTGAGCCACCAAACACGAGAACAACACTCATTGACACCAAGTAGAACTCAAATTTCCTCCAGAAATTTTTTCACCTCTGCTTGGACGAACTCGTCATCATGCACATTCAACCCTGCCCCAGCTACTAATTATTAACAAGGTGCAATTCAGAGCAAATTAAGCCCGACAAACTCACCCATATGGCCCCAATCAGAATCGATAATAACTAGCTTTGCGTTATTCAAGAATTGCATCTCATTCTGGCTATCCTCCGGCTATCCAAGGAGCTATCTATTAACCCAAACCCAAGTAACCAGGGTGAAAGGACTCACAGCAAAATATAGGTCTTTCTTGGAAGGCATGATCAGACCTCTAGCCTTGATTGCTCCCAGACAATCCGCCAGGTGACTTCCGTCACGGATGAGAGAAACATCCCCCATTTGCCATGTGTTTAAGAGTGTCAATAAATCGTTGGCGTCCCACCCCAGAAAGGGGCCTTCCGAGTCCTCTCTCAGGTAGTCGTTGAGGCTAGTGTATCTAGTTATCCAATTAAGAAAGCACAAAGTGGAATACAATACATGACACACTTTCCGTCGAACAAATAACCTTTCTTGGCATACCACTGCAGCAACTTCAGTATGTCAGTCAGCTAGAGGCGCGGAAGCTCACCGCCTGGCTATGTGTCCATGCGCTGAATGCACGGCCAAATGCCCGGATACCATGCTGAGGAGCGCTCTTGTAGTGGCCATCCTGGAAGTCCTTTGAGGCTGAAAGAGCAGCTTTAGGACCTTCTAGGATACTGGGACCGGATCAACACAGACACAAATGCAAGGCGTCTAAACGTACCATTGATTGTGAGGACTAGTTCGAGCAGATCCACAGATGGGGATGTATCTTGACAGTGGTTAGAAAGAGAACTGCTCATAGTCGTCAAAAACATACCTTTCCACGAAGTCAGGATACATAACAGACCAGTAGTATGCCTGCAATGCCTCAGCAAAACTGTAGTTACTCTCTACGAACACATTTACCTGCTGCGCGCCCATTGAAAATCCAATCACGCAGAATACTTTCTTGACACCAAGCTTCTGGGTGAGCACGGTGTACTGTGCCCGGCTAAACAATGTCGGCAACTTCGACTTTTTAAGATGGAACAAGCTCACACGTTGTCTTCATATGTGACGGTAGGGAAGTAGGGGCCGTTGTATGGCACAGGCTACCATCATTATGAATTCTTGTGCCAGACAGTGCTTTGAAGAAACTCACTGTGTTAGAGGGTGAAGAAGACTAAAGCAATAGGTGAGTTGAGCCTGACCACGCCACTTGTACATCATGACGCGTACCTCTCCATTGGAAAATAAGGCAAAGGTCACCACATAGTACTTACGCGGATCCAAAACCTATCACTGGCATCAGTCAGAAAACAAGATCGAGCTACATGGCATTACCTTGCCTTCCCCCACCATGTAGCTTTGACCTAATGATATTGCTAATTCTAGCTTTCATATGAGAACCGCTTTGGAAGACTCACTGGCAAGCTTTCCCAAATAACACGTAGGAAATACGATAACTGGATTGTTTGGGTCGCCGAATGTCTGGTATGCAGTGATGGCATCAGGCAGTACACCACCTGCAACACGGAAACGCCCATGGTGGTAGTATTGGATTTCAGTGACCTGAGACATGGTTAAGAGCGAGAGATATTGAATTCATCATCAGTCAATGGGCCGAACGTGATATATAGCATTCTCAGAATAGAGTCTCAGAAGAGGTGTCGGACATCGACACTGGACCATGTGACAAGTTTGTAAGCTTGCAAACAGCCGAGTGAATCGTGGGTTACCGTGGGTCGAGCCCTGTATGTTGCATAGATGATTTATTAGAATTGCCTAACGACACGGACCCAGATGACTTTGATCATCAAAGTCGCAACTATTCACGACAAACTAATTCCTGGCGCAGCCGCTTTGTCACCTTACGGTGAGTCACGGTATTGATATACAGCTACGCAGCAGATACGATTCTCAATTCATGCATAGCCTACGATGGGTGGCGAGTAGATACTAGCCCAAAGAATGATGCGGTGCCACACTCACTGGAAGAGATGCGTGTAGCGTAAAATCGGTCATAACCCATTACACGCTTCCCTGCTTTCGAACCATCGGAGCAAGTGCCAATCTATCATGGTGCTTGTTTTCGGTAAGCCGCACTACTATGACGTCTAACAACATTGGGTTGACGGCGATCAAAACCTGCAACCCGGCGCAGCCGCTGTAAAAGTTCTATTGATGAATTACCAAAGATCGTTGGCATTCAACTCTTCCAATTTCATCAAGTAAAATGTCTTCTGGGCAGACGCTTGCCGGAGAAATCTCACGTGCATGGCTAGAGGCCATACTTTACAGTAGAGTGGAAACTTCGGTGGACATTGAAAATCCTGAACACTTTTGCAGGAATCAAGTAATTTATTCACTTTCCATGAGGCATCGGTGATCTTGAATAAAAATCATAGTTGTATGTTAATCGGTGCATGTATTTGTGTCGTCTCAATCGAGAGTCCAGCCAATAGGTGAATGTTTACGACTGTCCTCTTATCTTCGCCCTGATTTGTTTATAGCAGGCTCATGCTCTTTGCTGCCTCCCTTTCAATTCGCGATGGCAACTTGACATGTGATCCTGATGTTTGTACAAGCGATGATCGCATTCATGAACACAACGATTACGGCTACCCCTGACAGTACAAACCTATACTATGCAGCTACCGGAGGAAACGCATATTTTCTAAACCAGTCAGTCGGTCTATATTGTCAATGTGAGTCTAAATTTTATCCCGCTCGCGTGACTTTGAATGAAATAATTCTCGATAAAGTCATTTGCTAAAGAACTACTTTTGGTCTGTCCATGCAGGAAGAGAGTATGTGCGTTTTTATATGCATGGACTTCTTTAGTTCATTATGTGGGTAGTTCACTTTAGTACGCATCCATTTTTTATTCACTGCATCATCATGTAAACGCGACTTCCCACAGCTACCGCTTCTATTACCGTCGCCTTGCTCGCACCTAAGAACGCCACCATCTTTTCGCATACTTTTTGAGTCTTCGCATTGTCTAGATGGGCACTCGAGATGATCCCAGATTTTCCGATAACTGCTGGTATCGTATACCACATCTGGCGAACAGGGCAATATACACTTGCCCTGACCAGTCGCTTCAGGTACAGAAGCATCATGGCAATCGTGGAATGTGGGGCGCTCATCACAGCCTGTACGTGCATGATTTTCTGTTTATGGGGTAGCAGGTAATATTGCAGGGACAGTAGTAATCAATATTGCAATACAGGTTGATTCCAATCCCCGGTTTCCAAGCATTTACAAATGTGATGACTGATCAAGGTTTAAATATAGACAATGACTTCCTCTCCTCTTTATCATCCTTGCCGCTGTCATTCCAAGCTTGGATCATCCAGGAGATAACCACCATCCCACCCTAGATCATCGGAGGTCAGCATTCGTTCACAAATTACAGTCAGCAATTACCCAATGGATGTCATATCTAAAGGCAAGGGTGTCCTCGTCTGTAGCACGAGGAAACGATTAAGTAGGAGAGGAGTGTTGGTCTCGGAGGATGCACTGTTAGATGATGTGGAGGATATGGAGTTGCTGGTCGGGTTAGCTTCGCGCAAATGACGTCGATAGGATGATCATCCCTGGGCCTTTCTCGATCACGGCAGTGGCCGCATCCATATCTTAGTTTGAATACAATGTCTGCAGCGAAGACATCAAAAAGGCGACCTGACGAGTGTTTCAAATCTTGACACTACGCGCTAGTAGTTCATTGTTGTCAACATCGATATTGATCAGTTCATCCGCCCGGATCAGTACGTGAAATATAGCCCGCAACCACAATATCTTAATCGCAAAGGTTAGCAGCCAAAAGTGAATGAAATGAAGAAGCTGAGCGAGGCAATGTCTCCTGGCGTAGCATCTATCGTGCTTCGGACATACCGCATGTTCAGGTGAGCGATCATTGGTTAATCTTCATCAACAACAACCATCATGACCAGGCCGTCAGGACTTCTAGATGAGCAGTAACTTCGTATTCGATTTTCAAAGAATTGAATCCGATGTGCGGTGGGAGGGAGTACATCACATCCCTACTGTCTGCATTGGCCTTGAATGTCTGCATCAGCATAAGCCTTAAGCGGTGGGTTGGGGACCGGTTACACTTACAGGCCAGTGCTACCAGACGCAAATGCCCGGGTGCCGAGGCTGACAACTTGGCTGAAATCTTCGTCCGAATCATTTGATTATCCTAGAGGCAGCAGTATGTATAGCGGAAGTCAGTTCAATTCTGCTCCAGGTAGAGTGGCTTTGGTAGGTTGAGTGAAAAGTTAAAAGTTGATTACCTGCACGTGACAGCGTCACAATTCAGGGGTCGAGTGGACAATTGCATTGCAAGGCTCGATGAGGAGTTCATACTGGAAGCACTGGTGAAAGGCTTGAAGTGCCGGGCGAATGAGGTACCCTCGTCCATTATTTTCCGGCGAACGCGCCATCAAGCAATTAACACCCATGTGCTGAGTTGTATATAATGATCAATTGACAACGAGCAGACGAGGCCCAAAGGATAAGGGTAACAGAATGTGTGACAAATGCAAGTGTGTGCAACAGTGCGTAAGGGTGTGTATCATACAGTATTAAGTCCAGGCATAGCATAGCGTGATTCACTCCCCGAGATCCAGTCTACATACCGAAGAAATAGTCCAAGGCACAACAAATTCACTCCGCCTCTGCATCATATTCCTCATCCCAATTCTTCCTCGTCCCGTCCCCGTTGACGCTCAGCCAGGCTTCAAGTCTACGTCCAAGTTCTCCACCCCGCCCACCACAAATATCACCAGTGGTATTCAACATCTGCTCTTTCTCCCGCTCCTTCTTCAAGGGTATGTGCCCAGCTTTCTTTCGGCGCTTGAATGACGCAGCATGCAGAGCACCGGAACTAGCCCCGCAGCTGCTCGCTTGGCTCTCTGCACACACAGGCGCACTCGAGGCGGAAAGCGCATCTGCAGTACATTCGGCGTCTTTGAACCATTCATCCTCTGTATCCTCGGGTCCAAGTATACTATCGACGAGGCCTTCCTCCCATCCATCCCATTCGGCACATCTGTGAGCCATGCGTAGCCGTGCACCGATGGCTTCGTAATGCAGCCACTCTTTTGCGACCGCAACAGTATTCACGGGTTTGGCGTTGTTCTTTCCTGGGTGCGTCGGTCGAGGGGCTCGGTCACGAGCCAAATCCTCGACCGCTTCTCGGAACATACGAGTTGTGAACGGACTGGATTGCAGGAAGGTTGGAAGATGCGCACATGCCCAGAGTGGTCGGGTGGTTGTGGATTCCCAGTCGATAACACATGTCTATTCACGATCACTTATCAAAACGGGAAACACATGCAAATAGATAAGACTTACTATTTCCGTGGGGTTGTTTTCGTCGACAAATACGTTCTCCAGGCTTATGTCGTGGCAGTCTAGGCCGAACTCTTCCGTCTCCCCAGAATGATCCGCGCACGCCCCGAGTCGCTCCATCATGCGCATCCAACGACCCATCTCTTTCCGTACAGATTCTTCCCGTCGCATGATGTGGGCAATTAGGAACGTGCTCCTCTGCATGCGCCTGTAATCCCTGTACATGACATCACCAGGGCCATCCCATTCCTCCTCACTCTCCTGTGCGTCCCATTCATCACTATCATCACTCTGATCGCCGGGTACTGCGTTCAAGTGGTGATGCCGGGAAGATTGGATCTCATCCGGGTCAAGATGTAGCCGATGCGGTGCCGACTTGCCCTCATTCTCGAGAACTACGCCCCGGACCTCCCGATCCACGCACGAGGCAAGATATGAATGAGTACTAGACCACGGACCACGGTCAATCTCATCTGGATGGGAGAGGTCTCCGCGATTTGATCCGAAGAAGGGCCACGACACGATGGGACCAATATGAGCCTCTCTAGCTGAAGTTGGCCGTAAGACTGTTCTGGCCAGGGGTTCTGTGGTGTGGGAAAAGGAGCTCATGGACAATAGTGGCATGAATTTGAAGCCGTTAATTGTAGGACGCGTCGCAGTTGGTGTCGGAGAGTTTGATGACCCGACCGACAGAGGGGTCGGTGCACCTGTGCCTGCGCCCTCTAGATATAGTGATCCGATATGTGAAAAACGCTGCGCAAACAAGGGTACTATGATAGCTGCAACATTTGCAAACAGAGATTTGAGTTCTTCATTAGAGAGCGAGTGATATACGCGTGACAGGGGAACTCCTTTTGCCTAATATAGTATGTTACCCTATGGCACTCGACGTGACAACTGATGTGATAAGACGTACCTTCGACATAAGGATATACTCACCCCCTAGGCGATTGTAGGGATTGGCATCATAGTAATAGACATCTGGAACAGGAATGGATGTCTGTTCGCGAAGGTAGTGCATAGTAGCCACCTCAGACTCGGTTTTAAGGCGAGGCATGAACCGACGAGCGACGCGAGCAACCAACTCACGCGTGTCAACGAGAGTAACGAGATATGCCTACATCAAACGTCAGAACGGCAAATTAAATAGGGTGGCCCCACATTGAGCTATGCACTCGCCTTATGAAAAGTCCCTGAGGTGGTGATTTAGAGTCTTGGTAGCCTAGAAAACAGCGACGGACATACCAGAACTCAAGAAATTTATTCTCCCGACTTCACAGCCTGTCATCTCTCGTACAACGTCTTTAAGAACTCTTCGGTCGACTTGAAAGGGCTGTGCGCCATGTAGTGCTGCGTCTGCTTTAGCTTCGAGCCGTCGGTCGTGGTGTTCAACATCCCAATCCCATTGAATGACAGACATCGAGGGTGATGCCTGCGGTAACGGAACAGTGCCAGGTAGTAGAGGGGTGTCCTGCGCAACAGCATCGACATAGTCGCCGTGGCCGTTGCGCTGCATGGTCACCTCGGATATCACGGAGCGTTCGGTACGAACAAAGGATCTAGTTGATTTATCCAAGTGCGCCAAGCGCAAGTTGTAGGGGGAATCGACAGTGTCAAGAGCAAACCTTGGATAGTGACAATTCAAAATCAAGGAGCAGATACGCGCAGCAGGTTTCTATACGTACCTGCTTGATGTGCTCGTAATCTCTTTCGGTAACGGTACGTATTTGGCCTTGTTTCCGTATATCTCGGGAACAGGGACAGGCATGATCCACTTGTGTCAAGCTGACTACTGCCAGAGGACGAGAGTATGATTCAGTTGGGCATACGGTAAGCCTAGTCCGAGCTGACCCATTGGGTTTTTATATCCTATGGGTCTCTGGGTTCTCCGGCAGAAACTCCACCTTGGCGCCGCGTGTATTTCATGTTTACGGAATAGTTGTTATACGCAGCACTTATCATCTTTCACATATTTAGCTCCACTATATAAAGCTTTGACGCTGTGCACTCGATTGAGCCTGGCACATATATGCGATAGTGATACCAAGGTCAATTCATGGAGGGACGTGGCATGCCACAGAACCTTTTCTAGTAAAAGCGGAAGTCTTTTCCGACCAAGCAACCGAGTAAGTAAGGCCAAGACCTCTCCCCAAGCCCGATCAAACAGAATTCGAATCCGCCCAGTAAACTAGTACACTATCACTATTTAGTACGAGTGAAATCTGATAATCGATTATGAATCACTCTGTGAAGTTCGCTCTGCACAGCCAATCAGATCTCCTTGATCACCAATTAACCCAGTTGGTAGTCAAAACCAAAATACACGAAACAAGTCTCCAGACTATGTGCGGTAATGAATTGCCCGAGTCGCCGTTTCACTAGGCATACCCTATCTTCGTGGCGCTGCCAAGTGCAGTGCGGTCACTGCCGCAACGGCGATACATCCTGGTACGTAATACGTATACATCGCGTTTTGATTACGAAAAGACGAAGTGGAAACCAAAATAAGTTTACGCTGGATTACAACACTGTATGTACAACAATCAAAAATATGCCACTAACCCACAACAGCTAGAGCCGCGAGTCCTGCATAATAGATAATATCAACACCAGTTCAAGTCACACAACCTTAAGGAGACCTTACATACGAAGAAGGCTCAGTACAAATAACCTCATCTACCCTCTTCTTCAGCCATTCTATTACATCCTGTCCCAGTGTTGCACAATCATACAACTCCAGGTGTTGCAGTCTCGTCGGTATAACTCCATTCACTATCGTCGCAGATCCCGACTCCGGATTGCGAGCCTCCACAAGCTGTACTAGCTTCGCGATTCCATCGGAATGAGCGTGACAACTTTTCATGGCCACCGTCGTCAAATTCGGGCACGCCCAGTGGGTCTGTTCTTCGTCGGGCATTCCGAGCGCTGATAAAAACGGCTCGAGCGGCGTCCCGCCTATGCTCAATGATTGCAGATGATTTAGGTCTGTTAGAAAACCCCATGAGATGACGACTCCACCAGGGCCATAATATAGCGTCGAGCTCGAGGTGCTGCCATACGAGACAGAGAGGCGAGTAATCGGTGGATTATTCGAGCGTTGTAGGAGATTGGTAATAGTGTCTTCTATCGGGTCGCGAGCTTCTACGTCGAGGTTAAGTATCTCAAGGGAGGGAAGTACGAGGGAGTCCGCTAGCTGTGACATGTGATAGTGACCGCCAAAGGTGAGTTCACGGAGCCGAGGTAATGACGTCTGGACAAGGGGAAGAATAGCTGGCAGAGCAACAGCAAAATGTAAAGTGAGTGATTCAAGTTCTGCGTTACTGGCGATGATGTGCATGATACGATCCAAGGGTAGATGATTTGAAGGGAGTGAGCGGAGATTGAGCGACCGCAGGTTAGTCTTGAATATCGGTGATGACCATTTGAATGGGACGTGGTGTAACATCAGCGACTCTAGCTTCCCAAGCGCCATACTAGTCGCCGGACTTGAACTCGGTATCCATGGCCATTCACTTGCATAAATAGTTTCGGCACAAGAGATTTCAAATTCTCTAAGTATGGGAGCATCACCTATTACTCCTTCATCAAATAACAATATTAAATCGCTTTGAGCATAGTACGTACCGGCTATTGATTTCAGCGCAGACATAGATGGAAATTGCCTGTCAAACCTGAAGACAAACCGTTGCCATCGATGCATTTGCTCGATAAGGTAGAATATTGCGATATGACCCCAGTGAGCATTCCGTTGAGCTTGTGGGGTATTTCTTGAAGAAGGCGGAGGGGGTGACCCCCATGAATCGTGGTGCGAGGGTGACTGCGGGACAATAATAGGAGTATGGGCAGGAGGTAAGAGCATTGCTGTTCCAGGAGGGTGAGGGATCACATAATGAGGTGGTGGACTAGGCGGGTGCAGCCACGGCGTAGGTGAGGCAGGTCGGGTACGGGTCGATGAACCCTCATTGGACACACCGTTTACTCGCAAGTAGATTTCGATATCAAGCGGCACCTTGTCTCCAGAACGTTCCAGCCAAAGCCGTATGGTATCGGCGGTTGCGCTTTGATTCGTTACAAGTCTTATCTAGCATGGAAAAGTTAACATCATATACCAAAAAACGTAGATCAAGAACGAGATACAAGGACAGCAACTGCCTGCACCGCACACACACATAAGGGTATCGATACCAAATTCCATGACGCAATAACAACGCCGACAGAGGTGAAGAGTTGCATCATCTCACCTTGGACCACAGTCTCGGCATCGACAGCGTGAGTCTTCGCCATAGCGTGCAGATAGATGCAAGCACCCAAGCACAGCAAGGGTGATCATCGAAGTTGAAGAGGAAGATATGGCGGAGGAGTTCGTGTGGCAACCGACGTATAGGAGAGATATAAGCCTTGGTATATGTCACCTTCTCTTCCAATATCAACTTTTCGCGTCGTAGGTCACGTATAGCGCGCTTTCTCTCTACGACAATTTGAGCCAGGGCGTCTTCCGCGGATGCAATCTTTTCGGAGAGCGCTAAGAGCTGCTCTTGCTGGGCCTGGAGCTCTCTGCGAGCATCAGCAACAGCTGCGTCTGTTGGTGGTTCCGGATAATTGGTCAAATATGCGGCAGGCGTCATGGCGAACGATAGTTGTGGACTATGTCACGGTGAGAAAAGACGGGACAGGAACAACAAGTTGGATGAGCTGAAACTGATGGCAAGTCCCATATATGGCCACGTGGGTTTTGAAGGCTCTACGGCCCTTGGGGATGGCGGAGTGACGGGGCCCCTCATGTCTTCAGATTCTTCTGCTTTATCTACCAAGGTTGTATCATCGTTCATTCAAGCCATTGGTACCTAGTCTCAATAACCCCAGCCTAGTTAATCAAGCAATAATTTAAAGACTTGTATCAGAATCGAAGCTTATATTTGCTTATCTATCCATGACAACCAGTGAGAAATAACAGCGTGGAAAGGTAGTACAACATTGTATGGATACGAAGTAACTGCCATATGAGAATACTCAAGCGGTCAGATAGGTCTAGACTATTTCTTTCCCGCTTCGATGGCATCTCCATTTTTACATGCGATTATTTTAATGCGAGGCGCTGAGACCATTTCGTTCGACTCCATCTTGAAGGACGGGTTTTTGACGATGAATGTCCACACATCATCGCACAACCGGTATGTCCGAAGGTTGCCCTGAAGGAAGTAACACAGTTATGAGATGTCATTCATGTCAACCAGAAGCGGACGAGCCTTGAGAGTAGTCTTGGTTTTCACCTGCTTGACCATCGTGTCCGCAAGCGACTTGTCAAACTATCAGGAACTTGTGATCAACGCTCATTTACAAACAAGACATTTAACCAGCAAATACCTGTTGAAGTACTTTCATGGCCAATTGTGGTGTGATAGCGCCGCTCGTGATAAGCTCGTCCAGCGAGTCTGTCAGGGCCATTCCAATTCTGCAGCCGTGAACACCCGAACAATCAGGGAAACCGCTGCAACATACGATGACCCTCGGTAAAACTCATAGTACGCTGAAGCCATGCTAATGTGCGACAGTCCTCAGCTTCAGAGCAAAATGGACGGGAATGTGGCGAACAGAAAGAGCCGCTTCTAACCGTTCGGTGCCATGAGCTGCAATGGTTGGTGAGCAATGCCACCGTGACGTGTAACGTCACGCAAGAGTGTGCAGTTTCGACTTGTCACATCTGAATCGATGAATGCAACACTCGAATTCTATGCAAATGTCTTCCACCGTTTATCTCGATGTTTTTATGGGAGACGAAGAACAGCACAAAATTGATGAAGCTGCATTTATTGCCACTCGCAATTTGCTAGCTAATAATGCAGCAATCTACGGCTTGCCATCCGATCCACAGCATCTATCATCAGAGCAACAAGAAATGCTCAGAGAAATCGATGTATTTGCATTTCTGCCGATGCCTATACTACCATCATATTCAAATATGTTCATGTTCTAATCGTTGTTAGCGATCGCATGTACTACGCTTCATGCCCGCAGAGCCCCTTTGTGTCGGCCGCCTCGTCTTTGAGTTGAACCCCGCGGCCTCTCTGAAAAAAACGACTACCAATTTCACTGCGCTGTGTACGGGGGAGAAAGGAAAGTGTAAAAATGCACGTAACAAAGAGCTATATTACTTGGGATGCCCGATACATCGCATTGTGAGAGATTTTGTGGCACAGGGGGGCGATATTACAAGGGGGGATGGCAGTGGCGGCGAGGTTCGTGCTTGAAATATAACTAGTTAATTTTCTGATTTCACCCAGTCGATATATGGCGGCAAATTCAACGATGAAAAAGATGGCTTGAAGATCAAGATGAGAAGAGGAACTCTGGCGATGGCTAACTCCGGCAAAAATACAAATTCTTCCCAGTTCTTTGTTGTGCTCACGGATGACGAGACGCAGCTCGCAAAGTTGAACGGCAAATATGTGGCATTTGGGGAATTGAAAGAGGGAATTGAGGTACTGGACAAGCTGAATAAAGTTGCTGGAGACGTCGATGGGAAACCCAATATACCGGTGTGGATTGGCGGATGCGGGAAGGGGACTACAAGCTAATCATGTAAAATGACACGTAACAAGGGGTGCAATGTTCCACCCAGATTCAGACAGTTGGGTGTGATGATAATCGGCATACTCGTCCGAAACTTGTGGCACTTCTCCCGCGAGTGGAGATCACATATAAGGAGGCGAGGTCGCTTACAAAACATGAGTTATGTTACTATGCTATGTGGGGAAAACATACATTCGGTGTCACGTTGTCCCTCTGCTTGTGTTTGTCTTCGCTTGGGTGGTTGAGAGTTGAGGCTAACTGTTGTGAGACAATTCGCCCACCAGGACCCTTGGAGCGAAAATATATGCAGAAAGAACCCAGGGCCGTAAGCAAAGGTCACCGATCACGCATCACAACTAGTACTCACTTGTCATCACCATCCACAAATACAACGTCATTGTGGATGTACCTGTAGGGCAGGTATGCACGACTCAGGTCTCAAGTGAGATTTATAGGGCAAAGAAGTCTGAGAGCAGGCTTGCATTACGCGTTTCATCTTGCGTGGTAACTTTGATCTGGTTTGCCTGTAAACACCTTCGTGTCAGAAGTATATATATGCTGGCAGAAGATCAACGAGCGGCCGAGGAGTGATGCAACATACTTATATGCTGAGATGATCCTGCATCGTTTCGATTGAAACTAGCCTCAGCATAACCGCGGCCTCGTGTACACTCCCAAATGTAGGCCAACATATAACAATAAAATCATCGGCAACGCCGGATCATGATGATCGACGGGTATGAAGAAGTTATATCGGCGGGCGGAACCGTGTGATAAGCAGGAGAGGGCCATCGCGCACGATTACCTATTTCAACATCGCCGTCAGCCTGGGATGCACTAGATGGAGATGGAGTGAACGAACAAAAACAGGTTGGGGACTGTTGGGATCCGTCAGATGATTAATTTAGCGTGCGGAGAAGCAAACGAGCTTACACAAATTGTTGATCATGAAGCTTTACAGCAACAACGCGGTTACAACGAGGATCTGATAAGGAATAGATTACCAGAACTAAGATGAGCCTGTCACTATCACAGGCACTAAGTGGCCGGCGGCATTGGGGAAACCTTAACAGTCACAGCCAGTCGCCGATCAACGTTTGTGTTTCCTTCCGATAAACTCCCGTTGGAGTCGCAAATAACACGGGTTTGTTTTATACTAGTTAACCCTGCTTAGTGCATGGTATGATAAAGCCAGTATGGCTTATAAACTGTGGTTGCCATTAATGCAATTGATATGCAAAATGAACATTGAACACCGGTTCTTGAACCAACAGGTTTCCCAGCCTATGTCACTTCAAAAAGGATCAATGCTTTCTGGTGGAATTCTGCGGGCACACTCTCAACCTTTCCTGGCAGCTGGATATGCGGCAAAATACGAGTGTGAGACACAGAACCACCCTGACACAATTAACACGTTAGCATGGATGACCCGCAAAAAGTAGATTTCAGTCTCGTTGTGTGATATAGCATGAGGGTGATAACGTACTAATTGGTGATGTACGCCGCATATTACAGCTTGTACCGTGGTTCGGGTCCCCGTGACTTTGTAAAGAACCACACCTGTGGTACCAGGGTTTACCGCTAACGGGTTTTCCAATTCAGCATCTGCTAGCTGTTTCGAAGATGAACCTTGCAAATTTCCGTGGGTGACGGTGGGTCCGTAAAACATCTTGGCTTAGGGTCCAATCGTAAAATACGATCCAAAGACCACCGAGGAGCAATGTATTCGCCCAAGAGGTAGGTATTTAAAGCGCGAGAAGTTCATAGCCATCTTCATGTTGATTCCGTGCGGTGGAATGCAGGATGAGCAATTAATACGACTCAAGCGCGCGACGCCCTGCCACAGTGCCTGATAGGTAGAAACAAATTAAGTAGTTAATAATACATCATGGATGGTCAAATTGACCTACCTACAAAGCTGAGACGTCCATTATGACCGTGGACAACCATCTTGTGACTTCCACGAATGAGAATACGTTGTGCAAGCTCGGGTGTAAAATGAGAAGGGAAGACGTTGATTATTAGGGTGAGTCGCACTGTGGCATCCTCAAGAACTGAGGATGCTTGTCAGGGACCTGAACGACCGGCAAAATACTCGAGACATGTAGCAGGCCTTCAAATTTGTTCAAACAGAACTTGAACCTACCAGTTGCCTGTTAGTGGCTAGCTAGTAGTGTCAGACAAAGTTTCAGAATTTCAAACCCAATCAAAACCCTTAATGCTTGCGGTCACGTTATCCAATTCCCTCTGTAAAGCCACAACTTCACCGATCTGCCTTGAGTTCGACGGTGACTCCTCATATACACATGGGATGGAAGACGCCGATGACGGTATTTTCATTGCTGCTCTCTGCGCCAGCCGGTGCTAGCACACTTCTTGTCACCTTTGGTTAGGTTGATCCCACCGCTAGGCCAGTAATCACAATTGGTCACCATTGCACGACTCCCTCGGTGTCTCGGGTCATTCAGGTTATTAATATTTGGTTTGTATTATATTGCTTGCCAAGCTTGAAGGATATCTTCTGTGAATGTACACGCACTCATGTCCATTTCTATGATCTCCAAGCCCTTTTGGGAGAGGTACGATCTTCGGAGCCGGGAATGCCAATTGGAATATCTATGATAGAGGATCATAGCTTGGCCTCATAGAGGCTGGCTATAGTTTTGATGGCGGTTCTATCAAGAATCGCTGCGGATGGTGGGTCGGACCCTCGGTTGCCATTATGTCAATATTGATGGTACCCTCGTCTTCTTCGTCGAGTTGTTGAGATAATATGGACATCGATGCTGAAATACCGATGATTGGAGCCAGCGAGAGGGCAATTTGTGTCTAGCTTCCCATTCGGAAGCACCTCTTAAATGCGAGTTCGTAGTTCTCGCTGCATTTCAAGATGTTCTTTAAAATGATGGCCGCAGTCAGGACTCAGCAGTGTAATGCAGGCGCAGTCAGAGCGGCAACGCGTTGGACGCACGAGGTCGCGGAATGAAAACCATCACTTCCCACCCAGTCACTCATCACAGTCACAGCCTGCAGTTCCTCGCGTAATCAATCCCCCACCGCACAAATAACTCGTAAACTGAATTAACCGTTAGTATTTAGTAGCACCTCGATCATTCTAGGCGAGCCGGTACTCCGTTCACATCAAGTTTCTGAAACGTGGGCGTCTTATGAATACCGCATTTGGGGTCTTATCCCTATGTTGGGCCATCATTCCAAAACCTGGCGGTGGCCCACTGTACCTCAGGGCTTGCACCCTTTTTTCGAGTGTGGTTCGCAAATATATATATATATATATTGCATGAGTGGATTTTATTGAAGTGCCACCGTCGACTTTGGCAGCTCTCTTCCAAATGAACTTCTGCGTTGCTCCTTGTCTCACTCTGTCCCCGATGGCCGACAGTTGTCCCTTCGAGGCCATCAGGCTGTCATTTACGTGCAATGTCAGGATTCCCCTGGGACCGACAGCGTTTTCTCCGGGTGGCTCAATATCCGTTTCATCACCACATGCTGAGATCTGGCTTCAAAATAAACAGGTTAGAGAGCAGTATTCGGATATGACGGAACACTAAAAGATGCATTTCAGATACTGATACGAGATCAAAACACCGCATATGGAACATATGTGAATGGTATCCGAATAGTGCAACAAACTCTCTTACAGAACGGTGACATTCTTGTAAGCATTCGTGTTTTCAACGCAGTATATGTTGGATTTTACGTTTATGCAGACATTGGGTGTTCCAATAATTCGGTCCTCTGGTGTTCCCGCCAATGTAACAAATGCCCAACTTAAGCCCATTAAAGCAATGGTGACCATTGTGGGTGTCTGATCTCCCAGCGGCAGCTATGATACCAAGCATGATTCTCATGGCCTATATGCGGATGTCGCGATTTCGCGATCTGTTCTTTAAAATGACCCAACACTGCCTTAGCATCATCATGCTCTCTCTGCGGCAGTACACACTTTGTTCGTTTCTTTCTCTCTTTCTTTTGTATCGATTGTCCTTTGATCATAGCGTCCGGTACGCTTGCATAGTTGAAGCATCCTTAGAGATTTCCTTATATTTACCTTAGACGTGCGACCTGGTTAGCATCAAGGCTCTCATATGTAGATTAGACAAGAGCTGATAATGGTGTATGAGGCACGCAGTAGCCGATCCCTCGATCTAAAGGCGCTCTAGAACCTATGAAACCGACAAATTGAAATCTTATCGTAGGCGCCAATCTGCCGGGTTTGCATGTGAAGCATCAATTAGTACTTGGAAAGCAAAGACCTTGATGAGCGGGCAGCAATATGGAGCTGCGGTATAAGAATTTCTTACACCAGCTCTGGTGGCCCTATCTTGTGGTTTGATGAAGGTTTCCACCTCGTTGGTAGGTTCAGCACGACTAGTTTTTTGATAAAAGAACTATGTGAGCCAAGAGCCTACTACATACTTCGCCTCTTATCTGATCTTCGACAACTATATCGATAGAAATTTACCCAGGTATAGGCAAGCAGCATGGCTCATATTCTTGCCCCAAGTGCTTGTTAAGGCAAAAATCGCATCCTTCGTGGGCCTTCGTCTACACCGCTCGTTACGATGTTCGGAGGAGAAAGTGACTAAATGGGGAATGCTTTTTGCCGATCTGGCAGCAGAATTCAATTGCCGTGCCCTCAAACAATAGCGCGAAATGTTCTTGTCGTCTGTGGAGTGGTTACAGAATTATTTGGTCGCAGTCTCCGGACATATGTAGGCTCTTCTTGAGCCTGTATAGAACCTTGTTCACGGCCGTTGGGGCGATCATAGGCAGACAATTCAAATCTGATCCCTTCCTCGGACATGTGCCCGTTGAGTGCCAGTCGTTCGGACTATTTGAATACTCTGGTAGATTTCCAACTGCATGATGTCTTTCCTTGATCGATAAAAGTTTTAGAGCGTGCATGCATATTGGAAAATCAAAGCCTCACGGAGAAACGTGCACAAATCCGCCTTCTCGGAATGTACGCGCATTATCGTCACTGAAATTCGGCCCGCTTGTGAGGAACAGCATTGTAGTATGTCTTGGCATTGTGTGAGTTGTTGGAGTGGTGAATATCCGGCACGAAATTGATAAGTGCCAATGAACTACCTGAGTCTTCGTTTGTTAAATCCGTCCACTCAAGGTGCTTTGGAAGCAACATAAAACGTAACTGATACGCAATCGTTGACCAGAGACCTCCGTCTCCGCTATCATCCACATGGGACTAGTACATGTAGCTTAGAAGTAAAACAACGCTAGATCCATGCGTGAGATATTAGGCTTATTGTCTTTAACGTAAACGGGTACCTCGGAGCAAAAACAATGACTGGGGGAAGGAGAAGGGAATCGGAGCTTGGTTAGAAAGACCAACCATCGTCAGCGACGATCCTGTTAATCAATGAATTGGAGTTGTGGTTGAAAGCCCCACTAGTATCAGTATTGCTATCATCCAGTTTGTGGTGAGACGACATCCTTTCTCCGCAAGCGAGGTCGCCATTCATTGTGCGGCCGCACGATTTCAGCGCAGATCCATTATCGAAATCACATTCGAAATCCGGTCTCTCAGAATTGTCATCAGCGGTGATGTTGACACCGTCTTGTTTCTGTTTTGGACTCCACCGACCCCTGATGACATACTGGAAAAAATTCTGCTTGTGAGGCATTGATATTGGCAGTCGGGCCCCTAAATTGATTGTTGTACGGCTGCACAATGTAAAGGCGCGGTTTGTGCCTGCTCAGAATTTGGTGAACACCACGAGTAAGAAGACGATATACTTGCACCTCCAGTACTTTTGCTGACGATGGTGAATTCAGTGGTACCTCCGCCAAACTTCTATTCCAGAGTACCGATGATTCCGGGGGTGCTACTCAGATTTTCACCCTGTCGAAGTCGTAGAATCACCTATTGTGTGTCATCGTTAAAGTTCACGACAGCACCCAGAGGAGACAACACTCGGAGTACGACCAAGCTTCGTGCGGGCCCTCCCAGCATAATGAAGCCTATGATATATCGTAAGAGCCGGAGAGCGCAGCATATACCAAGGATTGTGGCAGGACAGTGCACGACGATTTATGAGAAAAATGTCGCCGCGTTTTCTTGCAGTAGGTTTGAATAATAATGCGATAAGTCTGATTTGGTCTTCCAGCGGAGACTGACCACACTGATACCAGACAACTTCAGAATTCAATACCCAGTACCACTCGCATTCCACAAGTTGTCCCAGTTTCCACGTCGGAGGAAAATGATGCTAAGTTGAACTTACATAAAGTCATGCAAGTCTGGATCATTGGAGCTGACTCAGCACACTGAGGTTTGTCATCAGACACCATCTCCATCAAACCGGCAAGCTCATTAATCATTATTTGACCTGCAGGACGGTTCACAAGACGACAGGAGTATGCATGCTGTCTCTTGGCCGGCGGAGTATAGCGGTATCTGCATGCACTCACATGCCATGCTTGCGCTCATTTTCCACGAATACGACAAGGTCATCTAACGCTGTTTTGTCGATACCATCCATATCTCGAAATTATTGGAACAATCGAAGCAGAGGTGGACAAAATCTCACTGAGCGCTACCGCAGACTGGAAAATACTCTTCGGAGAGAAAATGCTATCACGAAGCAGATATCTGAGGTTTCTCTGGGCGTCGAGGATGCATCCAAGACCAGGTCGTCTCCATTGACATCCTTCTCGCACTATGGTGCACAAAACCCTCCAAATACCATCGCGGGCTTTGTAATCCCCGAAGAACCCATACCACCTTCAGATGAAGGTAAATTCTCTACTAAAGTCAAGTTCCCAGCGTCTAATATATGGTAAGAATGTTGTATGTCAGGATGTGCAATTTGTGTCTATGACCTTTATGAAGAATCCCTGGAAGCTTACAAGGAGTCGATAGTGGCATTACGCTTGTCGCTTTCTGCTCTTTCAATACCAGATTCCGAGTGGCCAGACCGCGTTAGAACCAATACACCAACTGCGAAAAAGAAGCAAGAGGTCATCCTCGATGCATTCGAAGAAATGGAGCGTCAATTGAAGGAGAAGAAGGGGCGGAGAGCTGCAGTTGAAGCGGAGAGTTAGTTTGTGGCCACTAGCTGGGGCTAGCCAATACTAACATTCGGCTTCCGATAGAAAGGATGAGAGGAGAATTACTCCCAGATGATACAGAGATGTCTCCTATGAACATCCAGATGTTGTACGAAGGCATTAGATGGTTATTATTCCCGAAACGTTGACTAGCACTCTATATATACACATAGCTAGTAGCTTGGCTAGAGCTCACTCATATGTCTGATTCGGACAATAGCATTATTTGCAATCTGCCTCCGCCACAATTGTGGCCCCTTGTCATCTACCACCACATATGACTTCTAGCACTGCGTTCAAGACCTTCTCGCTAGCAAACGACATATTTGAAGTTTCGCCTCAAGATGAGATATATGCCTTTGATGTCGAGGCTAACAAGCGGATAAACCGGGAGGCACCATGGGACAAGGAGTATGTCGGCGGCCCCATATCACCTGAGCAGGCCTCAATGACTTCCCTGATAGTCCACAATACTTCAAATCATGCAAGATCTCAGCTGTCGCTTTGATAAAGATGGAAAGCTAGAACAGCTGAGATCTCAACGGGCAATCTGACGACGTTTCTTCTGCAGGTCATTCATGCACGATCAGGAGTGCCACATGAGATTATGGGACTCATGCAAGGCAAGGTGATGGGCAACTCGCTAGTTATCATGGACTCCTTTGCACTTCCTGTGCAGGGCACGGAGACGCGTGTTAATGCTGCCAATGAAGCAAATGAGTACATGGTAAAGTATATTTCGGAGAGCGAGAAGGTATGGAATCGAGCCTTCCAGACAACTTGCGCTCATTTTCCCTAGGCCAAAAGATTGGAGAATGCCATTGGCTGGTATCACTCACATCCAGGCTATGGGTGTTGGCTTTCGGGAATAGATGTGGACACCCAAATGAACAACCAGCAGTTCCAGGATCCTTTCGTGGCCGTCGTGGTGCGTTCATTATCATGTCTTGGACCGATCACTAGGTTGACCCTTAGTGTAATAGATTGACCCAAATCGAACCATCTCTGCTGGCAAAGTTGATATCGGTGCTTTCCGTACGTACCCGCCGAATTACACGCCTCCTAACGCATCCTCTTCCGAATACCAATCCATTCCCCTGAGCAAAATTGAAGACTTTGGTGTGCACGCGAATCAGTACTACCCATTAGATGTGGAGGTATTCAAATCGAGCTTGGACACTGAGCTGCTCGGTTTGTTGTGGAACAAGTACTGGGTCAACACACTCAGCCAGAGCCCTTTGATTTCGGTAAAAAGCTTTTACTAGGTTTAATTTTTTTCTCATACAAGACTCGTACAGAATCGGGCGTATGCAGTATCACAGATTGTAGATTTGCATCAGAAACTCTCTAAGGCTCAGGCCTCAGTTTCCAGCACACGGGCGCCTATACCGGCAATGAAGGGACAGGAGGAGAAAGCATCAAGTGTACCCAAGGTAAATTATCGTTTAATTGTCTGTGCACTAAATGCTCATGCTTGTTTGTCACAGAAGGAGGAAAAGAAGAAAGAAGATAATCAACTCGCAAAGGGTGTGAAGGATAGGTAGGTTTTGTGTTATTGTGTGGCACAGTCAAGCTTATATTTTTGTAGCACAAAAATTGCAGCAGAGGCTCAACATGGTTTGATATCTCAGATTTTGAAAGATATTGTTTTCTCTTCGCGACCGAGTCAGCATGGGGCCAATCGCGTCACAGAGATAATAGACACTGTAATGACTGTCGAATAAATCAGCATTTTCCAATCATTCTGTACTTTGAAACGGTACAATTTTATACTACATCCTCTTCGTCATCATAAAGTATCGGCATGCAATAGATCTTGAATAGATCTTCAAGCTTGTCCCTTGCTTGTCCCAGAGAACAGCGATTCACGCGCACGCTCCCCCACAGCCACAAACACTGACAAACAACTGCCTCAAACCTTCGTGTAGATAGTGGACTCGCCCTCCTCGCCAACGTCAACGCCTCAAGTACAAGTCAATCTCAAAGTAAGTAACTCATTTACGACGTTAGCATACATACAGAGAGCTGTACCAAGGAAAACAAGCTAGAAAATATGTTTCTCTTGATGGATGATACTCTTCCTGTCCGGATGTGTACTGATATGTTCTGCACCAGATGGGCCTTCAAGAATTCCAGGTCGTCGGACGTCACTTGCCCACCACAAATGAGCCCAACCCCAAAATCTATCGCATGCGCATCTTTGCTCCTAATGAAGTCGTTGCTAAATCCCGGTTCTGGTATTTCCTCAGGTACGCTAGCCTTCAGTGTTTTTTTTTGGCGCAATGTAACATCCACCTAGGCAATTGAAGAAGGTCAAGAAAGCCAGTGGTGAAATCATTGGTGTTAACGTTGTGTGTATCCCTTGCAGCCGTTCAAGTGGCAGGCGGAACGGGATTGCTAACGGTCTATATGACCTGTGTCACAGATACATGAGGCAAAGCCTCTGAAGGTCAAGAACTTCGGTATTTGGATCCGCTACGACTCGCGATCGGGAACCCACAACATGTACAAGGAGTTCCGTGACCTCTCCCGTGCTGATGCAGTCAAAAGCCTTTACCAGGACATGGCAGCTAGGCATCGTGCCCGCTTCCGGTCGATCCACGTATGCTCTGGCATTTTCCTATCTTTCATCATGTTGATATCTGTATTTCCTTAGATCCTCCGCGTTGTTGAAATCGCCAAGACTGATGATGTCCGCCGCCCCTACATCAAGCAGCTCCTTACCCCCAACCTCAAGTTCCCTCTTCCTCACCGTGTTGGCAAAAGTGCTGCGACATTCGTTGCTAACCGTCCTTCCACTTTCTGATTGTCTGTACACGGTGTGAAGGCGCCACGGAGTATGGATTTGCATGCATACCTAAGTACGGGTTCATATGTAAAATTTCTTCGTCCTGCAATGGTCGATATTCACATGCATATATGACATCCAAGCTCATGATTTTCATCCTTTGTGAGATCTGTAGGTGATCGGACTCGACAATATAGCACGTCCTATCGCAGGTGATTCTACCGTGCTTTATGATGGAGCACTTTACAGTCACAGGTTCTAGTTGGCATGATCTCACATTTATTACGCATTTGTAACACGGTGGTTCCTGCTGAACAGATGCGGTACTCTCAAATGCGGGAGACGTTCGTGGATGGTCTCTGCTAGCCAAACATAACCTACGCCATTGTCAGTTATAGATGGTGCGGACCTGGGCGCCTACTTAAGGCACAGCAGAAGGCTGTCACAGACGGTTACAAGTTGGTACTAACCTGTGCATGTCATAACTTAAGTTCCGGCTGTCCGTGTACATTCCTTAAGTAAGCCTGTGGATATGCGCAGCCGCAGCTTTGCTATCACCGCATGCGACGTAACTTGAAGAGACTTAAAATCAGCTGACTCTAGCTTTGCGATACCTACATTGCACAATGATCGTACCTTTAAAGGACTCTACAGATACAACTCCTCCCTCTGAACTCAAAGCTCCCCCAGATACCGAGGATGAGCTTGCTGGAGAAGCAGTGCGTGAAATATTAGTTCCTTTCTACCTGTTCTAGTTTACTGATTTAACTGATAGCCTCCATCATATTATAACAACACTTCGAATCAAGATGTAATTGCGGGTGCATCCTCTTCCAGCATTCCTCTACAGCCCGCGTTCAAGTCCAAACCAACGAATTACTTGCATCTCTTCAATAAGAATAACTCTGTCAAGGGGGAATACGTCATAGACCCTGGCATGATCATCCCTACCTCTCTTCTTCCACCCCTGAGTCCAGAAGTGAGCGAGGCAGACAGAAAGAATCTATCTTTGCACTCAACAAATGGATCCGTCAATGGAGAAATATGGCTGCTCGGTACTCAAGGTGCCGAACCCATCGATTCTAAGAAGCCACCAAACGCACGACACTCGACATTGGCTCTGATAATGGTTCTGTTACTGCGCGAGTTGTATGTTGTCTTTTTGGTTGTCCTGGTTCGCTGTTGATCAGAATGCTAGCACACTATTCACAGGACTGCGCCGTTCTTGCTGACAATTTCCGCGAATAACGGCTCTGTTAATGTCAATCTTCCGCACTCTTTCAGTGGTCTCCTTCTTTTAACGACTACTCACGGTTCTGTCTCACTCACCGATACTCTCTCCCAAAACTGCACGCATCTGAGTCAGGTGGATTTGACTCGAAGATATTTTGTTGGAGACTTGTCCATGGTTGATGACAGTGATTGGACTGGGGATGAACTGCGGGTAGAAGCGAAACATGGAAACATCAGGATAAAATATGTCGAAGACCATAGCAGCGCAGACGATACCAGCAAAGGCAAAGGAAATCTTTTGAATCGGTTATTCGGGTGGTAGTGGGTACTTCCTGGAGTCACATGTACGACTATTTTTATTTGTAACTTGTAATCAGTACCATGTGGTGTTGATTGACCAACAGCTGCCTTTTTTGTCTCGATCATCCATTGCCGCAGTACGCAGCCGCAGTACCTTGGGAGCACCGCAGCGTTCCCTCCTTTCATTTGTTGGCTTCGAACTTGCCCAGTAATCCTTGACGACTTTACCTCCATCACCACTAGGCCCAGATGATCATCCCAGAGAAGAATGACTCCGCCAGGGTGGCAGAGGCCAGGCAAGATCAATCAGGGTCAGCAAACAATGCCACGGATGTTCGTTGATGAGATATCTTTCAGACATTGCTATCATTGACTGCTGTTTGCAGGATGCCCCACCTCCAGCATATTCAGATCATGAGCAGCACACACAGATGGCAAGCTCGTGTTCTACGGAGCTTCAGCTTCCTTCCAATCCCACCAATTTTCTTTCACTTATATCCAAGGATAAACCGATACGAGGCTGTTATGTGATCGACCCTCTGATGCAAATACCCCTCAGTTTGCTTCCTCCGCTGAATGCCGGAGAAACAGACCAGAACAGGAAAAATCTTTACCTTCGCACAAGGGACGGGAGGATCGATGCTGATATTTGGTTAATCGGTCAAGAAGAAGAAGCTGCTCCTAGGAACGGTAGCCGCACTACCCTCTCGCTAAGCTCCATCGATGGAAGCATCACAGCTAAGATTGTGAGTATTGATCATTACGAATAAGTACAGCGTCTGATGCACTCTAGAATACGGTCAAGGTCGTTGCACCATTCCTGTTGGACATTTATGCACGCGATGGACAAGTAACCGTCCTCCTACCTCGGTCGTTCCACGGTCCGCTTCTGCTGACCACCAAGCAAAGTGTAAAGATTTCCGACGATCTTCTCCGAAGCAGCACCACATTAAGCACTGTTGAGCATACGCGACGATATTTCGTCGGTGACGTTCCGCATCAGTTTTTTGACAAAAATTGGCATGGGGATGAGCTCAAAGCTGTGTCTCGGGATGGCAGAATTGTAATCAGATACAGAGATGAGGCAGAGCTGCCGAAAACTGGTTTCTTTAGTCGAATATTCAGCAGCTAGATCAAATTGATTACGTACGAATACTTATGAGGGCTACTAGCCTAGCGAAGCACTGTAATAATACTCATCATCTCGGTAGATTGGATGGAGTAGGCCGCCGCATGCGGCGACAGACCGCTGGGGCCCATCTCAATTCTTCTCACGCACGTTGTAGGAAGATAATCAGCTCCGAAATCCGATGATCATCTCCGACTCAGATCGGCATCGTCCGACTCTCCCATTTATCAGAGCAACCCTCGCAAACCTTCAATCTTAAGTCTCTCTCTTATCCATCATGGCTGACGTTTACGTGAGTGTTGTATCGGTGATATTCGCATCGAAGGGACGCATATCTGACCTATCTGATTTTATAGTTCGATATTACCATCAACGGCAACGCAGCCGGGCGTATTGTCTTCAAGCTCTTCGATGACGTTGTACCGAGGACCGCGAGAAACTTCCGCGAGTTATGCACTGGACAAAATGGTTATGGATATGCTGGATCTGGCTTCCATCGTATCATTCCATCCTTCATGCTTCAGGGTGGTGACTTCACCAGGGGCAATGGAACTGGTGGCAAGTCTATCTACGGCGAGAAATTTGCTGGTGAGGGTCCTTAGGAGTAATGCTCAAAATACGGCATCTAATCGTAATATGTTTCAGATGAAAACTTCAAACTTAAGCACACTAAGCCCGGACTTCTGTCCATGGCAAATGCAGGCAAGAACACCAACGGCTCGCAGTTCTTCATCACCACCATCGTCACTAGCTGGCTCGATGGCGCTCACGTAGTGTTCGGTAAGGATTTTTGTCAAGTAGTTGTCGATCAGAACTAACTTGTGTATCAGGTGAGGTCGTCGAGGGCATGGACCTCGTGAAGAAGATCGAGGGGTATGGGACTGAATCTGGCAAGCCTAAGGCCGAGATTAAGATCGCCGCTAGCGGTACGGTGTAAAATATGTGACTAATGCAGAAAGATCAGGAGAAAGAAGATACTTTTATTCGTCATGAATGACTTGTACATTGTTGCATTATAGATATTTTGAGAAAGCCAGTACTTGTGACGATATGCAATTCAATCCCAGAGATTAGATTATCGTAGATCTATCAACACGAAACGTTTACGTCCACAATTGGTGTTATATTCTCAGGTGGTATTTCTCATCAAGTTGTCATCTCATCGGAGGTGGCTATTCCTACTCAACGTGATGCTGGTAGCATTAATCCTATATTTCAGCTTAATGGCAGGGCTAGTAACGATCTACTTGGAACGTTGATGCACAGCACCATATCACGTCTAGGACGTTTTGGAGTTTTCTGCGAATGTTTATATTGCGCACTGTCCTTTGCAGTCCTGGTATATAAGGGATCACCGCACACTCGATGCTGTTATTCTATTGCACATCGCCCCATGATGGATATTACTAGCTCAGCAGCGCAGCAGATGTGAGTGATACACACATGACCATGTATCCTGATGGCGACTAAATGTTTACAGGTTGTTCTGCATGTACGCCGTTCTGGCAGCAAACAGTACTAGAACCTAGTCTAATTTTTGGTATCAGGATAATAACATGATATTCTAGGTATTCTGATATACGACCATATGGTGACCCTACCAGAAGAAATCGCTTTTATTTGGCGTCGTCCGAAAACGTTGTCTGCAATGTTGTTTCTACTCAATCGCTATCTCGCTCTGCTCTTCAATATCTCCAACTTAGTTTTAAGTTTCGTGCCGCTTTCAGTTGAGGATCTATTATTTTATTATGCATATACTGAACTGGCATGTTCACAACTTCTTTCTATAGAGGTTTGTTTCATCTCAAGTCTGGTTCTTGAATATTGATCAACAAAGTCTTAGTTGTACGGGATACTGGCTATACAGACAATTGAGCCTTGTTTCACAAGCAGTCATTGTTTGCCGTGAGTAGAAATTTACTGGGAGAACTTCATGTACTGAAAATTGCAGTTATATTGACCATTCGCACTTATGCTCTCTACGGCGGTAGCAAGCGTCTGCTTATTTGCCTGACAATCATAATTATTGGTCTTGCGATATCAGCTTCTGTGCGTTTTCGAAGTTCGCGTAGACTTGTACTGATCGTTTCTAGGTGGAAAGTTTTGGGCGTTCTGCAGGCAATGCAGTCTCTTTGCCGGGAATTGGCTGCTATGAAACATACACAACAGCAACGTACGCCATTCTCTTCGCCGTTCTGTGTACCTATTAAAGTTATTGTAGATCCGTCCGTCAGTGAATTCCGAGTCTAATTTGCATGCCACGATCTTATCCAATTGCAGGTCTTGGGCTGGCATGGGTTGCCGACATGATATATGAGTTACTGATCTTCATCCTCATAGTGTACAGGGTTTGCAAAACTAGAGGCTTGTTGCGGTCGTCTCTAGCAAACAGGACAAATATCATCGACACCATGTTTCGCGATGGTAAATTTTTTATTGCATCTGATTTGTACACACTGAATCAACCAAACGCAGGTGCGATGTATATCGGGTGAGGTTTTTAGCAAGATCACACTTCAAGTGATTCTGACCTGATCATCTACATGCCTTCAGAGCGATGACGCTTGTTAACATACCGAACGTCTTAACGTTTTACGTGAGTGAACGAGTGAATATCGATATAGTTACAAATCGCTTACAGCTTGAATCAGACTACTAATTTAGTGAGTATATACAGCCTCATCTCACATTCAGGTTTACTATTTCCTAACGATTGGCAAGGTTATCATTGAAGGCAGTCTTAGTGCGATGACTAGCTGGTGAGTGGTTGATGCAATAGGCACAAATTGAGATTAATTATGACATAACATCCAGCCTGTCCGTCGTTCTCATCTCTCGTCTGATGCTTAACCTACACAAATCTATCGACGCTGGTATTACCTCCATTCCTGCCCGGGACGAAGGTCCCAGTCTCGCTGTCTTTACCACCAGGATCGATGTACAGTCCGCGATTTCCTCTCATCATTGGTAGGCTGGTATTGGATTATGTTTCTGGATGCGAAGTTGCGGAGATACTTGGTGGGTGTCAAAAGCTGTTCCTTCAGTAGTCATTTTCTTGAATGCAGGGGTGGACGATGCTGCACCCACGCCAGTAGTTACAGGTCCTTAAATGCAATCTCATCTTTGGGTGTAGACAGTATGTTCACTATGCTAATTATTTTCCAATCATTATGCGAGGCTAGTCATCAGCAAAAGTGCACAAGGCCTTGGCAGATGCTGTAAGCCTAGTATAGAGTTCCGAATGTGACTACAGGCCTTAGTAATTAGATAGTTTGTAGTTAGAGTTAGCTGTACATAGTTAATGCGCGAGACGTTGGACTAGTTCAACCGGATGTAACAAGACCACATTCTCGCATCTTCTCACACCACAACTACTCGCCAGTTACACCCACTGAAGAAGTACTGATGCGCATATAAATCTAGACAGGGATCAATCCTCATTCATGGAGAACGATCTGTATTAGTATGCACCTAGACAGAGATCAATCTACCACAACTATTTCAGTGTCTAGGTAACATATGAAGGCGGGAGACATACCCTCAGTCATGGAGAACGAACTGAGGAAAGGAAAAAATGGTACGAGAATTCGTCGAGGAACCAACTAAATAATGGTCTGAATGCCTGTTCAATACTCCGCTCAGCCGCGTCGCGTTATCACGTGCTCTTTGAGCATCAACAGCTCAGAGTGGAGTCATGTATAGTATGACATGGCAGTGACGAGGCATGGATGAGGTTTGACGCGGCCGTGACGTGGCACAACTTGCTTGACGTGCCTGTGACGCGGCATGCAAGTGGGTCTTAACGAGACATAGGCTACGGCAAGTGTGGAGATTTATATTAGTACAGAAGCTGCAAAGATGTCAGAGAGAACTTGTCGTGGTATGAGTAGTGCCTGACTGAAGCTTGACATGGTGTGGTTGGGGCTTGGCATAGTAGTACAGAGTATAGATTCTGCATCAGACTCGACAAGGTGGAGTTGAGGCTTGACACAGCGAGACAATACTTGACACTGGCGTCTGGAAATAAATATTAGATCAATGGTCACTGGCAGAGGCAATCCAATACAAACACGAGATACACACAACATTCCGACGTAGTACGAAGACGGAGCACAATCACTGTAAGATTGGTGAGAGGAGAATACAGCACCCTAGGGCATGTATGCAGATAGATACTCATATGTTAATGAATCAAAGTGTTTGGGATTCATTTCAAGCGAAATAAGATGGTATTTGAATTTTGAGCAGGATCTGTACCTCGGGATTTGTAACGGTGCCGCGTCACATAAGCCGCGTCACATAAGCCGCGTCACAGGCGCGTCACGACCGCGGCAGGACCGCGTCAATTTCACCTGGCCCGGATCATTACATCATTGTGTGGTCCAGTGCATTGAGGGGTCAATTATGACAAGAGGGTATGGATACCCCGGAATTCTGCCAGCCTGAGGTTCTGTCGGTGCCAGGCCTACTAGTATAGTAGCGCGTGAGTCTGGCACAACCAATTATTAGGGGCGCTCAAAGTTAAAACGCCCAACGCCCAGGGGCCAAGCCCAACGCCCAACGACTCATTTCGGTCACGAGGTTGGCGTTGGGCTTGGGCGTTGGGCGTTTTAACCTTGAGCGCCCCTAATAATTAGAATTTTGCCAGACCCCGATCTGGGCCAGCGGCTGTATACGCACAATATGCACCAAAGTTCAAATCTCGTCACTATGTTAAAATGAGTCGTGGAATGGTCAAACCATTCTGTTTAACGTGTTTTGGTCTCATTGGCGCCACAAAACCCACCACTCCCGTGGTGGGAATGCCCATCAGGATTCAGGAAGCATCGCTACTGCATTCAACCGTAATCATCTTTGCCCAGCCGTGACTGATGCGGCTGAAGGGGTTATAATCTGTCATAACATGTTGAAGCTATGCATGTATGAGCGTAGTATAAAGGAACTGGTGCTCAGGTGTTAGTGTGTGTAGTGATCCCAGGTAACACACCTGTTCGTGTATCTCTCCTCACCGTAGGTCTAGACAGCTCGAAAGTCCTGTATGTTTCTTATCTTTATCTGACGCATTTAACAGGACCAGTCATGACTCGGATGCGCTGGCGGCTCCCAGTCACGCAAGAAAACACCGTCACCTGCTATGATGACTTGGGAAATTCAAAAACGCACGGTCTAGAACAGAGATATGTCAGCCCTACCACTGCGCTCTGTCGAAAGCTTGTCGTGCAAGCAGTCACTCCCCTCAGCAATCACGAAGTTGCCATCAGAGACCACAACGACCAGGCAAGCAAAATCGCCATACGGCTGATAACCAATTCCCGCATTCGATGGTGGTTTATTTTTGAATGGAGCACCTTATGGTTGTGGTTTACGTTGAAGCTCTTATGGTCATTCATTTGGCTGCTCATACAATTTTTTATTTTCAACAACTTGGCGGATGACGTTATGGAGGATATGGAGGTATATAACACTGAATACTACAAACGGTATGCTCGCCGGTTCCATGGGCAGCTATGGGCAGCTCGTTCGCCCTTGGAGCATTCTTCGCGCACTATCGACGAGGGAGAGATGGACATCCCGACACGTACTCTTTATCCTCGACTTCTTATTATCCGTGATTCGATCCGAAATGAATGGGTCCCATGTGCAGATCGCGATATCATCATACACACCAAATTCATTGCCATCTCTTACCGCGCCATTGATGCCTACACTAAAGGCCCAGATCAGGAGGCAGAACAAGCTCAGTTCAAAGAGGAGGTTCGTGTAGCGGTGCTCGGACAGAAATACGATGCGTATTGGCTCGACTTGAGGTAGAGACGCCGTCAGATAAGAATCGGGATTTGTACTGCATGGCGGATGTCTACCGTGGAGCAGAGTTGACTTTGATCATGCTCGGAAAATCTGCGGCTGGGGAGAACGAGTGCTGGAGAGGCTGGGGCGAACGGATGTGGACTTTGCCCGAAGCCCTCCTGAGCTCTCGCCTTTCCTACAAGTTCCGAGATCGGGAAGCGGTTACGCCATTGACGTTGTTTCAGCTGGCTAACCTGGCCTATACAAACTACGATACTGAACAGGCTATCATCAACGCATACAGCGGGAAGGATCCGCTTGAGAGGTTGAAGCGCTTGACGCTGTTGAAATCAGCTATATGGCAGCGCCGTACAGCAGCTCTAGCACCGGGTGTTTCTGGTCCCTCGCCAAAGCTGGATATGACAGGCGAGAAGCCTGTCACTAACGGGACGTACAAGGCCGAGCGTGTGTATGCGCTGATGGGCTTTTTTGAGCACCGGATTCGGCCAAATCGCTCGGAGGACAATTTGCACGCTCTTGTGAGGCTGTCGATGGCCAACGACAATGACCGTATCGTTGAGCGGATGGTATCCATGCTGCCCTCGATCATCACCAAGGAGGCGTGTTGGTACTCTGACGATGATGTCTACAGGGCCAATCTTTGGGACATTCTACCAGAGATCCAGGTCGCTGGTGTTACGAAGAATGGAGCTCTTGTGGTTGGTGGGTGTCGGGCGGCAGCCATCAGATGGAAAGATTTCCCAGGGGTTGCGTTTGTAACCACCGATTCGGTGAGGAGGAAAATTGTTAGTTTCGTTCCGTATCTCTCGTGGCCATCCCTTCTCATCGGCTAGGTGTTCTGACCACGATCAGCCGAGTGGGAGGCATCGCACTCATTGTGATCGGACTCGTGCTCCTCATTATTTCCCCCAAGCTGTTCGTTTACAGTCATTCTGGGCGCATCATCAGCGCACAACCATGGTTCATCGGAGTGAAAGGGGTCATCAGCCTCACGGAGGTAGAGAGGCACTTGTACGGTGCTGTCACTAGTGGACACTTCCCAAGGATATATTTCACGCCGAGCGGATCAGAGTTCTCTATTCCAGAACAAGACACAGAACGGGGAGGTTCACCCACACAATACGACTATGCCAAACTAGCAGATAGTGGACCAGATGCGGGACACATCTATACACTCATCGACACGTGTCCGTCGACGATGTACTATTTCCGTGCAGAGCGACCGCCGACGGTGTGTATATATACCGGACGGGAGGGAGGGCTTGGGAGGTTCGTGCTGTGCTCGGAGAGGTGTAACATTAATGAGCTGCATAAGGAGAGCGTGTTGAGGATGCCGACGGAGATCAGTCAGAAAATGGAGTTGTGTGGATGGGTCGCGCTTGGATAAGATTATTTTGCTAGGACCTTTCACTATCCTTGAACATGTGCTAGTAACTTTTGTCGAGCGTTCTACGATGACATAAATGTTGGGTTGTCGAGAAGATATCCAGACTTAAGTGGCCTATAGCTAGCGAAAATGCTGACAAACCGGTGTAACGCCAAACTCGAGCGGGCCGTAGCCGAACTGCGGTTGTACTAGCTGTATAGCGTTGCACAAAGCCAATGCCAACACGACAGTGTCCACAACCAGTAACGTACTATTCTTGGTGTATTTCTCATGATCAACGAGTTGCTGTTCTTTCGTAAGATGGCTATCACTATTTGGTCTAACGTCATTAATCATTATTCTTATGTTTCAGCCATATACCTTCCAACAGCGGGGATTAAATGCTAAACACGAAGGCTGGTAACACTCTGCTTGGAACGTTGATGCACAGCACTACATTACGTCTAGGATGTTTGTTGTCTCAACTTGTCGATTCTTGTTGCGCACTTGCCTTTGCAATCCTGGTATATAAGGAATCCCTGCACATTCTTCTATTGTATATCCTCCTATGATGGATATCACTAGCTCGGAAGAGCAGCAGATGTGGGTGATACATACATGACCATGTATCTCGATAACGACTGAATGTTTACAGGTTGTTCAGCACATACGCCTTTCTCACAGCAAACAGTACTAGGATTCATTCCGATCATTGGTATCAGGGAAATAACATGGTATTCTAGGTATTCTGATGTACGACCATATGGCGACCCTACCAGAAGAAATCGCTTTTATTTGGCGCCGTCCGAAAGCGCTGTCTGCGATTTTATTTCTGTTCAATCGCTATCTCGCTCTGCTCTCCAACGTCTCCAACTTAGTTGTAAGATTCATACCACTTTCAAACAAGGTTCTATTATTTCGTCATGCATATACTGAGCTGGCAGGTTCACAACTTCTTTCTTTAGGGGTTTGTTTAATTTTCAGTCTGGTTCTTGAATATTTATCAACAAAGACTTAGCTGTTCGAAATACGAGCTATACAGGCAACTGGCCCTTATTTTCCAAGCAGCCCTTGTTTGCCGTGAGTGGATGTTCACCGCAAGTACTTCATATACTAAAAATTGCAGTTATAATGACCATTCGCACTTATGCTCTCTACGGCGGTAGCAAACGCCTGCTTACTTGTATGACAATCATAATGATTGCTCTTGCGATAGCAGTTTCTGTGCGTCTCCGAAGTTCGTGCAGAATTTTACACTCTTGTACTGATCGTTTCTAGGTGGGAAGTTTGGGGCATTTTTCAGGCCTCCTTTTGCCAGGAGCTGGCTGCTATGAAACATACACAGCAGCAACGTACGCCATTCTCTTCACTGTTCTGTGTACAGGCTCAAAAGTTGTTGTAGATCCGCCCGTCAGTAAATCCCGAGTCTAATTTGCATGTCGCGACCTTATTCAATTGCAGGTCTTGGGCTGGCATGGGTGGCCGAAATGGTATTCGAATTACTGATATTCATCCTCATAGTGTACAGGATTTGCAAAACTAGAGGCTTACTGCGGTTGTCTCTAGTCACCAGGAGAAATATCATCGATGTCATATTTCACGATGGTAAACTTTTTGTTGTATCTGATTTGCACACACTAAATCAGCCAAACGCAGGTGCGATGTATATCGGGTGAGGTTGTTAGCAAGATCGCGATTTAAGTAATTCTGATCCGATCATCCTCATGCCTTTAGAGCAATGACGCTTGTCAACTTACCGAACATCCTGACGTACTACGTGAGTAAATGAATGAATATCAATAGAGCCACAAATCGCTTACAGCTTGAGGCAGTTTGGTTCAGTGAGCATACATAGCCGCATTTCATATTCTGGTTTACAATTTCCTGACGATTGACAAGGATGCTATTAGAGGCAGTCTTGCAACATTGACTAGCTGGTGAGTGGTTGATGCAATAAGCGCGAACTGAGATTAATTATGCCATGACATCCAGCTTGTCCGTCACTCTCATCTCCCGTCTGATGCTTAACCTACACAAATCAATCGATGCTGGCATTATCTCCATCCCTGCCCGGGACGAAGGCCCTAGTCTCGCTGTCCTTACCACCAGGATCAACGTGCAGTCCGAGATTTCCTCTCACCATTGGTAGTTTTGAATTGGATTCTGTTCCTGGATGCGAAGTTGCAGAGATTCTTGGTGGGATACCCTGTTCTTGTGGTCATTTTCTTGAATGTAGGGGTGGACAACGATGCACCCGTGCTAGCGGCTACTCTTCTTAAAATGCAAACTCGTATTTAGGTGTAGAGTAGACAGTATGTTTATTATGCTAATTATTTTACAATAATCATGTGTTCGTCCGCGATCAGACAACTGCAATTGATTCAAGCCTCTCACGACGGTGTGTTGTAAACTGCCATTTGTTAGCCTATTTCCTAGAAGAAGGCTTCCACGTTGTTTTCCATTTTAAGTAATTTCTTGCTTTGTGCATCACTAAAGCTGCCATCATGGCCCATCTGCATCAACATGAATGTCAGTCAAGCGAATATCTGCTGCCAACTCTTCTTTTCATACCGCCTTGATCGCGATGGTGGTGATGTTTAAGTTCCATGTGCTCAAGGAACACAAATCTGGTAATGGCACAGCCTATGAAACGCCCACCCGCGTGAGGCTAGGCTGTAAGTAGCCAAGGCTGTCGTCCGGGTCCCTCAGTAACCGTCCGAGTCAAAAGGCAGTATATTGGAAGCATGTATTTCTGTATCTCGGACAGTATTTGTGTAGACCATGAGAACTCTAGTAAGTCAGCATGCTTACACTAGCCTGTATCACGCTGATCAGTGATAGGCTAGCATGAAACTTGATCTACAGGATGCTCACTGCTATATGCCACGTGTAGAATTTTGTTCTGGAGTTTTCCGACCCTGGCCCGTCGGCCGGCTCGTCTCGTTCAAGGCAATGTTTGATTTGCATGCTTGCATACATAGCATTGGTTTTGATGATCGCGGAGAGGCCGGTTGAACGTTAAATGCGGCTAATATATAATGTGTTCTCTTACTCTGTTGAATTTTGCCTCATCACGATGTATATCACTGAGTCGGAAGTGCAGCAAATGTGAGTGATACACACATGGTAGATTCACCATGTATCCTGACGGTGACTGGCTATTTACAGGTTGTTCGGCGTATACGCCATTCTGGCGGGAAACAGTACTGGAGCTTATTATCTTTGGTCTCTGGACGATAACACGGTATTCTAGGTATCCTGATATACGACCATATGGTGACCCTACCAGAAGAAATCGCTTTTATTTGGCGTCGTCCGAAATCGCTGTCTGCGATGTTATTCCTGATCAATCGTTATGTCGCTCTGCTCGTCAATATCTCCAGCTTAGTTGTGGATTTTCAGCCCGTGATTTCAGATGAGGTTCTGTCATTTCGTTATGTGTGTACCGAACTGGCATGCTCACAACTTACGTGTAGAGGTTTGGTTCGCTCTGGTTCTCGAACACGTGTTGTTTTGCTCAATCAATGCTTAGCTGTTTGAGATATTCGCTATACAGAGAAATATCCCTTTTCCTCCAGGGAATAATCGTTTGCAGTGAGTAGAAGTTTGTTGCGAGAAATTTATTCACAGAACATTTCAGTCATAATGGCTATGCGCACTTATGCACTCTATGGCTGTAGCAAGCGCCTTCTTACTTGGATAGTTATTGTCATGGGGATTCTTGTGGGAGTATGCTGTGTACGTTTTTGCGATGAATTCTGTCCTGTAGAATCTACTGATCGTTCCTAGGCGGGCACTTTTGGACAATATTCGGGTGATGTGGACATTGTGCCAGGAGTTGGCTGCAATGAAACATTTACAAAAGCGGTGTATGTCGTCCTCATCCCCTTTCTGCGCGCTTGCTCAATAGTTGTTTCAGAGCCGAGCGTCAGTAAATTCTAAGTCACATTTACTTGTAACTTGATGTAGTGACGACCACATCTGACTGCAGGAATTGGGCTGGCATATGTGGCCGAATTTATCTTTGATTTATTCATCTTCGTGCTCACGATGTACAGGATTTGCAAGACTAAAGGCTTGCCAAAGTTGTCTTTAGTCACCAGGAGAAATATCATCGACATCATATTTCACGATGGTGATTTTTTTTGTTGCATCTGTATTAATATTGTAATCACTAAATCAACCGAACGCAGGTGCGATGTTTTTCGGGTGAGCTTGCTGACGAGATTGTGATTGGAGTGGTCCTGATCCCCATTCCAGAGCGATGACACTGTCCAATATACCGAACATATTGACGTACTACGTGAGTCGCTGAGTGAATACTGATGGTATCACGGAACGCTCACAACTCGTTCCAGACCGGTCCAGTGAGTATAAAAACCTCGCACCTTGTATTTAACTTCAGTGTTTCCTGATGGTTGGTAAGGTTGGCCTCAGAGGCAGTCTTTGCACATTTACTGGCTGGTGAGTGGCCGGTGCGATGCGCGTGGATTGATATTAACTATGACATCCAGCATTTCCGTCACTCTCATCTCTCGGCTGATGCTTAACCTGCACCAGACTTTTGATACCGGCATTTTCTCCACCCTCGCCCAAGAGGACGGCCCGAGTCTTGCTGTCCTTACCACCAGGGTCGACATAGAGTCTGCGTTTTCCTCCGAGTCTGACCATCAGTAGGCAGTTTTAGATTCTATTTCTAGATGCGAAGTTGCGGTGATTCTTGCGTGGAGCACAAGGCTGCTCTTTTAGTTTTTGAACGCACTGCATTGCGCTGGCAGTCATGGGTGCTTAATTTATGTAGAAATTCATTTATTGCTGTATATGCTCGTCCGTAATACGATACATCTCTGTATAATTAATCCTAATCCTCGGCCTCCCGGCTCGCAAGTCCTAGTTATTGTCCATCTTGATGTACATTCCCAATGGATCTTCCAGTGCCACCTCGGTTATGGCTTTGCGGTGTGTAGTCTTGCACGAGCCCACGTCGTGGGGCTCCATACAGAATCAAACTCATGTTCGAGATCCTCAGTTTTACTAGTGCTCTAATGAAAAATCTCGTGGGTAAGCAGTGCCACCAAAGTAAAAGTGGAGTCACAAGCAACTCCGGCTTGCGCATGTTCACGCAAGACGGTTGCAGCATAGACGGACTGTAATTGGACCTCTCACGATGGACAATGGATGACGACGATGTCTACTGCCGTAGCTATAGGTTAACGTTAAGTTTGGTGGTGAAATCAACAATCAATCAAAATGAGGCACCTGGGTGCCGAGCGGTTAAGTTGGTGATTGACCGAATGGTTGTTGGATTGCTTTCGATATTTTCCATTTTAGGTAATTTTTACTTTCAGCACGAGGATGATATTCATCGTTAGGTTCGTTACAACTTACAACTTAGTTACAAGTCTCGCGTGCATTTCCCTGAACTGCTCAACATGCTGCAGATCAATTATGCAGAAGAAAGCAACATGAAAATATCCGACGTCGATGGTGAAAATGTCGCATGCTGTGTTTGCACCACGCCGCCGAACCGCCGGTTATGTACCCTCGTGGTCTGCAACGTGTTTCGAAAATTACTGAAAAAGATGATTTTACAGCACGAATTGCCCTGACCCACTTTTTCTGGCTTCTTTTGTTGGTCCGCAGGCAATTGCTCTCTCGATTGCCTTCTCTCGTCGTCCTGAGCTCTCGGGTATATATCTAGGACCATGTTCGTCCCATCATCCCAACAAACCAGTCCCGCCGCGCCTTCTAACACCCCAACGAAGCCATATACCTCGATTACTTGAAGAATCTTTCTCAACCACGAGCTCTAAGATGTCTACTTCCCCCAGATTTTGCAGCGTCTTAGGCAACTGGCGCGAGGCTTCCATATACTCAGTTGACACTGATCTTGAGGCACAAACCGTTACTGGCGCACACGCCTCCTTCACTCTTCCTGCTGCCTTCCAAGCAGCTCATTCTGCTGCTACGCCTACACACACACCTCAACAGAATGACAACACCACAGACCCCATAGATGATTTTTTCGGGGTCACTCGATACACTCGTGCGACTCGCGAGAGTCGTCATGACTCATACGTCGCTCCTAGTCCCATTTCTGTGGCTTTGGATGGAGAAGTGCCTCCTCCATATATGAATGCCACTGAGCCTCCTGCATATAACTCTACTCCTGCGGAGCCTGTGACGCTTGCTATGTATTTGTACAGATTCGGATTTGGTGAGAACACATCTGCTCTGCACCCATCCAGTTTTTCTGATCGAATCTTTCATAGTATTTCCGCCTTTCTGGGTGATTGGAGCAATCATCCTGGTGTCGCCACTCAAGGCCCCTGCCGACTTTGAACCGACGAAGTCTGAAAACGAGCGCCAGGAGTTGGTCCAGATTATGAGAGATGCTGAGATCAAGTGGGCTAAAAGATCTGCTTGGGCACTCCTGATCCTCCTCGTTGCCATTGGCATTATTGTTGGGACTATCATCGGTGTCTTGAGATCATAAGCACTCGACACACGTCCACTTTTCCCATTGCGACTATTTCATTCCTTCAAAGACCATTGCAGGGACGACTTCATTTCCGTCTTCGTATTTCATTTCGACGTCCTGAGGGTGGCCTCAGGTCATAATCACCAAGTCTTTCCTTATATTCCTCAGAACCAAAATTCTTTGTATCAAAAGAACCTCCTCACGATATTTGCATCCACGAATGGGACGGGCAGTACTACTAAATGTCCGTATTTATGACTATATTATGATAAATACCTTGAATAAAAAACATCGTTGTAATTCGGCGTCTATGCGGCAAGTGCCGTAATTTGTCGGAGAATAAATCACAAATTATTCCAATTGAGATATTTTAAGCCTTGTTCGTTTCGTCAAAGCACTCGCTCATTAAAATTTGGTATTCTCTGTCTTTACACGTTCCTTCTACATTTCGACCATGTTCCACCGTCTTGCCTTTGGTTGTGCCGCTCTGCTCGGTGTCGTGTCTGCGCAGTTGACCATCACGTCTCCTGGTACCAATGACTGGTGGGGTGAGTGCTCAGAATGCCAAACCTCTAGACGTCGCAATGCTGATGGCTTAATGCGTATCTCTCTTGGCTTTCGTCGTTCAATTCTCGGTTCGTAGTCGCCCAATCGCTGAACACACTCGCGTGGACGTGTTCAACTTCTCCATACCAGAACTTCACCGTTCTGTGCGTACAGTCTTGTTTAGTGCGTGAGAGCCCGTTGAGCTGACACATTTTTTGTAGTCTCGCCAACTCAAACTCTGCAGTTCTCGCTGCACCCCTCGCCATCATTGCCGTTCAAGACAACTTTGACTGTTCTGAAACCATCACCCAGCAGGAATCCGCACAACCCGCTGGCACCGGCTACATTGTTCAGTTTGCCAGCACTCTGAACTCTACTGACGTGCGTAAACGTTTCTTCGGCTCGCTGGCGTGTTGTATTGAACGTCGTTTATATCACACAGATCTATGCCCAGAGCCAGCCTTTCGAGATCAAGGCTCTTGGTTCGTCTTACCCTACCACCACCAGCAGCGCGGGCAGTACTGCTACCGGGTCAGCTTCTGGGACTGCTGGGGCTGCACAAGCGACCAAAAGTGGTGGCACCCTCGCGGAATATATTCCTGCGGGCATGAGCATGGCCGCCGCTCTTGCTCTTGGCTTGATTGTCGCCTGATGTCATTTCCGGTTTTGGACTCCAAAACAGATATCCCTTTGTTTATTATCATTTTTCTTCTTTGGGACCCCCACTTCGTGGAACATATAACCTCCTTGGAATGTCAGTTTTTACAACTTTATGGCCTAATGTGCAGTGTGACGATTTTGGACGTCGTGGTTTAATGCACTGTTGTTTTGCTACTACTTGGATGGCGTTATGAACTTGATCCAGGTCGTGTGGCCTGTTTGTGTAGTTATTGAGTTCTTTGTCCAGCATTTACCGTAGCTTGAAGCTTTGAGATGCTGGCAATTTGGTCATGGCTTGTTATGAAACTTTGACCGAGTTAAGGCCACAGTGTGGTGACCGGTCTGATGATCCCGTCGACAACCGCTTGTTCGTTTGCGCGGACACAGAAGTGTCAAGATAGGCTGTTGTCTTTACATTTGCTGCAGCACAATCCTTGGCTCCCACGTTAACGTTGGTGGACTTTGAAGTTTGTAGTCGTTTCACGTCCAAAAGCGTATATGGCTTCCGTTGGATCTGGCATATCACAATGGTTACGAGTCGACCAAACATTAACGACCGGCACCACATCACCGCGCAGACGAACAAGTATACGTATATATAAGATAATTAGTCAACAATCCATAATGTACGTATGGCCTAGTACGTGTTATCTCAAGGATAACAATAAATCAGATGCTTTCAACGTACATATCGAGCACGCACACCATGTTGCGTTCAAGAAAAGGACTGTGTTAACTTCCAACGAGAGCCTCTGCCACCTAGCATCCCATACAAAATCTCATACCAGCCTACCAATAGTGAGTGGAAATCGCGGACTGTACGTCAACTCTGGTAGTAAAGACATCGAAGGTAGTTTCTGCGGAGATAGAGAAAATGCCAGTGTCGATAGATTCGTGCAGGTTAAGCATCAGGCGAGAGATGAGAGTAACAGACAAGCTGGAGGTCATACTTTAAGAGGATCGTTCAGTATCTGTCACATCAACCACCCACCAACTAGTAAATGTGCCCAGGTTGCCTCTGATGATATCCTTGGAAATCGTCAGGAAATCGTCAGGCTGGAAACATGCGGTCATATACACACTGAACCACACTAAATCATGGCGTGAGCGTGCGACTGAACCAATATTTCATTCGTTGACTTACAAAGTACGTCAGAATATTAGGTAAATTGACCAATGTCATCCCTCTAAGAGAAAGCCGATCAGATTTACTCGGATCAGTCTGACTAGCACTCTCACGCAAAGTACATCACACCTGCACTTGGTTAGTCTAGTGTTTTCAATACCGATGCGACGAAAAAAATACCATCGTGGAATATGATATCAAGGACATCTCTCCTGGATATTAGGGAAAACCGCGGCAATCCCCTAGTCTTGCAAGTCCTGATGACTGTGAGGACAAAGATGAATAATTCATAGATAAACATTGCTATCCATGCCATCCCGTGACCTGTGATTGGGTGATTTCGCGGTGCCATCAATATACATCCAGATGTGATTTGGAATGCACTGACGGATAGATCTACCAGGACTTTTGAGCAGGCGAGCGGAACGATGAAGAGAATAACATACGTCGCTGTTGTGTATACTTCATGGCAGTCGCCCTCGGTCACACCGTTTGAATCATGTCCAAAAGATCCCGCCTAAAAGTTCAGCAGGCTCCAAAGTCCAAATTCTTCGCAAACACGTACCAACGCTCCTGCCACAAGAGCAAGGCCAACGATTGCCATCCATTTAAGCAGGCGCCTACTGCAGCCGTAGAGAGCATAAGTGCGAAGAGATAATATGACTAATTTTTTGAAAATTTCTGCATGTCTTTCTTGCGATAAACTTCGAACTTACTGCAGATGAAGACTTGTTGGAAAACAAGTAATACTTGCCCTGCTAGCACGTATTTCGAACAGCTAAGTTTTTGTTGAGAAAATAACAGATATTCAAGAACCAAAGCTAAACCTCTGCAGACACGGAGATAAAGTGTCAGCATACTAGTTGAATAACATACACGACATCGTACAACCTTATTTGAAACAGGCAGAAAACCACTAAACAGGCCAAAGAGATTGCTGAAAAGGGCGACATAACGATTGACGAGAAATAACATTGCAGATAGTGCTTTCGGACGACACCAAATATACGCGATTTCTTCTGGGAGGGTTGCTATATGGTCGTATATCAGGACGCCTATAATATTTGTGAGACTCTTGAGGCCAAACGATGAAATGGTCCAGTACAGTTTGCCACGACAATGGTGTACAAGTACACCAACCTGCCAAATTGTGATGTTAGGTCGTGTGATCAGCATACACAATAAATCTATGCGTTTATCACTCACATCTGCTGCGCTTCCAAGTCAGTAGTATACATTACAAATGTGATATCGTAAGAGAAAGAGATATTGAGACTCGGGATTGACCAAATTGATTTTATACTACACAGCCGTGCCCCTCCCCACATCCATCAGTGATTCACTGTACCATCAAGGGCAATGTAGCGATCACACACATTAACTGGGCGGCACTTTGTCAGTCAAAAGCATCCTAAACATCGATGATGCTGTCCAGAGATGGTCCAAGCTAGCCTATTTGCGAATTAGTGTGTTGCTAGCGCACGAATAATTCCTCAGGCCCTTACACTGCTACAAGGCAATTATATGTATATGCCATTTCTTCAAGAATAACTGCTACTATGGCGATCGATCAAGGTCCAAGGGGAAATCGACTGTTTCGGTGACATGTGGACCTAGAGTAGTCAAGACTCATCGCTTTAGCAGCGTAGCGCTGGTACAAATATGCCGGTCAGCGGTCGGAAATTCGGAGTCGAATGGTAGTATGCGCCGTTTTAGTCATCTGTCCGGCTTTGTCCGGCTTGTGTACACTAGGGCTGTAGTCGCTCTAGATCTAGGGAAATAGAAAGGCAGGGCTGTGCCCACTGCCCAGTGTTAACCCCAGGGAGAACGCAAGCTTAGAGGCCGCTACATGAGTGGGTAACCGCCACGAATTTTTCTCACCATACATTGGCAAGAAGTGAACAACAAATGGTTTAGGACACCACTGCATGGTGTACAGGCTATGGATACTGTTAAATCACTGGCAGGTGAACATGTGTGATTTTCGTGAAACGAAACGAGGTAAAGCTGAGCGAGGAATCAAATTGACACATGCCAGCGAGACCGGGGAGAGTAAGAATACAGTGCAAATAAGTCGCTGTAATAAAGCTATGGATTGATGGACACACTCGCGTATCCTGTGACAGTGTAGCATAGATGTTTGACATTGTCAAAGGCAAGGCCCATGAAAGAAAGTTCACGTGGCTGTGCCACCGTGAGATATTTATGGATTGACATCTCTGTATTATGTAATACGGCCCCTGTCTGACTGCGAGACATTAATATTAAGCAGTTGAAACGGACACTTAGTAAGGAGCACTTGAGTGGCAGCAACATAGACATATCTGCTCTGCTAGTCAATATTGATTCTATTAATCATGCTTCATGGCTATCAGTATCACTGAAACATCAAATGAAAGCGAAAAAAAAGAATTCCGTAACTTGACATCCAGAAACAGATTCCAATCAACAAATGAGCCAGCCAATTATGAGGAAATTACGGCTTGTACGTTGATTCTGGTGGTGAGGACATCCAGACCAAGGTCATCGTCCCGGATAGCGGTGGAGAAAATGCCATTATCCGTGGTTTTGTGCAGGTTAAGCACCAGCCGAGAGATGAGAGTGACGGACATGCTAGGGGTTATATTCAAAAGTCGATCCAAGTTTATTGTACCAATCACTCACCAACTAGTAAATGTGGCCAGATTTCCCCTGGTGATATCCTTCAAGTTGTCAATCATTAGCCAACCTGATTGTAAGATGCGGGCGTGTGCTCACTGAACCACACTAAGTCATGATGTGAGCGTGCAACTCAATTGATTCTCATTCGTTGACTCACGTAGTACGTCAGAATGTTGGGCAGATTAATTAATGTCATCGCCCTGAATGAACGCAGATCAGTTTCACTTGAATTACAATTTTACTAGTAACCTTACCCAAAATACATCGCACCTGCATTTGCTTTGTTCAGAATTTATATTACAGTTATGACGAGAAAAATACCATCTTGAAATATGATATCAGGGATTTTTCTGTCGAATAAAGATAATCGTAGACATCGCCTAGTCTTCCAAGTCCTGAAGATTGTGAGAATGAAGATAAGTAATTCGTAGACAAAAACTGCAACCCAAGCCACCCATGACCTGCAAGTGGATGAGGTAGTGGAATCATTAACTTGCATGCAATGCGACTGAAAATTCACTGACGGTAGGATCTGCCGTGACTTAGTTGAGCAGGCGCGCATACCGATGGAGGGAATGACATACGCCTCTGTTGTGAATGTGTTATGACAATCACTTCCTTGGATGTAAGTTGTAGTATTGTTATCTCCAAAGCAACTCGCCTAAGAATATCAGCAGAATCTAAAGTGCAAAAGAATATGTGAACACGTACAGCCACTCCTGCCCCAAGAGCAAGGCCGAAGAGTATCATGCAACTAAGAAAGCGCCTGTTACGACCGTACAGAGCATGAATGCGCAAAGTCAATGTGACTGGAAATTTTTCAGGGCAGTGTATTTCTCGCAATCAACTTCTCACTTACAGCAAACAGCTATTTGTTGAAGAAAAAGGAGCAGCTCTCTGACTAGCATGTATGTCGAACAGCTAGGCCTTCAGTAAGAACAGTGTATATTCAATAAGTAAGGTTAAAACCTCTGCAGAAATAAGTTGTGAGACTGCCATTTGTGTGGATGCATAAGGAAATAATCGAACCTCATCTGGAACGGCGGGCAGGAAATCGATACACAAGCCAAAGATATTGCTGACCAGGGCAAAATAGCGATTGACGAGAAAGAATATCGAAGAGCGTATTTTCGGACGACACCAAATAAACCTGATTTCTTCTGGGAGGGTCAACATATGATCGTAAATCAGAATACCTAAGATATTTGTCATAATCCAGAGAAACAAAAATTGAAAGTCCCAGTACCGTTTGCCACGAGGACGAAGTGTAAGTGAAACAACCTGGCAAATCGTAATGTCAAGATTAAAATATTTGTACGCGTATCACTCACAACTGTTGTTTTTCGGTGACATTCATGACGATGAGGCAATGTGTGATATGGGCAGTGAGCAGGTGTTGAGAATGTCCGATTGACGCACTATTATATTAAATACATATTACCAACGTCGCAGGAATCAATAAGGGGAACTTACACGGCTGTTTAAACTTCAAATGTTCATTTCTTGCTGAAACATTAATCATGATTGCCACATGATGCAAACCAGGGACGTCCATACCTGGGAGTTCACGGTTCATGCTTACCATTTTTGCTTACTACCCTCCAATACTATAGGTACGTGGGTGTAAATATTTTACATGCGCTGCTATGTCTTTAGTCGAGCGCCCTTTTGCGGCAGGCTCTGACAATGAATTATTGATCATTCAATGTCATGAAAAAGAAGGATCCGCTATAGCGGAGTGCTCTGACAGGACAGATCAGGTCGAGTGTGCCAGGGGTCCTGGCTTGTATTCAGTCCTCGATCATCAGAGCCACAGCCTCCCGCCATAGAGTTTTGGCCTTGGTTCCCTCGCAGTCCGTCTCCGTTCCACTGCAACCACTTCCCGTTCTCGATGTCTACTGGTTGTTTGAAAAACCCAAGGCTCGTTAGTAAGAATGCCACCGGATTACAAGTTTAGTTACCGGTAACCGCCTTCAAAGTATTTGGTGTTGCGGTGGGCTAGGCCCAACGTAAAACCGTCAAAAGGGCCCCTTACAATCAAGAGATTATGGTACCCCATGCGCCAAATTAGTGGCCCTTAAGAGTATTACATGGTATCGTAAGGCTGTAAACTTTTTTACGACATCTGTCTGTCCGTGGATATGACATGGACCTTGCTGTCAGAGGTCGAGGCAGATGAGAACAGGCTTGTTTTACTCGAAGCGGGACAAGGGTGAGTACTATTCACCTTCACTTCAGATTTGCGTTCATTTTATGACCATGCCATAGAATAGCATCTGGTGATTGAATGTTATGTTCCTGCTGACGGTCCAATTTCGACGACCACCACGGATGCTCAAAGTATGTGGGGTATTCTTTCTTTCGTAGTGTTCTTGTATTTTTGAATTGATTCCCTAAGTTAGATGACATTCCTGTTCTTTCCCGTCCTTCACATTTCATCCCAAATGTAACTCCCATTGCCTTCACCACGGGTGCTGACCTGCGTTATGAGAAGACTCGATGGGTTTGCGTCAAACCATAGCGAAAAAATTCGTGCCATAGGCTTCGTTCTCAAGTTCCAAAGTACTTCTGCATGATAGCTCCGATTGGGGAGGTTGCAAGCTTAAGAAATAAGCTCCCAGGTGTGAGCGTCCCTACTACTAGTAACTAACTAACTAACTAATGACCATAGGGGGACCTACAAGAATGACAGTGCATCGCCAAAGTCGTTACTAATTCATCCTACATGACCACTACATCTCTTTCGTAACACATCAAACGCTTGAAAGAAGTGCACAAAGATCATGTATGCACACTGCATATGATGCCGATCATCACTATGTAGTACTGGCATAAATGCAGAAGCAATTGCCCACGATACGAGTGCCAAGAAGAATTCCGAGTCTGGCTGTCTAGAACAATTTGATAGACGATCGCTTGACATGCAACATGATGGGGTAGTGCAGGAGGCATTGATGCATGATGTATGATGTATGACGCCAGTATCAGGGAAGATGTGGGAAAGATAAAAAAATACAAGGTCTCCTGACTCCTCAACAACAACGCCTGTCGTGCCAAGAGACTCTTGATGTTACAAACTCGTAGCGGCGGCGAGTGGAGATTATGGCGCTACTCTATTGGCTTACGATAACTACCAGCCAGGCTACGTACCAGTGCATTAATTACATACATGCATGAACGTTTCAAAAGCTTGAACGTTCGAACGCTCGAATGTTAACATCACAATATTATGTCACTCGAAGCTAGAATTGCGTGCAACTTTACTTTCATGTTGCAAAAGTGAAAGTAAATTCACACGAGATGTCCCGAGAGGACGCTATCCAACATGAGCCCGACGATACCGACTTGTGAAAGGAGGTTAAACTAACAGGGTGTTTCATATCGCGTACGCGCATACCATAGATAAGACTGCTAATACTACTCGCGCGATCAGGTGGTTGAGGAACATAGACTATCTGCTGTATCTCAAGAAATACTAAGAGTGCGTTAGGAACAAAACTACTCGTACTCGCGCATAATGGTTATCAAAATATACTTATCCGGGAACATCAAACGAACTTGAAAAACAAACTTGTACGTTACATCATGCTAAAGGGTACTGTGATCGTCAACATGGGAAAGAAAAAATAACATGCGCCGAAAACTGTCACTGGACGAGAACGACAAGCTAGTGTGTACCTGACCCGGCCTTCACCTTCTCCACAAGCTCACCATTGTCCGACGCGTACTCGAAAGTCTCTGGGCTGCCGTTGAATGATCCAAAGAAAGGAGTAGCCGGACTGAGAGTAGATGGGGTACGAGACGAGTAAGTTAACGCCGGAGAAACGAGATTAGGAGACTTCATGTCATTTTGGAATGATAGTTGTTGGGCTAAAGAAGGCGACTTCTGCGCAGGAACATATGCTTTTGAGGACAGAAGTAGAATTATGGCGATAATCCTCTTGATCATCTGACCGAGGCCGGGGTGCTTGTGGCGAATGAAGGTGGTTCTGAGGACTACTGTCGGGTTTATCGTTGGTACTGGATGTAGTGATAGTGCTGTTTAGGTTATTGGAGTGGTCGTCCGTGTGCTGATAACTGTGCTGGGATGAATTCGACGCAAGAGGGGAACGAGGGAGATTAGCGACTTGTGCTTGCTGCCGCAGAGAGAGGTGCGAACGCGAAGAGGACTGAGAGTGATGGTGCGACTGTAGAGAACACTTGGAATCAAGATGCTGGGGTGGCGCAACAATTTCGATGGCACGGCTAGGTGGTTTCATGATCCTGACGTTGCCAACATCTCCACCAAAATGCAGTTCCTCCTGATAATGGGTACGAAGATGATCATGATGTGACCTGCACTCCAGCTGATGTTGCCCGAGAGCATGGAAGTCGTCTTCAGAGATTGACGGTAGAGCGTCGCCCAAGAACTTCGACCGACTCACCCCGCCCAAGGCTCGACCAGCGAGTGGATAAGAGGCGATCTGCTCCGGGGCGTGAAATACTTGCGCGTTCGCATTGAGTTTGCTTCCGGATTCTAGTCGTCCAGATGAAGATGCTCGTCGAGGGAGAATGCAATCGTGTGGGTGCACAATTTGCTGTTGGTTTTGCAGCTGTTGATACTGTTGTTCACGTATCCTTGCGTGAGCCTGGAGGATGAGCTCTTCGGCGGGAGTAAAACCATTCCTTGCTTGTATCTGGCTGCGAGGCTGCTGTACAGACGGCTGAGCGCTAGCCGTGTACAGTGTTGCATTTGCGAGGGCTTGAAGATGGACGCGCTGAGCATCATGCTCTTGGTCAAGTGTCGACCCAGGGTAAGCATGTGTCAAATTCAGGTTATGTTGCAGTGATTGTAGAAGGTCATCGGTGTAGTGATTCGATTGAAGATCCTGGTACCTAGTCGACGGAGAGCTGTCGTACGGATAACCAAGATGGCTTGGAAGCGACGTAGATACGGGAATGCTCCCTCCTGACACGGAGGCGAGATTCAAGTTCGGGTAGGAGTGATGAATACTTGACAAGGAAATGTCGTCACGAGGATGACCAATGACGGGAATGTCACGGGCACGATTTACTTGGGTCTTGCGAGCGTGAGCCTGGAGCTCTTGGCCACGAAGGTTGAGAAGAGCAGCTTGAGCGATTGTCAAACGGGCTGGAGACTGGTCCCCATTCTTGGATACTCTTTCTGATCGCTAACACAGGAAACGTATCAGTTTAGAGTAAAACACGCTCCAATCAGCAGACGGACCCTTAGCTCCCGTTGTTCAGCGCTGTCGGCAAAACGAACGGAAATCCTGCATCCAGGGTCATTCCATCCACGGACCATTCGACCATGTAGGCGTTCGATGGTATCCTCTGCAGCTGCACGAGTCTCGAGTCTACACTAGGCGAATTAATCACAGAGTTTCAATTTCCGGAACAAACTGACCGAACGAAAGCTATTATCCGAGGAGGTTCACTCAGCTTCGTTTTAAAGAAGCGGCTGCTTTTGATGGTGTAAGGTTGTACCAAAGCAGCAAGGCTCTGTGTTCGTGTGTAATTAACGTTGGATACGTGGACATCAGTTTCACATACCTCTTCGTCAATCGAGAGCGGAAGTCTGGAAAGAGACATTCAGTGCCAGACCGAACTCGTGCTGAGGCGACCCTTACCCCTCGATGTATAGATTGGTAGATGACCCATCCTTCAGTTTTTCCATTCGCGCCTTGAAAGAATCTTCATCATGCTCTATTTGAGAGGGGCTTTGCTGGGCGTACACCGTGCCAGGTATACGATGGATTTGCTATATCGGGAAAATTTGAGAATGTGGGTGTATACAAGAAGAATAATAAGAGGACCTTTGAGAACGACGGATGTAGATTGCGATATTTACGAAGACCTTCGATACATTTTTCTGCTGAATCGACGTCACTGAACCTTTGCAAGAATATGAGGTGGACGATCGCACAAAATATATATCCACCTACAAAACGAAGCCATACCCTCTGTTTACCAGAACGTGAGTTTTGTAATTTTGTGTCGTAACAGAACCGGACATACGTTGGTTTCTCGCTCACATGCCTAGTGAACGACCTCACACTCTTCACCTCGCCAAATGGGCGAGTGAGAGCAAAGAGCTCTTGCTCCGGAAAGTGAGGGGGCAGTCCATTGATATATACATTTGGGGTACGGTGTAATACGCGAGACGCGCTGGGGAGGCGCTGAGAAGGCGTCTCGGGACTCAACGACAATTGTGAGTCGCTCGAGTCAGGAAACATGTGGTCATACGAAAATTGCAAGCCTGTAGGACAGGAGGTGCTATACGAGGCTACAAACCGATACGGAACGCAAGTAAGTCGGGGGGATCGCGACTGATAAAATAAAACCTCACGAGAATTGGATAAAATTGCAGTAGAATGACTGTAAGACGATGCTATACCATTGTCCTGTAGCTTGAGGGACGGATTACTTGGTCTGGCGATAACGTGGTTTGTAGACATAGAGATAGTATTAGAAGAATTGCTGAGCTTAGGACTGCCGACGTTAAATTTTTGAGACGGAGAGAGAGAAAGACTGGGCTGAGATGAAGAAAATGAAGTACTACTATTGAGGATATTATTGCGCGGGGAGGAATCTGAATCTGGTGGTGTGGGTGGCGCTTGACGAGAAGAGATCGGAGTGTTCAGTACGGTATCACAGATAGTACCGGCTGAGGCGCTATGTTCAAGATTCTGAGATTGTTTCTTATCGAAGGTAGGAGAAGCTGGGAAAGCCACAACGGCAGATTGCGGCGGCGAAGAGCAAGAAAAGCTCATACTGGAGGATCAGGGCAAGTGAATTCGCGGGAGAGAAAGGAAGCTGGTGGAAGGCAAGATTTTAGGTAAGATGAACGCCGGTAGGACTGTAACGATTGCAATACGAATAGGATGGAGGAATTGATTGAAATCGTTAAGAGTAGCGGTGCGGGGGAGGAGGGGAAAGAAGAAAGAAGAAAACAAGGAGGAAAAAAATGAACTTGGGAGGTTTATATTCATTTTTCAACATATGACGCACGAGACTTCGAGGTTGGAATACTGGAAACCCAATAAATTGTGATGAAAGAAGTCAAGCTTTCACATTGCATACCCTATTTTAGGTCGGTCGCTGCCCAGATTTGGCAACTACTCAAACGGCGCAAATAGGATATGCACCTCGAGGGTATTCCTTGTTCCAAAGCTGATCTCGTTCGCAACTTCTTGGGTCTTGTTCCAGCGCAATATTGGCAGAATTTAAGCTTTAAGAAGCATACACGAAGACCAGCGAAAATCATCTTGCCAACCTGACTGACGATCCAAAACTCATTGGCCCCAAGAGGTCACTCCGACATGCCAATCGACAGAGACCATGCCAACGACGGAAAGGAACAGGTGTGTCACTGGACCAGAATCTGATCCACGCTGCTTGGAAACAGACGACTATAAGAGCTTCATCGGGTGCCAAAAAAGACCAAACCAAGCTGACAGAAACAGGTCCTGCGAATCCGAATCCTATACTTGTCAGATGTTAACGACGACAACTGCGCGAGCAGCAAAATCTGAACTTGTTTGAACCCTGGTTGACCCGACAGTAGCGTTCAGGCAATATCGTTGTTAAAGCACCATGATGATAGATCGCAAATCTTTTGGTGGCAGTGTTGAAGAACTTGAGGAGAAAGACAGCCTTGTGGCTGTGCATCTGACTTTCGAGTTTTCCCGCCAACTTATTCGGTTCAGTCGGACATTGTATGTCGCGGTCCGCCAGAGTGGCCAGTACATGAACTCAAGGTCACTGCCAGTGGGTAAGGTAGCAAGCCCTTGGTCATTTTATTCGGTGTGTGTACTTGACAATTCGTATTTCGCTTGAGTAATGGTTTGTACAGATCATAATAACTTGGTCCTCCTTGTCAAACACTCGCTGCATCTCAATGACATTAGACAAGTTCGATGCTTGTATCCAAGCTTGTAACTTGAGGACATCTTTTCGATACTAGTCTCTCCTATCACTACTTCTAGCCAGACGTTACGGAAGGAAGCCAGTCGTCCCTTCGTATCAAGATTTTGACTTGTTCGGACCGAACTTCCACATTCAAGAAGGATCTACAAAATTTGATAGGTAGTTAACGTCGACTAGCTTCTTCACATTTATACCCTCTTGGTGAGTCTGGATATTCCTTCAATAATCTTTCCTCCTTAGATTTTTTCAAAGAAGTTAAGTGATTTTGGGAAGTAACTAGACTTGTGCTCCTTTCTTCTCGATGATACTTATGTTATCTGTGTCTTTCTGCATTTCAAATGGACCTGACCACCCATTGTGCCTTGACATATTCGTGAGTATTTTGCACCTTGTTACGAGAGCGGACAAGATGATCCCGAGCTTCAGAAGCTTCAGATTGTGCCAGCGCCCTTGCGCTTGCACTTGACACCGCCGATACGGGATAACGAAGAAAACCAGCCCTGCATAAGCGCTATCATTCTACATCCATAATCCATGATTTGTGGCTGTGACCACTGTCAGTATGTGCAGTTTGTATATGCTTTCTGCGTCGCGGTCAACTGGCAACTACTTTGCCCCGTACCGGTGAGCATGACCCACATTAAACACCCCTGTCTTGGAGAATTTCCGCATCGTGGGATGCAATTGCAACGACCCCCTAACACCCACTCTGCGCATTTTAAAATCACCATCGTCTCACGTATCAGTATATACTTGGAATATCTGACTTCGAACGTATCAGCTTCTCCGGGGGACTGCGTACGTGAGTGTCACCTCCAACCTCAATTAGAATCGTGTTCGCCGTGAATGTCGCAGAATTCTCTTGATGTTATATGTCATATCTAAATGTACCAACAATCTCGCAGCTTGCCGGCGTAGGCGTTCTGACCGAGTACAAGTATTTTTATTCAGATGCGGCAATCATCGCATCCTCCACCCCCCACGAATACCCCAACATTCTCAATTGTCTTCCCGGTTCTGCATGGCACGACTCTTGTCGGCCCCGCATGGAGTTGGCGTAATTCAGTAGGTCTAATCACACAAAAATAGTCGAGTGTTATCCGGCGTTCACGGACACGGGGTGAGCTGGTGAATGGTTTCCGCGGAGGCGCCTCTCTCGAATCTCATTGACAACTTCAAGTAAGTCCGTCGACCTTACTTGTACTCCAAGGGACGTTGATGTGGGAAAGCTACAGAATCAAGACAGCGCCACTATTTAACATCTGTATACTACTTGAATACCGCGGCTTCCGATACCATCAAATCTGAGCACATTGTGCCAGTGCGGAGGCTTCCTTGATTGGATGGGATTGTTCAGGAGTGATATCTAGTGAGACTCGATAGCTTGGATATACTTAAGTGGCTAGACTTTCAACTCCTGTGCGACAGTCCGGTTCCGAGTCGGTCATCATGTAACAAATGTTTCACGAGAACTCGCTCGAATAAGGTTGTGTGAGGTTTTGTGAGGGCCCTGGGGGCTTTATAGTGAGCCTATCCGGCAATTGGACCTATGTATATCTTTAATCGTTCCTTGAACGATATAAAGATCTCGTTACAAGTTACTTAGTGCAGACTGGACATGTCATGCATGACCTCGGATCCGAGGAGCCCGTTTGGTCCAATGGCTCTGATGACACTGAATGGAGTCGATGGATCAGTCTGGTTCAACGGTCTAGTGGATCCACGGTGTCGAGTAAGTAGTAATTGTTGATTATCGGGTATGTCTTCGATGAGATAAGAGTACTTGTTGACGTGGCTATGCCACCTGACTCTACCCACCCAGGTTAATAATGTACAGTAACAGTAAATAATAATACAACTCATAAGAGTATAACACACATGGCAGAAATTGCGGTGATAGCACGCGACTTCAGATAGACACATCCATATCCTGATCATCCGACGATCGCCCTGCCCTGTCTACCATTTGCGATGATGATCCTGGCGTATCTTCAAGATCACTCCACGCAGAAAAGTCGTCGATGCTAACACCCAGATCTGATAAGTCTTCCAAGTGTGCATATTCTGCGGCGTAAGCCTCAAGTTCCTCTTGCTCGAGGTCCTCCGGCGTCACACTATAGCTGTCGGGGGGCACTTCTAGAGCACACGCCAAGTTGAGATCATAGATGCCATCATTCAGAAAAGGAGAAACTGACCTTGCAATTCACTTTCCCACCGGTTTACATCCTCCAAATCCGGGTCAAAGGAGGACCCGACATCATATGAATACGAAAGACGATACGAATGCTTTTGCTTATGTGTAGTATTGGCAATGATTCTCCGAAAGAGCTACGAGGCAAACGTCCAGTCAGCAGCAGACCCCCTATCAGGAAAGTCACAAACCTCATCTTGCATAACCAATTCATCGTCCTCATCCTCATCACAGTCCATCTCACAGTCAAAAAACACGTCACTGCTGCTAGGTGTCCTTTGTTTTTGGACTTTATCATGTCGTTGTTTCTGTGCGCGCTCAAGACATCGCGCTTTAAAACGATCACGTAAAAATGTTTTTTGAGGATTTTCTGGCGTCTTGCTACCAGACTGTGTGCATGGAAACTGGGAGGCCGCGCTTCTGGATGAACTGGTTACGCGCGCCTTATATTGGGCTTGTCGTCTTGCTTGTGCGGCAACTACCGGGGACGATTTCGGAGAAGCCAGGGGTGACGAAGCAAGTGGCTGGTGACTCCTTGCAGAGTAATAAGATGAACGTCCGGGAGTAGAGGGGGTTTGGAAAATGGGACTAGAACTTTGCATGCTCAAGCATTTCGTTGGTTGCTGCCAGCAGCAGGTGGGTGAACGTGACGGTCAAGAGTGGCGCGTTTGTTATGGTTTGTTGACGTGTTTTGTTTACACAGTGCTGTGACTTGTACCGGGTGGGTTGGCTGGTTCGGCAGTAATTCCATCATGATAGCCAAACTCATGACTCTTCTGTGGCCGCTTTCCCGACTCGCAGAGGACAGTTTATGTCATTGATAGACGGTTGATGTGACTATGACCGCCAACAAAGGTGATATGCTGGCAGATGAAATGGTATTGAGGTTGTACAGCCTGCCTATAGTATCGCCCAAATGAGATCTAACATTGTACAGTCCTTCGGCATGAAAATGGTAAGCTACAGCTTCTCATCCACGAGCGACGTGGCAGCTACTCATTTGCTGAAAGCTATTCACATTCAGGAATCTTATGTGGGGCCTGGGCACTAGGTTGATGACTTCGGAGGTAGCCGCTGGAGCCACCGGAGTGGTCATGAAGATCGTCACAGTGGATTAAACTGTATACTTGACTTATCGGTTAACCAGGTGTGCACTCGATTGAAGTAAAAATGGCGTCGATATGCAATCCGGGGAGATCTTAATGATGAAACTCGTGTACTGTATGTGACGTGGCAGTCACTCGCGGACTAAACGCTGGAGAACTGCGAATGCACTTTCCACTCCGTAACTAGCGAAGCTGCCGTTTGTGCCGCTATTCAATCTTGATACGGATCGGTGACTGAGCAAAATTGCAAGCATTCCATCGTGGCTGCAGTGCCACGTTTTGCAGATCACTGTAAGTGCTCATTACTGTTTCGGCGACTTGCAGATAATATGCAACAGTGGTATTACGACTTGTAGTGTTGATTACATATTTGCACTAGTGAGTATACTCCTTGCTCAAGATGTTTATTCGGTTGACTAATGTACACAAGTACTTTGCTTTTCTCTAGTATGTTAACTTCTCTAAAACGCATGTTTAAAGACATTCCGAAGAAAATGACGCCCGTTCCGGCTTTCAGAAAGTTGGCTAGAACGTTAGCGCTTGCTGCCATCGAGGCTAGCTGTGCGCCTTTGAAAGGAAAGTTTTTCTGTAGTATTACAACCTCGGATGATATTAATATGGCAAATTGTTGTCCCGATCTAGGTCGATACGACGATAGAAACCTCTGACGATAAAGCATGTCCGACAGTCCGAGGTTCGCATAGAAGCAAACCCAGCAGCTGGGGTCCTGCAACTATTCAGCGCTGCGGCCCGGGTCAGAGCCGGTTGTGATGTTACCGAGGGACATGCCATCTATGGGGCGTATTCATAAATGATGCGGGTCCGAGGCACAACGCTTAGGACCCGATTTTGGCTCTTTTGGGTGACATGATACTTGAATCCGATCACCGGTCTACCTGATTCGGACTGGGCATATTTTGCAACAAAACGCGTCATCACGTGACCCGAACCGCCAGCAAGTGCCTCTGTACTCTCCCGTCCTCATCTGGCTGATTCAGCTGCTAGGCTGGAGGTCTGGCTTTATAACTCTTAATTTTGTTCTGCTCTGGAAAATGCAGTTCAGCGTCTTTGGGCTGGCATTGTCGGAGGACATAAAACTATAACTTAGGTTTGATGAAATGTCTTATATATTGGATCTCAGCGTTTTTTGATATCTCCTTTTTTTCAATTATGGCATATCCTCCGGTCGCAGGCAGCCCCAAACCATGGCTAGTAAATTACCTAGGGCCTACAATGGAAGTACCGAAAGCTCTTAAAGAAGCATAGGTTTTGTACAGGGTCAGTTTTGTGCCCCACCCTCCTTCTTCGACATGTTCTTCCAGTCCCAACATCGACGTGACTGGTGTGCATCCAGTTGTTCCATTTGTTTACAAACTTACCCCTGATCCTTGTCAGCGCCGCCAAACAAGAAGAACGACAGAGGAAATTAGATGGGTTACCCTCATCGTTCTTCGAGACATGCACAGAGACCGATAACAAGGTGCTTGACTTGTCCCTAAGCGAACTAGTTCAACGCCATACTGCGGGTTCACTGTCGACGGCGAGCATTTTGAATGCTTATGGAAAGAAAGCGGTCTCAGCGCAAAAGGCCACTAATTGCCTAGCTGAGGTCATGATTCAAGAAGCTCTGGTCCCGAAAGATCTAGCTTCTCCAACTGGTTCAGACTGCACAGACGTTCCCGAACAACGCCCGAAACCCCTCTCCGGTGTCCCCGTTAGCATCAAAGACTGCATCGATATCGAAGGCTTACGACACCTACTGTGGGCTATTCTTCTAAGGCCAATCATCCTGTTTCTTCGTCCTCAGCCATAGTCCGACTTCTCCATGACGCAGGGGCAATCACCCACGTGAAGACTACCGTACCTCCTGGTCTCTTTGGACTAGAGACGTCATCAGATCTTTTCGGGCGGACGAGTAATCCGTATAACAACAAGTTTTCCAGCGGCGCCTCGACTGGTGGTGGGGGTGCACTTCTTGCATGCAGAGGGAGTGTCATCGAAGTCGGCACAGATCTCGGTGGTAGTACAAGGTTGCCCGCCCATTTTTGCGGGATTTATGCCATGAGGTCTTCGATAGGACGCTTTCCATCCCAGGGCACGCTCCCCCCTATTCCTGGATTAGAATCGTTGGCTACCATATCTGCTCCGATGTCTCGAAGACTGGAAGACCTTGAAGAATTTTGGAAGCGTGTTGTGGAGATGCGGCCATGGGAGTATGACACTACGGTTTGCTGAGTTCTCATTTTCAGCATCTACCAGACCTGATGATCGTTGACTGCAGTGTGTTCCATTACCCTGGCGGCCCATAAATCTTTCAAAGACGAAGCTAAAGTTTGGAGTTGTTTGGGAAGATGGTCAGTTCTTTTTACGCTACTTCTTCTGCATCCGTTCCTCATATACCCAGGCATCATATCTCCTTCTCCTGCTTGCCGTCGTGCTTTGGAATGGGTCTGTGATGCATTGGAGAAGCAAGGCCATGAAGTAGTTGATTTGTGCGCTCGATCCGCTCTAATCTTGAGTTGTGCTGACCAATAGCATCACTCAGTTCACCCCCTAGCATCCCAGAAGGTCTGAACGTCGGATTCCAGTTGTGCTTTGGAGATGGAGGTGAGTAACCATTTATTGTACTCCGAGCCGCAGATGCTGAACTCTTTTTAGGAGCTGGTTTCTTTGGTCCTTTGCGCAAGGACGAGAAACTTGATCCCGTGATGGTTGCTATTAGATCTTTATCGGGGATGCCCCTTTGGCTCAAGAAGTTCCTGGCGATGGTAACGCGGAAATTTACTGGTGATGAGGTCTGGGCATCGATGCTCGAGAAGTTTCACCCCAAAACCCCAGCCGAGGAGCGAGCGCTTGTTCTCTCCCGAGATGAGCACAGAGAAAGGTGGTACCAAGCATGGGAATATGAAGGATTAGACTTTGTACTGACAGTTCCACACGCATTACCCGCTATCCCTGCTGGAACTGCGGAGAAGGTGACCCTAGTGTCAGCTTCCTACTCGATGATTTTCAATATCGTGAGCTTTGTTTCCACTGCCGTATTATAATCGTGAACTGAATGGCAAATAGCTGGACTTTGTTGCTGGCGTTCTCCCAGTATCTTTCGTTGACCGTGAATCGGATGCGCTACCGAAGGACTTCATGCAGAGTGATGACTACAAGAATATGGGGTTGATTTCCAAGGGTGCATACTCTGTTTATGATGCGGATGCAATGCACGGACTGCCCCTTGGCGTGCAAGTTGTCGGAAGACGTTTTGAGGAAGAGAAAGTCTTGCAGGGGATGAAAGTCGTTGAAGACGCTCTCGAGGGATCCGGTCGCAAGTTTATTCCCCGAGAATTTTAGGGCGTCTTTGAACATCTTCGATTTGACTTTTTCATTTATGTGATAAACTGTATACTATGTATATTTGTTTATTTTTGTCGCGGCTCCTACTGTGGCACGTGTCATCGTCAACGGACACGCTCTGCTGCTTCGGCTACACTTTTTTTTGGGCCGCAGTACCCGGATCGTGTCAATGGTATCTACAATGTATATGTTTTCTCTCCAAGTACATGGTGACCGAGTTATACCTAGATCTGTGCCAGTGCACCAGTGCACCTTGAAGATGTTCCTGGCATGCGTGAGACGTAATAATTTTTTGGTACAATTATATGCGACGATTTGGGCTGCATAATCGTGGTGAGTGCGAGTCATTGAGCGTGTACAACACCTCTCGCGTAGTCAGGAAGTGGACAAACCACTCTTCGATAGAAGGGTAATATTTTCATTACCATGGGCCCTTTCTCATTATTTGAATCCGCCTTTGGACTCACATGGTGGATAGGCGACATTGTCCTGTAGCTGCCCGATGTCCTCTCAGGTCGTTTGCAAGTGGTCTTGGAAAGGATGTGTGCTCATCATTGTGTGTCACACGAGTGGCCTGGACACCCACGATGTCCTTCGCAGCTGCTGAGGGCCCATACCAGCCTCCATCTGCTGTTATTCTGTCAAGCAGATGACAACGGCGACGGAGAGCTCGGCGCGCTCTGCGGGGTTGATGATGAATTAATATCCTGATAGCTCAAAGGAAGGTGCGAGAGCCACGCAGGATCATTATCGACAGTGGTGAGAGTGCACAATACCATACCCAAAGAGATATCCCTGTCTCGTAAATTCGAGTGTTGGAAGACTATGCAAAACGTGGAGGTTGTCGCCTCAAATTGAGCTCGACAAAAAGTTGTTGTCCACTCGAACGATAACTTCGGTAGCATGAAACACCACAGAAATCACCATCTGTGAAACAGAATGACACTGGGGGGAGTAGGAAGAAAAGGGTCAGGAAACATAGGGTTTTATGAGGGCGGACAAGCGGCGATATCAAGAACACGTGCAGGGACTCTTCCTCAAAAACGTCATGAGTGCGTGACACCTGAAGAAGAAATTGACGCGCGCCAGGTGTAAGTGCAAAAAATAGTTCAAAAATCATACAACGCAAAGATCCTCAAACAACGAACACGGGGTGAGGAAGGTGTAGAAAAGAATGTAAAACAGCTTAACATTTAAATGGGATGGTAACTCCTAGACGGCATACGGCACGGCGTAGACCGCAGAACAGTGCCCGAAGCAGATATTTAGTACACGAAAGGCATCAGAACCAGAAGAGAAGCGAAAGTAACCAAGGGACATACAACCGCAAAGCGTAAGGAAACAGTACACCTCGCGTACGGTGGAGGCAAGGTGGAGGTGGTCTAAAGCTGAATCGTTGACAGAAGAAGGCAACTGATTCACGCGCACATAAAAATACACGTTTAGAGCTTACAGGTAACAGAACCCTCTTCAATCTTCCTGGAGTCGGGCTTCATATCCTGGTAGTCGGACCCTGTAATGACGATATTACTAAGGGCAGAAACGTTACATGATACGTACTGGACGGCTCGCATAAAACTGAAACGAGACAACAAGCGCTGGTCACGTTAAGAAGACTCGCCGGGAGAAGTTCATCACAACTCGCAGAAGCGAGTTATTGTAGACGTATGATTTAATCATTCTTCCGATCAACAAGATGCTTCCAAAGCTAATTGTGCTATGTTTCTGTTAGATGAACAATTATTCAAACGTACTGACATGAAATGCGGAATACAACTTGAAGGAGCCATATTCAAATATTATCGGAACCGAAATAGCATGAGGTCCAGAAAGGCCCACGACACGGCGATTCCGACTGGGTTACTACCACACATGTCCAGACCAGTCCTCGAGTCAAGCGGAAGAAACTGCTGATCCTGCCCCACGGAGAAAACTCTCCGTCCCAGGTATTCAGTCGTCAGAGAGGTATGCATCCGACTCGAAGGGATATAATAGACGAATGGGCTCCTCCAGGCTCACGCAATCCCAGGGTCATGGGAGGCCGTAACGCGGAGTTCTCGTTGGCTTTGAAATTAGACTGAACATGTCCTGATAGACAAAATTCAGTCCCTTGGAGACGAAGACGGGAACTAAATGGCATTGATCAGTGATGAGTTTGAGGCAAGAATGGAATATTATAACGAGGGAAGGATTCTCACAGATCCAGTATAGTATCAAGTTCCTAGCGATACAAATCAGTATCGATCTTTGATTTCACGTTGCTGAACAAGTAGGTCATCGAGACACAAGTAAGGCTATGCTTCCAGTGCTTATAGTCATCATGTTAATGTAATGAGTATCAAGGTACACATGCATAGTTGCAGGACCAAAAGCTGATGTGATCTATAATAATTGGCCCTGTAATATATTTGCAAAGCTCAAAGATATAAACACGGGAAAACAACTGAATCCGAACAGTCGACGGCGGGCCCAATTCAACATTTCAAAATATATCTCCTTTCTCTTCTCCTCTTCGACAACAGTAGCAGTGGTGAAGAGCACATTGGACCATTCTATCAACTCTTGTCAGGATTTCCGGGCCCCAAGTTTGACTGGCTGTGGTCCCAGAAGCATCTTGCTTGGCGCTTCTTCAAGTTGCCGAGGAACTTAACGACGGTTATTTAGCCTCCTCTTCACACCTACCGTGTTAGGCTCCCCTGCGTTTTCCTTTCGAGTGAGTTGGACATTCATGGTCTTACAAGGTATTCATTGTTTCCTCATCCTGCTTCCACCAGTCGTATCTCAGCAGCAAGTGAGATCCGTGACGACCATCTAGCACTGCTATACACCCAACCTTGCGCCGCCAACTTCGTGGGTATTACACATCTCTTTTGTGGCTTGCGGGGCTTAGTCTTACAAATATAGTTCTATCGACCGTCATCGATCGTAGGTGGGGCTCACACTACCGTCATATTTAGCTATTCCTCCCATCCGTGAACAATACCAACTCGCAAGTGGTTCCGTTCCACCCACACAAAGCCTCAATTATCCCTACGAGCATAATAGTCGCTTGATTAGTCGCCTCGTGCTCGGCGATCAGATTATTTTCTCAACCGGTCAGGGCCTTCGCACCTTCAGATCGAATCAAGCAGTTTTTGTTGGTCTTTAACACGGATCTTTCCCTCACATCTAGGATTAACTGTCGACTGCGCTTAACTCCCACCTTCACTTTCATTCCGTGATTCATATTATCAGTGGAACCAGCAGCCTGACGCCTGCAGGCTTGCTGAAGTTGCTCTCTAACGTACTGCGCCTGTCCAGAAACGCCCCAACTTTCAGTCGTCGGTTTACGTCTTTATCCTGACCCGTGCGTTCACACTTGGGCGTGATGAGTGTATCTACCCCTGCCTCACATCAACAGGCTATGGAAAATCAACCGTCGTCAGATGACCCACCCTCGTCTCTGCCGCAGTCAGACTCTGGCGAGCGTCCGTCGACATCTAGTGCTTCCCCTTCATTAGGTCGTGGAACTTCTTATCCTCCTATTCCACCTTCTGCTGAACGCCCTTTCACTGCTCCAAGTGTGCTCCCACGTGCATTCTCCGCAGGCCCATACAACTCCGCAAGTGCACGGACATCGTTCACTCACGTCGATGTCGACAGTGCTCCGACCTTTGGAGCGTACCCTCCCCTTCCGAATTCAAATTTGGGACAACCTGCGCTAGACACTGCAGTGAACAATGCTGAAGCGGTTGCACCGTCTGCCGCAGACGGACCTACTGCACAAGAAAATATTGTACCTCAGACACCTCAAGTGTCTCTGACATTCCTCCTCGTCTCAGGCCGAAGGCGGACTATGTCGTTCGATCCAGAAATAACAATTGGAAGGGTCAAAGAACTGGTGTGGAACGCGTGGCCTGCAGGTCAGGGTTTTAAATCCTTTAGCTTTGGATTCCGTTGTTATAATTGTTCTGATCCACAGATTGGCAAGATGAAAGTCCACAAGCCCCATCGCATTTGCGAATTCTTTACCTAGGCAAGATTTTGCAAGATGAGGACACTCTTACTCGTGAGCATATTAGTCACCAACGATGTTTTGTCTTGCTTATAAGGATGAATGGTATGACTACAAGATCTTTCATTCCCAACTTGTCTACCATCAGATTCGTCTTCCCTGCCTACAATTGTTCATCTTTCCATTCGCCCCTCCAACATCTCAACGACTGATGATACTATGAAGAAGAGACGCCTTAGCAATGCATTTTCCCGCAGGGGAGCAATAGTTGCCAACTCAGAGATCGCACACGAAGGTGCCGATGATGCCGTGGGATCAGGCTGTTGCTGTGGATGCATCATTTGCTAATGTGGGCAGAGGTGCCGACGATTCAGAAGATTCATCGGTTGTCTGGGAGCGTGTCAAGCTGGCCAAGATGGATGAAGTAATTTCGGAATGAGCGTAAATACGCAATCCGAAATGTTACTAACAACATGCAGGAGAACATTGTTTATATGGAGGACTGATTTTCATTACGATGATGGTATGGAACATATCCCTCACGTGCTGGTGGAGCGACATATAATATACTATTGCAGTTAATACATCTCATCACTTTTGTACACATTTTACCTTCAATTCACCTATGTCTTATTACTCACTTGGACAATGAATTCCTATTAGATTGAGTCAGGAACTCAGGTTGGTTTTACAAGTACCAAGATACTGAAATGATTCTCCAAAGATTCTCCTGATAAACCAAACTGGACACATACCTCCGAACTTGGGCGCCGAATACCTTATTTAAATGGATGTCATCTCCGAACGGAGATCCGACAGTCACGAACTTCTACCTAGACCTGGCTACCCTGTTTTTCCATGAAGTTCATTACGTTCACTTGGCAGCGCATGGCTCTCTCCCACTCATCATTATCCAGTACTAAGCATGGGTAGGGTAGTCTCATACAGGTCCATCGCAATCGTCCTAGTTGTCTGTGTTCTAGGAGCCACCCTGCGACATGTCATATTAGCACCGCCTGACACCACCATACTGCTGTCATCGCTGGATTTGGATTCTCCCACGTCTCCTCACCACCCCGTATTCCATGACTATCTCCCAGAGGATGATCCACTGAACTCTGACGCGGTTGACACTGGTCAGGTGCAGGAGGAATATCAACATCAATATCAATATCAGCCCCCTGCGCTTGGTGTTCACCATTATGGTGATAATGGGTTGCTCGTGGTCAACCCTGATGGACCTCATCCTATTTTTGAGCTTATTGAGCGAGCGGAGGAGGCTTGGGCGAAAAAGCATGAGCGTGTAAGTAAGACGCTAGGTGAGGCTGTTGCGGAATATAAACGAAGATACAAGAGGCCTCCGCCTGTTCACTTTGATAAATGGTACGTGGTCAGCATGGAAACCACTATTGAACACGCTTCATAGTGATTGTGTTGGGCTTGTAGGTGGGACTATGTGGTGGCGCACAACGTTCAACTTCCAGATGAATACGACGAGATATACCAGGATTTGGAGCCTTTTTGGGGTATTGATCCCCTGGACTTCCAACAGAACAGAGAGGATCTAGAGATGGAACAAAATACTGTTGTTATTGGGAAAACAGATCACAGCTCCTCCGTTGAGGTCCTCGACTACCGTTTACCAGACGATGCCGCCCAACGGCTCGTCGGTAGCCTCGGCAATGTACTACGACTCTTCGAGGATATAGAAGATTTCATCCCTCCTTTCCGCGCTGTATTCTCACCTCACGACAACCCCAGTATGCTATCAGATTACGGGGTTAAATCCAAGGCACTTGAAGCGGCCGCTAGTCGCTCCAGTAAGTTCTATTAGATTGTTACGCCGCGATGAGTTTAGCTCACACGTTGATAAGCTCTAAAACAGAACGAATTACCGCTAGCGCAGCGGTCTGGGTGGTTATCTGCCTGCCATCCATCTTCTCCCGCGTGGCAGAATCCTATAGATCTTGATAAGCCCCCTGAGCGCTCATCTCACAAAACCTTTATTGCCGACCACCGCCTCTCGATGGACCCGTGCCTAAACCCTTCTCTTCTCCGCAATCACGGCCAGTTCCTGTCGCACGACAAAGGGCCTGATCCTCGGAAGACACTCGTTCCGCGTTTTTCCTTTTGTTCGACAGTGGTTCATCATGATATTCGACCGGCTGTTCTTTATGGGTGGGTCGAGGACCTTCCTAAATCAGATAACCCACCATGGGAGGAGAGGCTAGATGAGAGATTACTCTGGCGCGGTACTAATACTGGTATATTTCATGGCCCTGGTACCAGGTGGCGGCAAGGGCACAGGGACCATCTGATACGGTATGTCAATGATCTGGCAGGAACAGCGGATGTACTGCGTTCGCCTCCGAACGGGTCCGAACCTGTTGGAGAGCCCGTACCGTTGCGCAAAGCATACCTCAATCCCGCATTGATGGACATTCAATTCGGCGGAACGCCAAATTCGTGCTCACCGGAAGTCTGCGACGAAGTGGATAGAATCTATGACTGGAGAAAAATGCAAACACTGCAGGAGGCCGGGCGTTATAAATATGTTTTTGATGTTAGTCGAGTCTCAGAACTCGATGACGACATTCAATTATTGACCACTTTTAGATCGATGGACATGGGTGGTCGGGGCGGTTTAGGCGCCTCATTACGTCAAACTCGCTTGTATTTAAAAATACGATATATCCCGAGTGGTGAGTGTTCCGTCTCGTTTGAATTCATGCACAATAGACAAACGATGTTCGTAGGTTTATGGATCGAGTTGCACCCTGGGTGCACTATGTGCCTGTACAGGTTGATTTATCTGATTTGTACGATACGTTTACTTTCTTCCGAGGCGGACTTCAAGGAGAAGGCGCGCATGAAGAATTAGCGAAGAAAATAGCAGCCGCCGGACGTGAATGGAGTCAAACATACTGGAGGCGGGAAGATTTGATAGCATACACATTCCGGTAGGATTTCTCTCTTTTTTACTGAGAATGCAGACATCCTTACGAGTTGATTCAAGTTTGTTCCTCGAGTATGCACGCGTCTCCAGTCTTGACCGTGATGCGATGACATACAAGGAAGACTTGGAGCATTAGTACTGTGTAATGTATTTATTTAACAGAGTTTGATCTGGTCGTGTCAGGCAAGTTGATGGAGCCTCATGCATCATGATGCATGATGAGTAATCCCCTTTTTGTCCCGATTACATATTTTAGGATCCTCCTAGAAGTTGGATCCACGACGACGTGAGAACAAGAACTGGTTGGAGTTCATTCCCTCTGGTCTCTCTAAGTTTGTATCGATAGTTTTGGGTTATATGAGACCTCGGATAGACTTTATCTCTGTAAACTGATTGGTCTTAGCAAGTGTCCAGCGTCAGAACCATAGGCTTCCATACGATGAAGGTGGATAGAACTTCTGATGGAACGTCACCAGGTTGAAATTCCAAAGCCGGGGATTGAGCGGTGTTGGTTAGTTGAGGGGTCCACCCTGCACAAAAGCCTGTCAAATGCCACAGACTAGGGACCCGCGAGTGGAGCTATGTAATCGACGAGGCGTCAGATTAGGAATTAATTAAGCCATAGCTTCGAAACGAACTGTTGTATCAGCGCTGGCCCGGGAGCCTGTCATCTGACCTCATCTCGGAGAGGGCACGCCTTGTAATCGAGACTCGCAGGCGAGCGAGGGTCCCTCTGAGGCGTCGGAAATGTAGTGGAAAATGAAAATGCCGATTCGTGGATTGTGGTGCTGATTTGTAATCGTCTTGTCCGTGAGACTTTTTTTGAGAAAACCATGCACGCATACGATAGCACACGTCCGTACGATACTTAGAGAGGGACAGTGGAGTTCGGAGTCCTGGAGCGCATGGACAACACGCGTGTAGTAGACCTTAGACCATTCATAGCGTCCTCACCCTCTCTCGAGTGCAAGGCTGGCTGGAAGTTCAATGGCCTTCGGCTGTGCAAACTGATACCTATCACCACATCACCAACTCTATGATGCAGATCGATGATTCTGCATTTATCATTGTTGGAAGTTTCCGCCCGTACAAATATCATGACCAACATTTACCGTCAGTACCATCAGGGAAACGTAATTTGCTACAGGGCGCTCTGTACACCGGAATTTGAGGGTAAATAATAGCAGCTGTTATTTTCGGAAAATCCCATGTAATCAGTAAATAAACGTAATGTAGCACATCCAACCTGTTTTCTCCGAATAACCAGCGTCGACGTCTGTCTTCTCGAGCTCGAGCTCGAGCTCTGCGCGCTCGCAATATGCCGTGGGTGCTCATCGTCTTATCTCACGACGATGGCGGACACGACACATTGCTGCGCACTCAAACCACTCACTGTGCGGACACTTCTACGATGGCAGGAGCCCTTGTTTGGCGTAGCACTCTGTAGGTCCATGAAACCCGCTGATGCGGCAGCCCGTGGATTATTTTCATACTTGATTAATCAAAGTAGCAACAGATATCAACGTTTCAACCCACAATCTTATTTGGGTGATCCAAGCATGCTAGATGGTGGTATATATCCTATCATCAGCTGTCTACCAAGTTCACCTCTCACATATCCCCGTTCTCTATCAATATGACAATGATCTCAAATGATCCCGCTTGGTGGCCGGTCATTGATGCATATCATTTTTTGAGCTATTTTGTAGGTTCGTACCAGTCGGGATGTCGAAGCTGATGTCTCAATCTAATCTTGACTGTGGTTTCGCAGTTGCTGCATGCGTTGGAGTGATGTATGATTGGGGTGAGCATGATAATATTAAAGGACTGCTGATATCTTACAAGTATCTTCAGCACTTACATTTGGACAGGAGGTATGTTGGTACTGTGGTCGGAGTAGTCATATCGCTGAGAATAGGTTTATAGGTAGAATTGATCTGGGTGAGCAGAGTCTTACATGAAAGGAAAATGCACGAAAACACACCTGATTACAGATGCAACCCTGGTCCCTGATGACAGTTCTGTATCTCAGTGTACGTGGCTTGTTTGTCAAGGATACCATTTGTGCTGACCTGAAAGTATTCCAGGTACGCTACCTTGGACTATTAAATGCTGTGTATGTTCGGACATCTAAACAATCGGTGTTGTACTAATCGACCATCTCTCATAATCAGCCTTGACATGCAGAGTATGTCTCCTTACTACATTCGCTGTCTTTCCTTCTTCTGACCAATGGAATACAGGCGGTCTTCCGACCATCTTACTGACAGATACAGTGAGTCTTCTGCACAGCTGCCTGCTATTCCCTTGACTGTGGTGCCCTGTAGGAGTAAGTGCGATTCTTCACTAGCTTCTTGGTTCACCAATGACTGCCACCTATGCTACCACAGATGTGAGTCCGTTTGGTGTGTGTGTCATCCGTGGCTGGTCACTGACTGGATTCGTCAGGTTTTATTTCGTACCTCGTACGGAATTGGATAGGTGTTTTGGTATTTGCATTGCTATGGGGTAAGCTTGGCACTCGTGAGACCTCAGTGATATCGACTTGACTGAGACATGCTGCAAGTCATCATCATCGTTCGGTTGTATGCCATGTATCAACGTTCCAGAACGATCCTGATATTTCTCATTGTCACCTCCCTGGCTGTCAACATTTTTAATGCAGTGGCCGTCGTTCTGACGACGACGCAGTCTTCTGGGGGTACGCTTAATTATAGATGAAAACAAATGTGCATGGAACTCATTGATTAATCCCAGAGGAACTCGTTCTCTCCGGCACTTATCAGTGCTCGATTAGCTCTGGAGACAATATAATAACTCTGGATTCCATTAGTTGGATACTCGGGACTGTGTGGGAGGTCCTCACACTGTCTCTCGCAGTCTGGATTGCGGTAACACACATCCGTGAACTGCCACAAAATTCACCAGGAGGGATTATGGGGGACTGTTTCTCGGTGTTGATCCAAACTCACATGTTTTACTTTGCCAGGTGGGCTCATATTATGATTTTTGTTCCCTTTTTCTACTGAGGGTCGGACCTGGTAGCTTTGTTGCTGTTTCATGCTTCCAGCTCGTTATTAATTTCGCTCCATTATTCTCATCGGTATGTCACTCTTCCACCTACCTCTGGATGCAACCGTGGTTCATCGTTTCTATAGGATGACATTTCCCCGGAAACTCAGATTTATTATGGCTTGCTTGAGATTTTTCAGGTCGTGCAGACGTGTGTGCTAGGACCACGCTTGATCCTTGGGCTTCGAGAATATCACGCTAAGCTCGTGGCCGACTCCGACGCAGCAACTGGTATGACCTCGATTGCTTTTCAGGAGCGCGTGCATATATCGACTGGAGGTGGTGTATAGCACGGGAGATGCTCGATGGTTGTGTTGCCTGGTGCTCTACAGGGAGCTTTTTTACTTTCCAAGGTTCGAAAAATCGTTGTTATTCAGTCTCACTTTCGTCTTGGTATTTATAAAGTGGATCTTTGTAAAGGAGATATATGTCTGTGCAATGTTTTTCATAGTAGTATTTATGTAAGGACTTATCGTCCTTTATGCACCGACCGAGCTTCAAAAACAAGACGCACGGACCATACGTCCAGAGTCGTCTGCGTGACTTACTAATGCGAAGGGTGTTACTCTTCGCATCCGAGTCACGCGGATACATCGCCCTTTCCATCTTACCATTCAGTACCTTTCCTTCGCCTCATATCATTTTCACTTCCCCTTGACTATTTTCATTCTGTCTGCAACTATTTTCACCTCGCTACATACTATTTTCATCTGTTCGCAATTCCCTGCCAAACTCACACTCAGCCTTACATTTAGTTATGCAATTGATTTGCTGTCCTGGGTATTGTAAGGCTGCTAACGAGTTCGGCAGGGAATTGCGAACAGATCAACGTAGTTAGAACCTGAATTATCACGAAAAGGAAGAAGAAATGATTGTAGATGAGGACTTTTTCTGTGAAGGCTTTGGTTGTACTTGGAGCGGAAGTGGGGTATATGATTCGCTGGTCAACTACGAGTGTACATGGCAGTATAAGTATGTGCAAGGTGGTAAGGGTCCTCGGTGATTCCTGACTGAATAATTATGAGAGGTGGACGCAGAAGGGAGTGGCGGTGGTCCTGGCAGGGTAGTGTGGTGGGGGCAAACTAGATATATGTAGTTGGGACGGTGAATCGAAATTAGGGTGATAGTAACGAAAAAGGTGAATGAGGGTGAGATTGGTATAAGGGAGTGAAGAAGCCGTGCTGGCTATTGAGAATGATGGTGCAGTAAGAACTTGAAGGAGTGTTTGTGCGTGACTTAAGTTAAATCACGTGATCGGGAATTACCGCTTTGTGATGGATAGTCTGTGCGCAATGGATCAACGATCCTTACAGTATCTCTACTGGCACTAGCGGTCCACCCATACTTGCACCAACCACTGGCCCTTCTCTTCTTTGTGTTGATAATCATATTTATGCTACGATTTCCTGGGCATACTGGTGTGCAAGAGCCAACACTGCTTTAGTTCCTCAGCAATCCGTCGTCGAATTATATTAAGACATTGAATGTCCCGCCCATGTCTTCTCACCTGACTTACGCCAGCTACCCTACAGAAAATTAGCCACGGCAATCACAACTTGAAGACGCGCAAGCAACGTCTGCGCATTCGTAGCTTAATGATGTGGGGCGAACTCATTGAAGTTGAGATTGGTTGATGCTTGTGAATCGAACTTGCATTTCACTTTTTTTGAGGAGGCGAGAATACAAATACAAGCTTGTACGATTTTTTGAGGAAATTGGGGGATACACGTATATCGTTGGAGATGTTCATTGAACGCTATAGCCTCTCTCAAGGACGAACATAGACATGATCTATCAATTACAGGATAGATTCCAAATAATAAGCATGAAGAGTTAAAGGTCTTAAGTGATTCAATCATTGATCATTATGATTATGTCGTTGACCGTGAACACAATGCATTAAGCATACATGAAGGGCCGTTTGTTCGTCAACCTCGCGAGGTGAGAAGGTTATGTGCCGCAAATTGACGCGCAGGCACATGTTGTTCGAAAAGAACATCAAGCCTAGAATAATATTAATATTACTTCAGAGAAGAATGGCGAGCGATAGGATTGAGGTTAACTGACTCGTCGACTGTGCGATCCTTAGTTTCTGGAATGAAGTACCAGGTCCAGATTGTTCCAGCAAAAGCCAGACCGCCAAAAATAAAGCCAACGTATCCACCAAGATTTGCCTCGTCTGGGTTGACGCTGGAGGAGAGTATTTAGATCGATTATGGGACGGCAAAATAGAAGGACTTGCAGATACGGAACAACAATATTCACGACCATACCAGACAAGGAATTTACCCAGATCCCTAATGCGACAGTCTTTGATCGTAGCTTGGCAGACGAAACTTCGGCAAAGATGACATAGCCTAGGGGGCCACTGTCACCTAGCTCGTCAGTCAAGGTCAACCTTACAACAGCAAAGTGACTCACATGCCAATTTGAAAAATAAAATTGTATATGATTGTCTAAAGCAGAAAAACCAGTAAGTACAAACGTGAGCCGACTCTTAACGAAGATGTAACTCACAAAGGCAGCTACCGTCCATCTGGCATTTTGAGTATGTGATATGGATATAAAGCCAATCAACAACAGCACTATCGTGCAAGCAAGCATTCCCCAGAAGAATATAAATCTACGACCTAATTGATTGACTGTATAAAATGTTAGCAGGTTGCCCACGATCTAGACACATATCATTCGATATTAACAAAGAGCGAAATAATAGCCAAACGCTTACTCCGATGGCTGTTACTCCGATGCCCAGGTTGAAGGCATTGGTATCAGCGAAACCGGCAAGCTCAAAGAAGTATGTGCTGAAGCCCAGAACAAATACGACCCCTACCAAATATAAATAGTCCTAGTATTGACGCTCATTTAGCAGAAACTTACCAGCGCCTTGCTGAAGTACGAAGACCATCATTGCTACAATAGTGCGTCTGAGGTTGACCCCTGTTTTGTCCATCAGAGTGTAATCAAGGATTATTCAATTAGCGGAATGAAACAAACCCCTGAAGCAATCAATGTATCTAGCACTCGCCGCAGTACGAGTCTTCGAGCTCAATCGTGTCCTGAATTTGCTGAAGTTGCATGTTTGCATCGATCGTTGGGCCTCCGAGTCGCGTGATGACCTTCCGAGCATCATCTATCCTTCCTTTGCGGACAAGCCACCAAGGAGATTCCGGAGCGAACGGAAGGCCTGCAAGGAGGATGACTGGAAAGATCCATTGGAGCGCACTGGATAAAGAATAAAGCTGAATGTGAGGCAGGAAGTCGAATCACTTACAAAGGCAAACGGTAAGCGTAAGTATCGATCCGGTTGCCTGTTCCACGGATTACTCCGTTCGACATGCTACGCTTCCTGTTGATCAATGTACCAATGAAGATGCACGAGGAACATACAATTGACCCACTAAATGTGACCATTTGTGTAAGAATTTGAGGAAGGCTAAAGATAAAGCGTACAATTTATCCACAGATTGACAGATGCAGTAGTGATCCCACGTAAAGCAAGAGGGGAAACTTCTGCGCAGTAAGATCCAGCAGTTGATACGAACATTCCTACACAAGTCGGTTAAGTACAACGAAAAGTCGGGTGGGCATATGTCTAACCAAGCGAGAAACCATTGATCAGTTTGCCAGCTAATAGCATCCCGTTTTTATGAGGAGGCGTAAGGAATTGTATTAGAATACCGACGATGGAGACAAAACAAGCGACAGCGACAGCGCCGCGTCGTCTGTCTCGCGTGAGCAAGAAGATCTCAAACTCCAGACCCTCGTACGTACCCGAAGAGTTCTGAGATGTAACCTAAAGAAAAGGCTCCAGCCATGCCACCGATGGAACTGATACTGTTAAAGGCACTTTGCCATGATGCAGCAAGGACGTATTGTCCATCAATGAAGCTCCCAAAATCCCTACGGAATGAAGAGACGCTCAATAAACCACCGCCAACCTAACAGAAGGCTATCTCGACACCGTCCCACCCATCTATGGCTGAATTACACACCTGAGAGTCATAACCCCACAACAGTGCCCCCATGTTAATAAATATACACCATGCAAAAGCACGCCAATACGTTCGCACAGCCTGCCCCGGAGTGATGGCATGTTCAGTTGCAGCAGCCTGCACTAGCATCGTGAGGTTGCCATAGGGTGATTTCTTCTCAAAACCATCAGTTGCATCAACTTCTGAGTGCGTCGCTCGAGCTGCTTTCACATCAACTATGTCAGTCATGGTTCTGTGTGGAGTATGCGAGGTTCCGCCCCGTTCCTTGATCGGTTTTTATGCAGACTACGGCCATGCCTGTCCGATGCTGGGAATAGAAGCAGTGGAGTGAGACTAATTCTAGTGGCAAAACTCATCAAGCTGCTGGCACATAAAAGTCAGGTACTAACATTGTTTCTTTGGAAAAATGAATACATACACTGTTCAAGGGCGCATGAAAGTCGACAATAGGACTTGAAGCTCTAGATTGGTATAGCATGACCGACACGCCGGTGTCCATCTGCACACAATGATCATAGTACCACATGAAAACCTAGTCTGTTGTATACTTGTGCATAACAATAGTACGTTAATCTGTCCGTTATTCATGGTCCAATCTGGGTATAAATGCAGTCATTAAGTTATTTCTGGTATCTCTGAGTCATAAAAAGTCACGAGCAAAGTGAAACTACGCAGGCTGCAGGGGTATGCCCCGGTGACGCCGCCTCTTGAACACGAGTGGCCATGAACCAATCAAGGCAGTTGGGGCTGCAATGAGAAGCATCACTATTACGCCCCATCCATTGTTATCGGAGCTCCGGGTAAATGGCCCACCGTATTTTGACGTCGAGCTCGACTTTGCCATTGTAGCATAGATGGATGTCGTTGGAGATGGGGTTGAAGTGGCAGATGGTAAAGCGGAAGTATATGCACGAACATAGGAAATGTTGAAATATGCGTCATCATATCGTGGACTTCCGGGCCCGACTACGCAGTCCTCGTACTGTAACACATGCGTTAAACACAAAAAATGCCATTTTTGGCTGTAAGCACTCACACATGAGCCTGTTGGACCTGAGTTGCTACACGTCGAATCATAGATTCCTTCAACACCTGCCCTATATGTGACATAATTATGGAGGTCCTGTGCAAGGTATGACAAGACTCACCAGACTCCGCAAAGAGTAATGTCTATAACCAGGTTCTGCGGACTATAATATTTGGTAATGTTGCATGTATTAGAAAAATAGCTGGCATGCGGAGTTCCCCATTGAGAGACGTTCATCGAAGGTTGATTAATGGAAGCGGGTACATTAGGGCGCTGAGAAATGTGTTAGCACGTTACGATAGTTGTCAAACCTAAGGGTACACCGTACACTCCAGAACCAGATACTACGTGATTGTTAGCCATAAAGATGACAAGGATGGCATGGCATGTGCAAGTACGTACAAGATACCTGACACATCAAATTGCGTTGCCCACACCCCCCCGCCAGCTGCCGCAAAACTGCTTCCATAACTATTCGGAGAATTTTCCGTCACTGTGCATCCAGAGGCTTGAGAACAGTCGGTCGTTGTACCGCTTGTACCAAGTTGATATTCCGATCCATTCTGAGTGCATCCCGGCGTGGTGTGAATGCTCATTTGGTTGTTGGTCATCATATTGATGCCCTCGATTATATCTATCTCCCCATCCTCTGGCCAATTAGGCCCTACAAAGTCGTGTAAGCGGGTGAAATCAAATCCAACAGCATCACACGCACCAAAAGTCCAAAATGCGGGCCATACCTCACGTAGATGATTTAGATGCTAACGACAAGTAAATTAAGCCTGTCACAACATACCGAGCATCCAAACGGTATATAACTGAGATCGATTATCCAAAGGCTTCCGATATCATACGTGTCTTGAGAGGTTAGGCGAACCTGTTGAGCGCTAATAAGTACTGGGCGATTGCATCCTGTATTTTGCGCACTGTGCTACGATTTTGGCCCACAAGCACGTCTGTTGTGTTGTCCACTTTGATAATGGCATTTCCTCGACTGTCTATGTACGCCAGCTTCTGACTAGTCGCATAGGACTTGTTGGCCCATATGGCATTACCTGCATCGTGTTTCTTACTGTATCAGGATATAAGGAACGACGAATAAGATCCCTCACCTCCAGTCGTATTGTCATAATCGCCATAAAAGTCCCAAAGATCGAAGAAGTTCTGACCGGAATATTCACGGACGAGACTATACCCCTTCACAGAAGATATAAAGACCGCGAACACAAGCCAGTGTTTCATGGTCACAAAGTGTGAGAACATCATGATGGGTAGAGGATTCGGAAAGCCTGAGGGCAATGATTCATATAGTCCGCAAACCTTCGAGTGGCGATGGTCGGGGGGAGTCAACTCGCTACCGGCTGGAGAAGGGATGGCTTGGAGCTCGAGGCCCTGGGTAATGAAACCTTACATATACATACTTAACCGCGCGCTGTGGCTTCCAAGTGACTGGATGCCTGAGTCTGGACTGCCGGAATCCGAATAAACATGAGGCGCGTGACAGTAGAAGCGCATAACCGAAGCATGCACTACGTATAGGTACATGCATATTTCATATAAGTCGCTGATCGCAGAAGGACCCATCAGAATCCTTATGCAACCCAGGCCGCCAGGTTACGCGTCTGGACATCACGGAGGTGGTGTGGGCCTAGATCATAACATACACGATAGGCTAGATAGTATTCCTACATAGAGTATCACTCAATGACAAAAAAACATACATGATATCGTTGCCAGTTAACTTTCGCAAATGTTGAACACGAGAGTTGGACTCAGGCATATGGCTTCGAAGAAAAGAACACATGACGCCTTCGCTGACCTAACCTCATGCATTCTCAAACTTGTTTCTAATTTTCCAATTGCTCCCAAAGCACTAAGTACTATGTAGTACTAGTGCGGTAGTTACTAGGTAAGTCCGCGCAAATTCTCAAGTACTCGAGCACTTAGTAATTAATACTGACGGGATCGAATGTTCGGGACACCGCTGTCTTCCGGTTTTCTTCCACATAACGCTGAACCCATCCGGATCCAAAGTTTACCGCGAGCACTGACTTGGATGTCCTGCAATGCGATGTAATATTGCACTTGGCTGATGCTTATCGGATAGACGACCGCACTTGTGATGCACAGCTTAGTACAAGTACAAGTGATCGTATGATCTACTCGTCTGCCGCGATCACAGTGTTAATATCAATCTTCCCCAACAGGAGGCAGTCAGAAGCGGTACACAGACTCTATAATCCTTGCACAAAGGACATCAAAGAAATTGCCAGCAACACAGCCAAGTACAGCCTATAGTACTATGATACCTGGGAGGCAGTCAACAAAAATAGAAACCTATCGCCGTATCACTCTCAGCCCCTGGAACGCTTGTCGGTAACGTATACGTTATATCACTGCTAGTATCAGCTACGTGGGGAATCTAGTGGGTGTGTACGTTCTCAGATCAAACACCATGATGATGCTGTGCTGATGGTGATGCATAGTATGGTATTGTTCCGCGAATAAAAAGATAAGTTGCCTCCAACCTCCGTCGACATTCAAGCCACTTCAAAATTCTTACTCTATTCGCCATGGAAAAACCCTCGACAATGTTGATTGAGCAGTTACAAAGCGTCCACTCCCGCCAACGGAAAGTTATTCAACAACTTCAGGCAGATAACGCTAGATTGCTCAGCGATCTCGTCGAAATTCGTCGGGAGAGAGATGCTTTCCGAGCGGAGGCGGCGAAGCTACGCAAAGAGCAGGCGGAATTGCACAACCAACTCGATGAAACACTATCGGAGTATCAAGATTTGAGGCGCGAACGTCTCACACTTTCCCGCGCGTTCAGCAACGCGTCTTCTTTCGGACGCCCATCAAAAGCTAATAATAAGGTGTGTGTGAGCGGTCACAGTGATTATGCGGCTCTAAGTCATTCAATTAGGCGATGCATATATTATCAGCGTTGGCAGGAGAGGAAGCGAATAGCCCATCTCTTGATTATAGCACAGTCAGTCGTTGAATTGTTACCATCGAAGCATAATTTCATTACTTTTCACAGGGGATGACCCACGGTAGTCAAAACTCATATTCAAGCCGTGAGTTGCCTGAACCGGTAACAACCGACGAGCCTCAAATGGACGAACCTGTTCGCCGAATTCGGAAGCTGCCTGCGACAATGATGCCTGTTCCAAGGGCATCCTTGTACGCGCTCGAAATGAACCGGTAAACATGCCATGAAAATGAGTTTATGCCGTCAAAATGAGACACGTCAGGACATGTAACGGAAGGCAGTGCCAAGGAAAACTGCTTGCCTCGTGTTATATTGCTGGGAATAGGATATGTATCAGGGGATAGTCTTATCTAACGCGCCAGGGTTAGGACTTATGCTAGGACGTCAAGACCGTAACGATAACGCCATGTTGTAACGACACAGATTGGACCTTGTTCAAATGAAAGAAAAGCTCCTCAACCGGCGCATCGACATTCAGCATCTGGCACCAAGGTAACCTCGAACTGAGAGCCAAAGGTGGATATTTTGATTGTTCCATGCCAATTCGCCGATACATTGCTCCACAAGGCATATCTTGGGTGGTAATCTGCTGGCATTGCAGATATCATCCATTCGAAAAGGGTTCCAGCGAATTGATTATCCTATATCCCCGTGATATTCAGTACATAAAAGCAAGACGTCTTCTGTATCGTTCTCTTCGGATTTTATCACATCTTCACAACAATGCGTGTCCCTTTTGTCCTCGCCATTGTTGCTGCTGCGACAGCATCAAGATCTGCCAGTGACAACGTCGAAGAATGTCCTATCTTTTGCATAGCACAGTCGACTTGCAAACACTGCTCCGATCATGTTTGCGTGAGTATGAGCAGTTTGCGTCCTGGATTTGACTACATGACCCACCGGCTGACAGGCAATGTTTGTATGTTCCTAGCGTAACAGTAAGTTATGTTTCTGCTTTCGTATCGGCGCAGTATGGTTGATCAACGGATTTGGTTTTGAAGAAATTTCACTGCTGCTCGATGGAGGTCTTGGAATGCAGAGAGGATTAAAGACTGATGTATCCACATTTCGTAGCCTGAAGACATAGTTACCAGATAGCCATGATGTAGTCAAACTACCCCTTTCACATAATTTCGTGTTGTTCGGATAAAGATGGGCTGCCCACAAAGGAGCCGGCTGCGACAGCACTAAGTAACTAAGCTGTACCACCGAATTCGGAAGCTGCCTACGACCATGATGCCTGTTCAAGGGCGTCATTGTACGCACTCGACATGAATAGAATGAGTTTGTGCCGTTAAAATGAGATACGTCAGGACATGTAACGGAAGGTAGTGCCAAGGAAAACTGCTTGCCTCGTGTCATATTGCTGGGGATATGTGTCAGGGGGCATCAGGGAAATGTAAATTGCTACAAAGCTACGGAGTGCCCTGTAGCATTCTGTAGCACAATCAAACCCGCTGATGGGGGATAGTCTTATCTAACGCGTCAGGGTTAGGACTTATACGTTAGGACGTCGTCAAGATCGTAATGATAATGCCGTGTTGTAGTGACACAGATTGAAAGCAAAGCTCGTCAACCGGTGCATCGACATTCGGTATCTAGCACCAAGGTAACCTCGAACTGAGAGCCAAAGGTGCACATTTTGAGTGTTCCATGCCAATTGTAAGCTCGCGTCTGCCATCGGACGCAACCGATGACGCTTTCATCGACATCGCTGATTGGACACCGTTGGACAGGCAAGCACTGCTGTCTGGAGAGGGACACTGTCAAGAGCTGGTTGCTGACTGCTCCCGCGCGCTGCCGAGCTACATGTGACTACAAACCCCGGGCTTGCCGTGCCCCTTGGCACCTTTACCTCTCTCCTGCGCTAACCAACACCACCGGCCTGCACCCGCTAGGGTGTCCCACTACACCGTACATAACTACAATGTCGTATATATAGCGCAGCCTATCTGTACTTGGGGATCACCTTCCCTTACCCGCTTTGTCAATCATACACTTTGCCACGTTACCGTTTCGTTTGTTAGTGTTGTTGTTGATGTGACGGCCTTCCACCAATTCGATACCTTGCTCCACAAGGTAGATCTAGGTGATAATCTGCTGGCATCGCAGATACCATCCATTCGAAAAGGGGTTCCAGTAAATTGATTATCCTATATCCCCGTGATATTCAGCACATAAAAGTAAGGCGTCTTCTATATCGTTCTCTTCGGATTTTATCATATCCTCACAACAATGCGTGTCCCTTTTGTCCTCGCCATTGTTGCTGCTCTGACAGCATTAACATCTGCCAGTGAAGACAAGAAATGTCCTGTCTTTTGCATAAAACAGTCAACATGCAAACACTGCCCCGTACCTGTTTGCGTGAGTATGAGCAGCTCACGTCCTGGATTTGGCTACATGACTCACCGGCTGACAGGCGCTCCTTGTATGTGACTAACGTGATAGTAAATGATGTTTTTGCTTTCATATCGGTGCAATGTGGTTGATCAATGGATTTGCTTCTGAAGAAATTTCACTGCTGCTCGGTGGAGATCTTGGAATGCAGAGAGGATTGAAGACTGATGTATCCACATTTCGTAGCTCGAAGACATAGTTACCAGATAGCCATGGAGAACCAAGAGGCAGTCAAACCACTCCTGGACTGGATAAAAGATCAACGACAGGAAACGCTTCTGGCGCAAGAGAAAAGAGTAAAATCGCACTTACGCCGGGGATTTATCGACATCATCGGAACCCAGTCTGCACCTTTCGCAAAATTTCGCGTTGTTTGGATAAATATGGGCTGCCCACAAAGGAGCTGGCTGCAACAGCACGTAAGCTGTACCACCCTTGACTTGTATCGCAGGCAACTTTAACCTTCAAAGATCGGGTGCACTATATCGTCAAATTCGTACTTCCCCGCAACACAGACTAATTCTGCCTAGTGAATGACCGTAGTATGTACGTAGAGTGGTGTCGGTGTACTTCAAGAGCCGCTCCTAGAGGAAGAAACGTCCTGCAGATATGGGTCGACCAGTCGTGTGACAGACTGATTGGATTAGAGCACCCAATGCGGCCCACTGTGCCGCGTCCGCTTTGATCGCACGATCTCTGGTAAATTGATCGATGCGAAGTTTCCTATGTCCATATTGATATCGCTCTAGTGGCATTAGTAAGAGCCCTGACATGCATTGAAGGTCTACAAGAGTGACACGGAAATGTGTTAACAACATTCATCTGCAAGAATACATTCAGCCTCTCTCGTTCATGGTCAGCTATGATGTCCAGATAGCGGACGTGTTCATAATCGCAGTTTTGACCTAGGCCAGTGACTGTGCATCAGTAGCTTCACTTGGCATGAGCATAACGCCGACTTACGGAATACAGGTCTAGCCGGAAACACTGATATCGGACGGTACTCAGAGCTGTAAATGTGAGCGCAGGCCAAGTAGCCAACCCTGAACTCAGGTCGTAAACTTCAAACCCTAAGATCCAGAGCGTCGACATTAGGCTAGGTAGATTGCCAGAAATCCGAGAGGAACGGAGCCAGAGCCGGCGAACTTGCATACAAGCCATGGCATTGGCCGTACGGCACCACGGACTGTGGGAATAAGTTGAGGGTAAAGTTCGTTCACAAGATAAATCCCATAAATTTGAATTTATTACTAAATCGATGGTTGGCATATGCGTCGACAGCGTCCTGGTTCTGGTCCTTCACCCGAATAAAATATTCCATGGGGCTACACAAGACACGTCCCGTTTTTGTTGGTGGCCACGAGTAGCAGCAGTATCAATGGTAGCTACGCCATCCGAGGTCAGCGGTTGATCAAACATCATAGAAGACGGGTTGTATACAGGATGGAAGGCAGTCGCCATGGAATCATCGATAAGCGTTCAAAGGACAGTGGTCACTTGCGCAGACCATCAAAGTTCTCTTTAAGAAGACCGCTCGAAGAAGCAAAGGGTAAGCAAAGAACGACAAACAAACGCACCTTAAAGTCGCGTCGCGTCTTTCAATTTGAACATCTTTCATTTCGTTACTTACTTCGCATTTTGATGCTGCTATGGACGCATCTACGTTGTCACGTCAGCCTGATATCCTTGCTATCGCAAGAGAGCAGCTCGGCTTCCAGAAACACGTGAAGGTAAGCACACGTTGATTGGCGCCCGTCTTTGCGGTGTCATTTGTGCGGCAAGGCTGAATTTATTTCAGGACACGTCTATTCCCAAGTCTTATCTCACCGCGCTTCGCCGGCATCTAGATATCGATCCTTATGACACTAATGTACGTGTCTATCATATCAGGCGTTACATCAATACCTCTTTGACCACCACAATTATAGTTTAGAGTCACGTTGCAGCCAAAGATAGGATGTATGCGTTCCCTACTGTGGATGTGAACGTTTGCTGAGTTAAATTATAGATGGCGTGGTCACATGCTTGGAGCAGGGCTGTGCTGCTATCAGTATTCCACTGAGTGCCAGATCTGGCCGCTCGGATGGCAAAGCAGATGGTTTTGGTAGTTTGGCGAATTATACGGTATGATATTGTGTATGCTAGTCTCTTTGCGTATGAACATCACCTTTTTAGGTCCATGTCAGTACACCGAAACATAAACAGGCGAGGCTTTTGCGCGTCAAAACGCTTCAGGCTAGCAAGGCGATCAAGAATGGAACGGTAAGTAAAGTCGCGTTTTCTACAAACTCTATCATGACAATGATTGCGCAGCCAAATATACTTGTGCCAGATGTTGCCATCAATACAAAGCCGCCGCGAGGTGGTTTGTTGGCACAGCTCGATGCAAATATGAATGTAGACAGTCTCTCCAGCCCAAGTACATCTACACGACGAGCCCCAACATTGAAGGCGTTCGTGTCGTTGCCGTCGAGGCGCGGAACTGCTGGAACTACTGTAAAGGCCGAGCCGGCTGACACTGTTATTCCCCGAAAGCGCACTTCCTCGTCTCTCATATTTCTGGGTGCGGAGAAGGAGGAAGACAAATCTGGTGTTTCCACCCCCTCCATATCTAAGCGCACAATTCTTCAGCCACCAAAGGCGCTTCTGGCGCCTGTCAATTCCAACACGCAGCCTTCGCAAGGCCACATTCCCGTACAGCTCGTAGATCAAAAAGCTGTGCTTCCTGTGGCCCACCAACCATCCTTGCACCGCAATTACGATGAAACCCGTTTAAGGATCACCAACATTCAGAACAACCTAAACTCTCTGACCAAGCTCTCTAGATTGACGAAAGACAAGACCATTGGTCAAGGATCTCTTCTATGGCTTTTCAGAGCCCTCGCTACGATGGCGACGATTTCGGATATTCGTATCCAATGCTTAGCCGTCAGCCTATTGCATCGGGATCACGCGTTCGTCTCGACGTTGCTACGGGGTCTGATACAGACTCGGAGGAGGATTGGGAGCTACGTGATATCTTCAATGGTGTTGTCACTGGTGACGCACGCTTTGACGAGGATGGCGACTTCTATGGTAGAGGTAAAGACTTGTTTATTGGACCAACCGCAAACCCGGGCGAGTACGTCGTGAGATCTTTATGCATGGATGTGTTCTCACGTTCTTATTTCTGTGCTGTTCGCAGCATCGACAAGTTTTTGATCGCTGCTGGAAATGCGGAGCAATTCGATGGTAATGCCAGTGTCGACAAGGCCCTTGAAAAACTCGGATTGAAGAGCCTGTACCATCCACTTCCGGGAATGGCCATTTCTTTGTTGGCTCACCAGGTTATCGGCGTCGCATGGGCGTTGGAACGCGAGAAATGTAGCGACAAGGGAGGCTGTTTGAGCGATGAGATGGGCTTAGGGAAGACGGTGCAAATAATCTCTGTGATCATCGCCAACCCCTCCAATGACCCTAGATGCAAGACGAACCTCATCGTCGCTCCGTTGGCCTTACTGGACCAATGGAAGCTTGAAATTGAGATGAAAACCACCAACAATTTGAAGTGTCTAGTTTACCATGGTACGTTCAGAGTTGCGTGCGGGTTACAATTTAATCCGGGTCTTACGTTCTCTTCCATTGAGGTTCCAACAAACCCCGCAAGAAGACCGACCTGATGAAATACGACGTCGTGTTAACTACTTATCATGTGTGTTCGAGTGTGATATCTTTCATCTATTACTGAACCTAGGTCTGTAGACCCTCGCACTGGAATGGCCAGACCTGGAGGCGGAAGAAAAGGCCAAGCAGAAGGCTCAAAAGCGCAAGAAGACTGATTCCTTCATTGAACACGATTCTGGGGATGACAGGAAACTTAAGAAGAAAAAGAGAGAATGTGAGCCATGACGATCATTGTGATATCCTAAACTGACTTTGTGTAGTGGGGCTTCTCTTCCAGGTCCAATGGTACCGTGTTATTCTTGATGAAGCACAGAACATTCGCAACCGGCGCACAAGTAATACTTGCTACATTTCATCCTCCTACATACTCATGACCCTGCAGGAATATCTCGCAGCGTCACCGATCTTGACACGATCTACCGTTGGTGCCTGACAGGGTGAGTATCTTATTCACCAAGACCACTATGCACTAATTTTCGAGCAGCACTCCTATTATCAACGGCCTGGTTGATGCATACGCGCTATTTCGCTTCCTTCGCTTCCGTCCTTGGTATGATTGGCAAGAGTTTAATGGTCACGTCTCCATCATCGAGAAAAAGAATCGTACGTCAATGCTTGCCTAAGATCTTACCTTCACTTCACTGCGCTCTAACTACAGCTGAATTGGCAAGCAAGAGACTCCAGGCTATCTTCAAATCAATTATGCTGCGTCGCAAGAAGGATACAACGTTAGATGGCAAGAGACTCATCGAGCTTCCTACAAAACATGTAGAAATGGAGAAATTAGAGTTCTCCAAGGAAGAGCTCGAAATATACCAGATGGTATGTTCTGCCAGTGCATATGTGCGTCGCACTCATTGCCATGTCTTTCAGGTCGAAGCTCGCTCCCAGGCTAAATTCAATCGTTTTCTCCGTGCTGGCACTGTCTTGAAGTGAGTCGGCCACTGTTTAGAGAAAATCTGAAAATCTCAATTACTACTTATTTAGAAACTATCACCAAGGTAAAACACCACTTTACTAACACAACCGTCATTAATGAGTCGTCTAAAATACAGTCCTTGTAATGCTCTTGCGTCTCCGACAAGTGTGCTCCCACCCCGCTCTTATTCAAGAGACCTCCGAAGCCCTTGTTGCAGCAGATCAGTTGGATGGCGGGTATGACCTCAAGGCTGAGCTGGCCCGCGCAGTTCGACTGGTGTCATCTGATTTTGTAACAAAGCTGAAAGCAAAGTATTTTCAGTGTGCGCTGGCACGCATACAGGCAGAAAAAGAGGCATGTTTCTCTTGTTAAATATATTTCGTGATGCTCACACGAATATAGTCCCTGGATGCCACTGCCGATGGCGAGGAATGCCCCATCTGTATGGATACATTCACCGAGGCACGTGTAACGGCATGCGGACATAACTTTTGTCGCGAGTGTATTGCCAACGTACTTAATACTCCCTTTGTCCAAGACGCGGAGGATCCTCGTAAATACCGTAGTAATGAGAAGCCTTGTGAGTCATGCACGTCAAACTTTCTCTTGCCGCACTCATTTTGTTCTGCAGGTCCTAGCTGCCGCGCCCCTATTTCTGCAGATACTGTTTTCATCCGCGAAGCATTCGAGCCCACTGATGCCGAGTTGTCGGGAGATGTATCGGTATCTTCCGATGACGAGATGCCCAAGATCTCTGATATGATGCTTCGGGGATCGAAGGGCAAAGGCAGGGCCGGCCGCATCCGTAAAAAGCGTGCTGTGTGTGACTCGGATGATGAATCGGAAGATGACGATGACGACATGAGCGATTTCATTGTCGAAGATGGTGAGGATGAAGAAGAGAAGGATGCCAGACGTAATATCAAGAAACGTCTGAGGAAGCGCCGCGCGATGGTCGTTGAGTCTGATGATGAACTTGACGCAGATGAGAGAGAAGTGGTTATAGGTCGGAGCCCCAGGAAAGTGCCTGCTTCTATGGGTCAAGTTAAAATGATGTCGCGCTTCCTTCCTTCTACAAAGATGAACGTAGGTTGTCGCATTTCGTTTCCAAAATCATTTTTAATGTCGTTTCCCAGCACATGATGGAGCATCTAGAGCAGTGGGCCAAGCAAAGTCCTGGCGACAAGGTTGACTTCCAAACAATGTAGTAATCGTGGTGCTGATGATATTTGCAGACCATAATCATATCGCAGTGGACCGAATGTCTTAAACTCGTCTCCGACTTCCTTGCAGAGAAGAAGATACCCCATGTCAAGTGCGAATCTTCTGATGACGCCATGCATGCTTATCTGAATTGATGTTATCTTTCGGTTTAGGTACCAAGGATCCATGAGTCGCAGTCAAAGGGATCAAGCTGTCCGAGTGTTCATGATGGGCAATACTGCACAGGTCATGCTTATGTCCCTGAAATGTGGAGGTGTTGGGTTGAATCTGACAAGGGCCAATCGTAAGCCTCTCCGGTTTCTTACATCGCTGTATTCTGACTCCTCACAGGCGTCATTTCACTGGATCTTGGCTGGAGCGAAGCCATCGAAAGCCAGGCGTTCGACCGAGTCCACCGTCTGGGTCAACAGAAGGATGTCTTCGTGCACAGGTTGGTCATTGCCAATACTGTCGAGGATCGTGTTCTAGCTCTCCAAGAGCGCAAGGTAGTGCAGATTGTACTCTGTATTGATGCTCAGTTAACGCATAGCTTCAGCGAAACCTTGCAGACGGCAGCCTTGGTGAAGGCTCCGGAAAGAAGATTGGCAGTAAGTATTTGTCATGAGTCTTTAACACGTTGTTAATGAGCACCTGTGATTGCAGGGATGAGTGTCCGTGAACTGGCGAATTGTACGTACCACGTTGCTCTTTCCTACACGTCTACTCACGCTGAGTTAGTGTTCGGTCTCGACCACCGCGGCAACCTTCTTTGATGAGAAGCACAGGGCCCCGTAATCCATTCATTGTGTATGCTTCATTCTTTTGCTGCTACTGACGCCGTTGTAAAATTGTTCTGGTGGTTATCATTATCCTAATTTGTAGACTTATACCTTGCAGATATTATACCTTAGATCCCAGTTGGTCTATTGTAGCCCCAAGTAAATAACTATGAGTGTACAATTTTCAAAGTTCCGTATTGCAGTCTATGTATTTATAAACCGTGCAGTGGAGATACAGTAATAGTAGTGTAGTTGGCCAATCCAAATCGATTGTCGTCCAATGTCAAGCTTCAAGCTCATCACACTAGCAATCCTTGTGTTCGTTCCACGCAAAGTCGATAGGAGCGCAGTCAAAACCAACACTTACTACCCTACGCCATGGATGCCAGATTTTCATTTCTGTAACCAAGGACATACGGTATCAGACAAGCTTGGATCGTCCCGACAATTTATCGCTTTGGAGTGTGTCAACTACATCAGGCAGTAGCCCGCTTCACCTCTAACGCTAAAGAATTCCCATTGCATATGGAATGTTGGCATGCATCATGGATTAGTATACGCATCGATAATGACAGATACAGATGGTGAGGTATATTGTCAGGGTACGACTCCTCCAGATACCCTACCGGGCCCCAGTTGATTTCTTCATATGTGCAAGAATCTTGTCTACTTCAGCCGTGTTCCTATCTGCGAGCTTCTGAACTGATAGGTTGAATAAGATAAAATGATGATGTGAGTCAAAAGCAAGTCAGACTCACTTGTTCGAGCTCAATCGAGTGCTTTTTGTAGTCGCCCTTTTTGACACTGGCCTGTTGTATTTTTCGAAGTTGCACACGGGTATCCTCTGCCATTCGCTGAGCAGTCGCAGTCAGCGCATTGCGGGCTTCAACTGTTGGCCTGAAAGATAAATGATGAACGACCATGCCACAGGAAGACGAAGCAAGCGACCTAGGTATAGGAATCTTGATTGTCCTGGAATCCTGTCTCTGAGGAACGATATTTGGTAGTTTTGCAGCATATAGGGCCTGTTCCACTGCTTTCAAATTCTACTGGTGCACCAATAAATGAATATCCTCAAGCCTAACCACGACGAGGTGCTCACATGTTCCTCAAACACCGTGATAATCAAGGTTGAGCCGTCTCGGACGCCAATGGTGGCCACTTCCTCGAGTTTCACAAGGTCCTTTCCTTTGCCTGCAAGTTCTATGCGTACTGGCGAGAGAAGGGCTGGGGTGACGCGACCACTTGCACGAGTCTCTAGGCCAGCTACCTCTTTGCGGTACCACTCGACAGCGGCATTCATCTTTGCCTCAGATTTTCCATATTCCAAACGAGCGGCCTCGGAAGTAAGAGCTTGTTTGGATCCCGGGACTAAGTCTGCAGTAGATTTCGCCTTGGATTTCGAGGCGTAAGACCGGATGTATGGTGTTTTGGGTGACCGAGAGATGGTGTTGTGTGTAAAGCTGCTCTGTGTCGAACTGAGAATCTGGAGGCTAATACGAGACACAGTTCTTGGTGAGCAAGAGGCAGCAAGCCGCACAGCACTGGGTAGTAACATGATTAGTATGTAGAAGTAGTCTTGAACTTAGATCTAATTATTTTTGACGCAAACTCGCACATAATTTCATTTTACAATTTCCTTTTACGAGACCGGCAATCACATTGATCACTACATAGCAAGCCCAAGTCTAAAGTAGTTGTTGGCCACCACGTCGCATAACCCGCAACGGTCAACAGCGAAATCAACTTTGAACTCCCCAATTAATCATGGTAGGCACGAAGACGAATGCTTTATAGATTCCACTAAACGTTGTTGTCATATCTAGGCCCGCAATGAAGAGAAAGCCCAGTCGATGTTGTACCGTTTCCGAGAAGCTCAAGCAGCTGAACTCGGCCTCGGGACGCGCGCAGATCGTCGCCCCAAGATGGCGAGTGCCTGCAAAAGTCTAAGGGAGTGCGAGCGGTGGAGAGGAGAAATTCTGAGGGAGCTAAGCCGGAAAGTGTCCAAGATTCAAGATGGTGCGTCATTCCGTACGGCGCAGGAGACTTGGAATTCGGACGAGTTAACATGAATCTTTGTCAATAGCTGGTTTGACTGACTACGAAGTTCGAGATGTAAACGACGAGATCAACAAATTGATGCGGGAGAAACGACATTGGGAGAATCAGATCATTGCGCTGGGAGGTGCCAACTATCGCCGGAATGTAGCCATGCTTGATGATGATGGGAAGGAGGTACCTGGAACAAAAGGTTACAAGTACGTCCTTTCGAGTTCTAGCCCAACCATTGAAGTTGTCGCTGATTAAATATTAGATATTTTGGCCGCGCAAAAGATCTCCCAGGCGTACGAGAACTTTTCCAGAGCAAAAAGCAAGAGGAAGAGGAAGAAAATCAAGCGCTTGCATTTTATAAAAAATTCATGCATCAGGGTCCCGCGTATTTTGGCGACTTGGATGAAGCAGATGGAAAGTTGTTGGAGTATGAGCGTCAAGCAGAGGAAGAAGGTACGTCATGTCTACAAGTGTGGACAGTTTCACTTCTTATATGCATCCTGCAGAATGGCGAGATGAATATAAAAATGTCCGGGAGATCCTCAACCTCCCTCTTGACGACCCGATACCACCAATACCTCGTGGATCATCGGCAAGCTCATCACCACTTCCATCAAATGGGCCTTCTCCACCTCAACCTGCAGTAAATGCTAAACGCAAAGCTCAGGAAGAAGATGCTGAAATAGACACGGTGGATACGGAGGCAGCTGCACCTGACCAGGCAAAACGACTCCGCAAAGCTGAATCAGATGGTACAGTCGAAGGCAGACGTCATCCCCTCAAATGGAGGCGCAGACTCGATACGCTCACATGCGAACGCAGCTGCTGCTTACTTGGGGTTTTTGTCACCAGAAGATCTGCTGCCACCGACACTTCCGACAAGAGAGGAAATGGAGGGCGTATTATTGGCTCTCAGGAAACAAGCACTGGTAGAGGAGTATTTTGGGGAGTAGTCAGAGTGTCCTTGTACGAATATTGCTTTCCTCATTGCATCTCGTTAGATCTTTGGCGTCCGTCTGGTCCCCAAGCAGTAGCTCAGCGATGAGCCTCAATCACCTGTGAGGCTCATCCTTTCCTAATTTCATCTCGTCAAATCTTTGACGCCCGCCTCGTCTTTAACTCGAAGAGCAGTACAGCAAGAAGCATGCGTCTAAATATGAATATCCGAGCTTATACTCATACAGTGTTACAAGGAGGTCTCTTATCGATGGCGATGTAAGACCTAGTAACGATGTCTCACACAAACACATCTGTCAGTGTGCCGCAGTACGGGATAACTTTGAACATCTTCGCTGATTTGGGACAAAGATTGAGCAGAGTCGGAACTCTACACCGTACCTTGCTCCGGGGTATGATTCCAACATATGCTGTAGGAAACATTCACAACTTAGAACAGGATTACATATGAAAGAATGTATTAGCCTTTGGACACAATATCCTCAAGTGCTTTGAGATAAGTGATAAACAAGATATAAACTGAGTGGAAGGCTGCCGAATCCAGACATAAAACGAGCGAAGAACAAAAAAAATATCATCAAAGAAAGAACGAAACAAAGAAAGACAGAAAAAGATGACACGAATTAATTCTCGAGTCTCGAGATCATGCAAAACTAATGACGCCTGTAATCATACCCCAGCATCTCCGAAGGACGTCTTTGCATCAATTCAGGACACATGCACCCCTCAGTCCACCCATTGGGGGCCCTTGTGGGTCCAGTATACATGGTATAGTCGTTCGCGGTATCTGATGGGCCGTAGAATACTCCCAGCGATTGGTTGTTGATAGGTGGGGGAGCCTGGTATTGAGTGGGCTGTGCTGGTATTGGGTGGGGTGGAATTGCATGGGTCCAGGGTGGTGTGGGTTGCGGTTGCATGGGCTGCGATTGCATATGTTGCAGTTGGTATTGGTTCATTGTACCAGGGGGCGGGAGCTGTGTCAGAGGCTGTGGCTGCGCCGCGGGCTGGGACGACGACTGGGCCTCGCATGTCCCTTTTGTGGAATGCACACCACGACCGTGTGGCAGAGGCACGTATCCATGTCTTGTCTTGCGGTGATACGTCAAGCGCGAAGGGTTATGAGTCTTGTAGTCACAATCATCTTGAGGACAGATGTGGCGTTGCTCGCCCTGCACTACAATAAAATCAAATAGTTCATCACTTGCAGTTGGTGATGGTAAGTAATGGGCACGTACTGTTTGGCGGCATGAATCTCGTAGCTGCCTTTTGACATTGTCGCAAAATCACAGCCAGGCCAGGTGCAGAGGTACGCACTGCGTGAGCGAATATAAGTCAGGTTAGCTGTATATCATAGAGGAGAAACGCGTACTTTTTTGAATGTGCAGCCTCGTGTTTCTTCAGGTCAGGCGAGCTTGGTAAAAGTTTGATTACAGCCAGGCCCAGTAGAGCAGACGTAGGACTGAATGTTTCAAGAGTCAGTCTTCCTGGGTACATCAAGTATGCGCGTGATTGAACTCACCTTAGACATGTTTGGTTGTAGAAGAATACGAGTGGGAGATACTACTTGAGTCTGTGAGGTGAATGTGTGATTCAAGTTGGGGGGATGATGGTGCTAGGGCAGGTACTGCAGTAGGTATATAAACGATTCCCAGCGGTGGTCATTCCATTGTGCTTGACGGTGGACAGACGCTTGTGGATAGGGTCGCTTTGTGGAAATTACTAGTGGATGTGGATGTGGACCATGCAACGCGTGAGTGCGTTGTCCTTGAAGCAACCACATCCATTCGAAGGCTTCATTGTCTGTTACAGCATCGAGCGAACACCATGGTGAAGTTATTTTCCACAGATATGTACATCGATGGAGGTCAACTCGACCTGGAGAGTTGAGTAAATACTGGCATGAAGTGGCGTGACACTAAGGTCCGACAGAATTTTGGAGGTCTTTGTCATCGTGACCAGCTCTTAAGTCGCCCGGTTCTTTGCACGCCCATGTTTAAGCATGGCCAGGTGAGACTTGTCAATTTCAGTGATGAGACGGTCGATGAATGAGATCGAACGTGCGATTGATAGAGTCTGAGCAGGGTAGTGCATGTGTGTCTATTGCTACTGATGCTAGACAGTACGTCAGCGTAATGTCAGAGCAAAGAGGGACTTGTCGAGTCTGCAGTTGACATCCTTGTATGAACGTAAGGACAAGTGAATATCAGGAATGTACCGTAGTAGCAAGTTCCAACGTCCAAGTATGCCACAGTTGTACATTCTTGCCGAGACCGTGCAATTACTTGAGGGACACCTTGCATGACAGATGAGTGCAAACATAGTAGGGGTGATCACACGCTCATTTGACGTGCGCTTCATGCGTCATTACTCACAGAATTTGGAAGCAGATCAAACTACACACCAACCAATGCAGTCGTCTCCGGGCTTAACCTCCAAAAAAACTCTCGGCTAATCATCGAGCAATTTTGTAAAAACGAAGGCAAACACTCGCTTCCATAGGGTTAGTGTTGTTGGCAGAAATGCCGCCACTCTTGAATCTTCCAACAGCAATTGCCGAGTGATTATTGCTGGCAGTAGGTCAGAGGGCCGTGGCAGAAGTCGACAAAAGTCACCTTGACAGCACTCAGGCCATCTAATTGATCAGAATTGATTGCGCTTGCTCACTTGTCCGAGCTCAATCAAATACTTTTTGTAGTCGCCCTTTGTGACACTGGCCTGTTGTATTTTTCACAAAGTTGCACACAGGTATCCTCTGCCTCTGCCATTCGCTGAGCAGTCGCAGTCAGCCCATTGCAGGTTTCAACTGTTAGCTTGAAAGAGAAATGATGAACGGCCATGCCACAGGAAGACGAAGCGAGCGACCTAGGTATAGGAATCTTGATTGTCCTGGAATCCTGTCTCTGAGGAACGATGTTTGGTAGTTTTGCAGCATACAGGGCCTGTTCCACTGCTTTCAAATTCTACTGGTGCACCATTAAGTGGGAGTCCTCGAGCCTAATCATGACGAGGTGCTCACATGTTCCTCAAACACCGTAATAATCAAGGTTGAGCCATCTCGAACGCCAATGGTGGCCACTTCCTCGAGTTTCACAAGGTCCTTTCCTTTGCCTGCAAGTTCTATGCGTACTGGCGAGAGAAGGGCTGGAGTGACGCGACCACTTGCACGAGTCTCTAGGCCAGCTACCTCTTTGCGGTACCACTCGACAGCGGCATTCATCTTCGCCTCATATTTTCTATATTCCAAACGAGCGGCCTCGGAAGTAAGAGCTTGTTTGGATCCCGGGATTAAGTCTGCAGTAGATTTCGCCTTGGATTTCGAGGCGTAAGACCGGATGTATGATGTTTTGGGTGACCGATGGCATTGTGTGTAAAGTTGCTCTGTGTCGAACTGAGAAACTGAAGGCTGATACAAGACACAGCTCTTGAGCAGGAGGCAGCAAGCCGCACAGCACTGGGTAACGACATGATTTGGATGCAGAGTACAGTACACTTTCTCATAACGCATAACGTCGGGACCCCTCCCAGGCTATGCATTATGACCACTTATGCATTATCAAGTTGTGTGACATATGTAACACACTGTGACGCCATGTGACCTCCCTCAAGAGTGTGACGGCGGGGAGCGGTACACAACATATCATTTTCTATTTACCGCTGAAGTATGAATCTATTGTTGTCTGCTTTGCTCCGCGAATTTCCTCTCTGCGCACACAAGCCCTAAATGCCCGCAGCCGTTTTGAGAGATCAAACGAAACCTCTAGTTCACCAAATTGAAGGCAAGCGTCTTCAAGTTGTTGGCACAGCGTGAATACTTGCGTGAAAGTGTACTCCGGCGTCACGTTTTCAGCTTCGTCGCCGTCCTCGCTATCTGAATCCACCTCCATGATATCCCCCCTTTCAATTGCCATTTGTCTTCGAACTTCCTCGACAATCTCGTTGTCCCCACCTGGAAACTCGTAATCACAATCATCACCAACTTCCCTCTCTTCAACAGGATCCAAAATCTCTTCGATTGTCAGCTTACAACACGTGGACGTTTTGATGATAAAGCGTTCGGATTAGAGTTGATTCGTGCTTCTAACTCTGGCCGTCGTTTAAGGGCGTGAGATAAAGCTGATTGACTAAAGGCTAAAGCCCCTGTGAGTTCATTTTCGAAGTGTAAAACAATTTCGGCTTGTGACTGATGGGGATGGGTATCAATGTATGCGAAGACAACGAGCCAGTCATTCAAGGTGAGATTTTTTCGAGTCGTGACCTTATGAGGTTTGGCTGAGGTAGCGGGTGCATCTTTATTCTTTGTGACTGTCTCCGAGCGCTGCTTGTAGGGAGCTGGCTTCTCCCGCGGTTTGCGGGTCATATTGGACATTTGAGAGGAGAACAAAGACAATTTTTGACACCGCTATGTACTTAGATAGTCTAAACTACATTAGTATAGGTGCTGACAGTGATTGATGCTGACCCGAACACAACCTCATAATGCATAAATCGGCCCGGAGGCTTATGCGTTATGCGTTATGCGTTTTGCATGCATATTGCCCGCATCCCGCAACGGGACCTGCCCAAAGTGATGCATTATGAGAATTATGCATTATGAGGTCATGCATTATGAAAAAGTGTACTGTAGTCTCAAACTTAGATCTATTTTTTTGCCGACGCAATGCACATAATTTCATTTTACAATTTCCTTTTACGAGACCGGCAATCACTTGTAGCGTATTGAGTCAAAGCCGTGTAGGCCTTCCCACGTGATGTATTGATCAGTTGGCATGAGACGGACTTGCTAGACAGGACCAACTTGAACTTTGACAACGCAAGACCCAACTTGAGGGGGTTGCGGTATAAGACTCTGGGGTAGACAGAGCTCTCTCGACTTTGCATATATATTCATTGCACTGTGATGCACACACAATAACCTGCCGTTGTGAACGGATGTAAATTGCGTGATTAGCGCTTGAAGTCAACGTTAACGTTCGGCTTCGCCTCTGCCAGAGGATGACCATTCCCTTCTCACACTGTTTCCCATGGTTTTACTCATACTGACCTACGCCCACTTGCAATGAGTGAAGACTACAGGCCACATTCCCCAGGAGTCCTCCAGATCCAGCCGGGCAAATGTTGTTGAAAGCTCGGTACGTGGTCTCTGAAATCCATCGCTGCCCTTATGCATTCTCCGTCCAGAACCGACCTCGTAGAGGAATCTGTCAGTCCCTGCGGAAATTGAAGAATGCATTATCAAAAAAACTTCCTGTGCGTGGATGCTAATACTGACTGTCCTGAATACGGCTGAAATCGTGCAGAAATGCTTCAAGCAAACAAGCAACCGCACCAGTGCGGTTCAGAACGTTGAAATTGAAAGGGCTTCATCGAGCCAAAAGGTCGAGGGTAAGTGCTTGAACTTGCTATCCTAGTCCTTCGGTTTTCTTAGAGGCGCCCAGGAAACTGCTGCATCTCCATCCTTCCAACGACAATAGGCATCCTATCACATCTGAGATTCCCAGCGAGTCCGTGAACCCAGGGCCATCCAGAGAGCCTGCGTCACAGGTATTTTCGTCCAATACTTTGACTTTCTTCTCTAATTTCGGTCTCACAGGTTCAGCCTGCTCCTTCTGACAAGGAGGAGGAACCTAATCCCCAATTAGTTGATGCTGAACTTCAGCTTTCCTGTGATGGTACGGAACGCATGAGACTACTCGGGGGACATGTAACTTCTGTGGCATCTGCCGCCAACAATGCCCCAGCGGATCTTGCTGCTGCGGGTAATTTTGGGACGACGTATCTCCAAGCCCTGAAGATTATCAATGCTGTCCTTGAAAAGATCTCGGACGTATGGACCATTCTTGTTGATCGGAAGCGAACTAATCAAGTTGTATAGGTGCATCCGTACGCAAAGATAGCGCTGGGTGTGCTGTCCTGCTGCATCCAAAGTACGTTCGGTTTCTCCCGGAGTCCAGTCTCCTACTCAAGCTCATAATTCCATGTAGATTATAATCGCTCAGGCAGAGCGCGATAAATCAATCAACAATCTTCTTGAGAAATTGACTGGAGTTTACCGCTTCATGACTCAAGACTGACAACCTTGGCAAAATTGAATCTATGCGCAGTATCGTTGGAAAGGTCATCCAGCAGACTCTTGAATGTGCCCGTTTCATCAGGGACTACTCGGAGACAGTGAGCTTTTGTGAGTCACCAAGCTATCGTACTTCGAATATGAATCTTATGCTGTTATCGCAGGGAAGAGACTTGGGAAAAAGTATTATCTCGGAAACCGATGACATCATCAAACAGTACAGCGACACTTTGGACGTCCTTATGCAACAATTCCGGGACCAAGTTGATCGGGACGTGGCCATCTTCGTCCATCGTACAGGCAAGGATTCTGAGATACTTCTGTCTTTACATTCACTCACACCATTTCAGGCGATACACTGGATATCGGGGATATCGCTTATGCAAAGGGCGCAGGACTAAATACTATGAAACAGTGCTTACCAGAGACGCGCACGGAGATTCTCTCCCAGATTACGGATTGGGTCAACGACGGTGGAGATACTGCTGAACGTGTGCTGTGGCTGTCTGGCCCTGCGGGCACGGGCAAATCAGCCATCGCTCACACAATTGCCAAGCAGTTCAATGATAAGGGGGTGCTCGGATCATGTTTCTGCTTCGACAAGACCGAGAAACGTCATGAAAAAGTTTTCTCCACCATCGCTCGCGACCTAGCTGATCATGATCCGGAGATGAGACGAGCATTGGCAGGATGTGGTCAAAGATTCCACTTCACTCAAGAACTCGAAGGATATTTTTCAGCAGTGGGAGAAGCTTCTTGTGGAACCACTGAAGAAATCCTCTGGGTCAAGTGTGGGACCTGTCTTGATCGTGATCGAAGCGCTGGACGAGAGCGGCGGATTGGAGACACGGCAGGACCTTCTCCGCATACTCGCCGGTAAACTTCAGAAGAAAGGTCTTCCAAAAATCACAGAACTCCCATCCAAGTTTCGGATTCTCGTTACCTCTCGCCCACTTCATGATATCGAAGATACATTTCAAGGCGCTAGACATATTCTACGGTTATCCATGGACGAAATTCCAGCAGCAGTGGCGAAGCGCGACATATACACCTTTGTATCCGACAAGCTAGAAGGGCTGTCGCATTTTGGGGACAAAGAGTTCGGAAGCCTCGCTACGAAAGCCGAAGGACTTTTCGAGTGGGCACGTCTTGCATGCGAATACATTAAAGGAAACTTTCCCGGCATAAACCCAAGGTCTCGCTTCGAAACTGTCGTGAACCACGATCCTGGGAAATGGACAAACAAGTTGTATAATATGTATGGACTTATTTTGGCAGATATCTGGCCACGAGATCAGTATAATGATGAGGAGTACAAGGAAGCGCTAGCGGGGTTTCGTTCCGTCATGGGACAAATACTCAGCATTGCTGAACCCCTCCCATTGAATTCCCTCAACGCCATGCGGGAGCGTTTTCCAAACCACAACAAACATTACAACGTGGATATCATACGACATATGGGATCCCTCCTCAGTGGCACAACGGACTCTCATATTCCTGTCAAACTTCTTCACGTATCTTTCCAAGAGTTCCTCACAGACAAACTATCTAGCGGAGTCTATTCCGTCGAGGTGACAAAGGCGCAACATCACGATTTAGCGTTGGCATCACTTCGAGTGATGGAAGATGACCTTCGCTTCAACATATGTAATTTAAAGTCATCATACCTCCCTAATCGCGAGGATACTGAACTGCCCGAACGAGTCAAAACATCCATTTCCCCACATCTCTCCTATTCTTGTCGATTCTGGGCTACGCATGTTCAAACAACGGACTTCGACGATGAGCTCGCAAGAGTGATCAGATCATTCTTCGACGACGAGCGACTGCTCTTCTGGATCGAAGCACTGGGACTTCTCAATGCAATCAGCGGTGCAGCTACTGTGCTTCCACTCATTAGCAAGTGGCTGAAGGTGAGCACATTCGTGAGGCAGTGTTGGATGAACAGTTCATAAATAAATACAGGGTCATTCTGGATATGAAGATTTGCGGACCACCACGATGGATGTACAAAGGTTCATCCAAGTGTTTGGCGGCATGATCTTGTACAGCACGCCCCATCTATATTTGTCGGCGCTCCCGTTCTCACCCGCCAACTCAGTCATGAGTACCAAATTTATAGGACGGTTTCCGAATAATCTTCGACTGGCATCCGGCCGTGATTTGAACTGGGCGGTTGTTCAGACCGTAATTCCTGCGCATACTGGTTGGGTTCTATCAGTTGCATTCTCATCGGATGGTACTCGCATCGCGTCTGGTTCAAGGGATAACACTGTGCGTCTGTGGGATGCAGGGACCGGACAGCCATTGGGTGAGCCCTTGGAGGGGCACACTAGAGAGGTTTTGTCAGTCTCATTCTCACCGGATGGTACTCGCATCGCGTCTGGTTCTTCAGATAAGACTGTGCGGCTGTGGGACGCAGCGACGGGACAACCATTGGGTGAGCCTTTGGAGGGGCACACTAGAGAGGTTTCGTCAGTCTCGTTCTCACCGGATGGTACTCGCATCGTGTCTGGTTCAAGGGATAACAGTGTGCGGCTGTGGGATGCAGGGACCGGACAGTCATTAGGTGAGCCCTTGGAGGGGCACACTAGTTCGGTTCGGTCTGTCTCGTTCTCGCCGGATGGTACTCGCATCGTGTCGGGTTCTTGGGATAACACTGTGCGGCTGTGGAATGCAGGGACGGGACAGCCATTGGGTGAGCCATTGGAGGGGCACACTGGAGAGGTTTGGTCAGTCTCATTCTCACCGGATGGTACTCGCATTGCGTCTGGTTCTTCAGATATGACTGTGCGGCTCTGGGATGCAGGGACGAGACAGTCATTGGGTGAGCCCTTGGAGGGGCACACTGAAGAGGTCTCGTCAGTCTCGTTCTCACCGGACGGTACTCGCATTGCATCTGGTTCTTGGGATAACACTGTGCGGCTGTGGAATGCAGGGACCGGACAGCCATTGGGTGAGCCCTTGAAGGGGCACACTAGAGATGTTTGGTCAGTCTCATTTTCACCGGATGGTACTCGCATCGCGTCTGGCTCTTCGGATAACACTGTCCGGCTCTGGGATGCGGGGATGGGACAGTCATTGGATGAGCCCTTGGAAAGGCACACTGGAGAGGTTTTATCAGTCTCGTTCTCACCGGATGGTACTCGCATCGCATCTGGTTCTTCAGATAAGACTGTGCGGCTGTGGGATGCAGCGACGGGACATCCATTGGGTGAGCCCTTGAAGGGGCACACTAGGTCGGTTTTGTCGGTCTCGTTCTCACCGGATGGTACTCGCATCGCGTCTGGTTCAAGGGATAACACTGTGCGGCTGTGGGATGCATGGACGGGACAGCTATTGGGTAAGCCCTTGAAGGGGCACACTAGAGAGGTTTTGTCAGTCTCGTTCTCACCGGATGGTACTCGCATCGCATCTGGATCTTGGGATAACACTGTGCGGCTGTGGAATGCAGAGACTGGCCAGCCATTGGGTGAGCCCCTGGAGGGGCACACTAGAGAGGTTTTGTCAGTCTCGTTCTCACCGGATGGTACTCGCATTGCGTCTGGCTCTTCGGATAACACTGTCCGGCTCTGGGATGCAGCGACGGGACAGCCATTGGGTGAGCCATTGGAGGGGCACACCAGAGATGTTTCGTCAGTTTCGTTTTCACCAGATGGTACTCGCATCGCGTCTGGTTCTTCAGATAAGACTGTGCGGCTGTGGGATGCAGCGACGGGACAGCCATTGGGTGAGCCTTTGGAGGGGCACACTAGGTCGGTTTGGTCAGTCTCGTTCTCACCGGATAGTACTCGCATCGCATCTGGTTCTTCGGATAAGACTGTCCAGCTGTGGGATTCATGGACCGGACAGCCATTGGGTGAGCCCTTGGAGGGGCACACTAGAGAGGTTTTGTCAGTCTCATTCTCACCCGATGGTACTCGCATTGCGTCTGGTTCTTTTGATAACACTGTGCGGCTGTGGGATGTGGTGAAAGTTCAGCTATCCCTTATGTCTGGAGAACTAGACTCCTCCGCATTCTCGCTGCATCGAAGCACCGCACCTCCCACCCAGGAAAACTGTAACATACCAACTAGCAATTGTAACGGTCACCTCATTTCCTTCTCGTCAAACCTGGAACACGCCCTCCGCAACCCCGCTGACTTGCTCGAACCTACCTCTCATCATAATTCCAATTCAATCCCTTTCTCGCTGCAGGCTGATGGATGGATCATGGGACCCGATCATCGGCTCCTTTTCTGGGTACCTCCTGCTTCCCGTCATGGATTTTATACTCCTTGGACTTCTGTGGTGATACCCAGGGGATATCCCGAGCTTGATTTGAGCCGCATGACACATGGGACGCACTGGTCGAGTTGCCGAGATGCGTGAGTTCTTAGTCTTTACCATCCATCCTCACAGTCGCTGACATCAGGTCTGACTTCTAGCTCCATCCAATAATACTTTTATTGCCGCAATAATGAATGCACCGTTCGATTCTTTGATTCCTTGTCAATTTCTATGCCTAGCACCGAGACTGAATTTACAGTTGTCTGACGGATGCAGAATGCACTGTAACAGGGAGTCTCGTGCAGAGGCCGGGGGGACAGGGTTAGCAGGAGAACGGAGTCAGGAGGGACGCAGAGCAGCAGGAGTGCGGAGTCTTGGTTCTATCCGCAAGACGAAAGTCATACTGACAGCTTGTCACATCCTTGTTATGTTGGCTTTCATCAAAACTACGAATCATACATCATAGGAAGATGCCTATTTTGGTGTGGATGCTTGGCGAATATTCGCTAAAAAAAGGCTGAGTTCTCATTCGCAGTCTTGATCCATTACCTGGTACTTGTTGAAGAAGTGTGCTTAGCTTTTCGCGTGTTGATCTTTCGGAATGTGGTATAGAAACGTTTATGAACTGAATACAGAGCGAATTATATCGATTCATGTGTTCTATTTATTGCACCAGTTACTGGAGACTAGACGGTTATGAAAAGAGACATATGCTCCCGTGCATGATGTTAGTAGTGCATGAGGCTTTGTTTAAATTGGATAGATAGACATAGTCGCATAGATAATGTCACGTCAAGTTCACTTTGGTATCAAGGCATTGCATGAGAGATCAGCGATATGAATACGTGTGATTTGATCTCGTGCCCATTCTACTACCCAAAACGACTACTTAGGCCATCGTAAATCAGGAATATAATCGCGCTGCTGGGTATTGATCGAGCAACAGTAATACCACACCCTGCGTAAAGCCCCTTCACACCCTGCGCCCTGTACATTGCTTTCGCGGTGCCAATAAACGTTGGCTTGGGGGCATTACTGCCTCGAGGACGCAAGTCTTCTTCAGTTTGCATCGTACTCTTGATGCTGTCGGCGGGGAACATAGAAAAGTTGAATACTCCGCCTGCGCATGCACCAGACAACGCAGATTCCCATGGGACAATATCTTTCCGTGTAAGCTCGGAGCCGCGCCGCTTTATTAGCTTTGTTCCGACGAACTCTTTCGTGGCGAACCATGCAGCTCCACCACCGCATTCTCGGATGAGGGTACCAGTTTGACCAAGCCAAAGGCCGCGGAGGCCTTCTGTGCGGATGACGGACATGAGAACGGCTATAGGACCGGGAAGGGGGCGAGAAACGGTTCCGAGACTCGAGTCTAGGGTTGCTGCCGCGGTGGATTCAGGTATCGAGACTGAAAGCGGCTTGGGAGCAATCATCTGTACTTGCATTTTACATTTTACAAGCTCCACGGGTGTGCTAGTCGCAAAAAAAAGTATTAATTACAACTTGAATGCAGGCGTGAGTGACTTGCAGTAAGAAACTAGTGACGGCGCCTGCGCCTCCACCAGCCAATGCAAGCTGAGGTAATGAAAGTTCGTGTGACGATGGCTGAGAATTGATTCGCCGTATCACGTTTTGAAATTCGCTATATGACATGAACAACGAAGCATTCTCTAGCATGGCAGCCACTATTGGGGCCGGAAGGCCCTATAACCAATATGAGCTCACCCCAACAAAAAAAATCTACTAAAGAAATTACATACGCGATAAAGACCTCTAACGCCTTCAGTTTTCCCATGTTTTGACGAGACAGTCTATTGGTCCATTGAATCTAGCGGTGGTATCGAGAACTTGTGATTGTAATCGCACTTTCGTCAAGTCGAATGGGTGCTCGAAGACTTTGGAAACCATGCCTGCAATCTGTCACAGGAACTAATTGTCATTCTTGTGACTCGAGAAAACTAAATTAGCCTTGGAAACTCACACTCCCGAACGTGATATCCTTTACTGCTCGCATCGCAGACGGAGGTATTGAGGGTATGCTATCCCAAGATAATGGGTCAGATGCTGCCTCCATGTTGATAACGAATAGGGTGATGAAAGTAGAGAAAGACGGACTTCGAAAGTGTTATGTAGTCAGTGCATGAATGAAAAGCTGTAGAGTACTGTACCGCCGGCGGTCCGTCGTTCACGTGAAACAAGTCAGGTTATGTAAACCATGGCCTGGGATTGGATATCAAATTTTACGATATGAAATCTAGGCATCACATTACTAATGAACCTCTGTCCTTCCAGAATCCAGATCAAGTACTGTAAGTCTGTAACTGCACAATTTCTGCAAGAATGCACAACTTGGGTGTACTTCGTTGGGTTCCGGGCATACTTGGGGTCGGAGGTACCACCTTTGCTAGTTAGTACGTTCTTGATATCATTCACTTGTGCTTATGTGCATAGAAGGATGCCAACTGCGGACTCAACGACTGGTCCCCTCCTTGCTTCAACATTATGTCGGTGCATTGTCTAGCATTAGTAGCAATACATATGAATTTTTCACTGACCTGCATGGACTCTATCGTTCCCATGTCTGATCTCATTCCTTCGATTATCTCACCACTAAATTCGACAATTTTCACCTAGTCACGCCTACAAGGATGGAACCTTAAAGCACTACGCTTGGATATGCAAAGCACCTAGCAGCTTATGGGATTGGTTGAGTAACTGCCTGATGCAGGACCCAGGCCGGTCACGACGACAAAGACCTTCAAAATCCTGTCGGACCTCAGTGTCACGCCGCTTCATGTCAGTATTTACTCAACTCTCCAGGTCGAGTTGACTTCCATATCTCTGGAAATTAACACTACCATGGTGTTCGCTCGATGCTGTAACAAACAATGAAGACTTCGAGCGGATGTGGTTACTTCAAGGACAACGCACTCACGCATTGCGTGGTCCATATCCACTAGTAATTTCCACAAAGCGACCCTGTCCACAAGCGTCTGTCCACCGACAAGCACAATGGAATGACCACCGCTGGGAATCGTTTATATACCTACTGCAGTACCTGCCCAGCACCATCATTCCCCCAACTTGAATCACACATTCACGTCACACAAATCTAGTGTCTTATTCTTCTACAACCAAACATGTCTAAGGTGAGCTCAATCACGCGCATACTTGATGCACCCAGGAAGACTGACTCTTGAAATATTCAGTCATACGTTTGCTCTACTGGGCCTGGCTGTAATCAAACTTTTACCAAGTTCACTGACTTGAAGAAACACGAGGCTGCACATTCAAAAAAGTACGCATTTCTCCTCTATGATATGCAGCTAACCTCACTTATATTCGCTCACGCAGTGCATACCTCTGCACCTGGCCTGACTGTGATTTTGCGACAATGATAAAAGACAGCTACGAGATTCATGCCGCCAAACAGTACGTGCCCATTACTTACCGTCACCAACTGCAAGTGATGAACTATTTTATTTTATCTCATTGTAGTGCGGGCGAGCAACGCCACATCTGTCCTCAGGATGATTGTGACTACAAGACTCATAACCCTGCGAGCTTGACATATCACCGCAAGACAAGACATGGACACGTGCCTCTGCCACGCGGACATGGTGCGCGTTCCGCAAAAGGGACATTCGTGGCCCAGTCATCGTCCCAGCCCGTGGCACAGCTCCCACTCCCGCCCCTGCCCCCGCCCCCTGGTACAATGAACCAATACCAACTGCAACACATGCAATCGCAGCCCATGCAACTGCAACCCACACCACCCCGACACATGCAATTCCACCCCACCCAATACCAGGCACAGCCCACTCAATACCAGGCACCCCCACCTATCAACAACCAATCGTTGGGGGTGTTCTACGGTCCATCAGATGCCGCGGATGATTATGCCATGTATACCGGACCCGCGAGGGCCCCCAATGGGTGGACTGATGGATGCATGTGTCCTGAATTGATGCAGAGGCGCCCATCGGAGATGCTGGGGTATGAATATAGGCGTCATTAGTTTTGCATGGTCTCGAGACTTGGGAATTTTTCTTTCTTTCTTGATGTTTTTTTTTGCTTGTTTACTGCCTGGGCTCGACGTCCTTCCGCTCGTTTATATATCTCATTTATCACTTATCTGAAATCACTTTGTCTATAGCTAAAGGCTAACACACTTTCTTTTATCAATATAATACGTTCCTATTATTTGATCGTGATATTGATACCTGGTACGAGGCGGAGATGTCTACAGAGTACAGACAGAGTATGGTGTTGTGTAAAATTAGGAGCCAATGCCGTCACAATTGACACGTGGAGCTCCCTGCTTTCAAGTTTTGCCTTCAGAGGTTGTGAGCGCATCTTCTAGGCAATGTGCATTGCAATTGGGTAGTCTCATACATCGCCTAGAGTTTTGTGTAAGAATTGAGCACGCTTGCGGCCTTACGTCCACAAGTTTCCACGCCTATTCTCGCAGGCTTAGAATGATTCTCCAAGTTCCTGGTAATTCTCCAATCATCCCAGGCCTACGCTTTTCGATTGAATACTTATAAGAATATCATGTGCAATGCCGACGTGACGATGATAACATAGGACTTGGTTCAAGGACACGACATCCCATACCCTAACCTCAACATCCGTCACCGATGCAGGAACTACGAGAAAATCTTGGATTGGGATGTTACGCACGCTGTTCATATCGATAAACCGAGGTTACTCGCTTCGGAGATACGGTTGACCTCATCCAACCCTCATCCTTCCATAATGCATAGGAAATATCATGCTGCTTACTCGCTATGTACATACATTCATGAACATCTTGCAAGAACGGCAATTATTAAGAGCTCAGTCGCATCAATGTATTGTAAGTACATCAATGACAAGGAATGAATGAAAGATCTAAGCTCAGGTTCCTAAGTACCTTGATGGCTCAAGCTTCAAGCACGAGCAAATCAAAAACTAAGTAGCAGTGGGAATAGGAATGTGAATATTGTAGGAACACATGGTTCTAGTCACGGGCCCAGGATACGTTGTTCTCGCTTGCTTGCGAGTCGCACATCACATCCTCCTTGTTTTAACGTCGTGCTGGTAAGCTCTTTGAATCAGGTATTTTTTAGTGCCGGTTGGGTATCAGTACTCACTTCTTTCGCGCCTCGATTTTGATAAACCTAACCGAATTTTTGGGTGTCGTTCTCTGTCACGCACACGGAAGAATGGTCCAATGGATTGAGATCCCTCGGACAAACACGGCAAGCGGTTCGTTGTCTTTAAGCCTCCTCTACATCAATGCATCACTGTTTAGCAACAGCACGATTGACCTATAGTGCTACTCGTCGTCGTCACGATATCGAGGTGCTATTTAGCAGTACTAATCGTCGGATCAAGAACCAAGATTGCTTAATGTCTTTACAAAACGTATCTGAAATCCCTATTCTGCCTATCTGTCAAATCCAGAAATTCCTAGTGCGGACAGAATATCAGCATTGCACACGAAAACCAATCGCCGATTCGGAGGACGTACCTTGTCGACTTTGACTTCCACACGCTCCCCGTCCTCTGTGATTCGCTCGATAACATATTCTTCTCCGTCGTCAACAGGCTCTGCATCACGGATTCGATTCTCTCTGAAGAGAACGGCACGGATAACAAGGAGGAGTAGTGGGCAGGCGACATAGCATGCGCCGATCACAGCCCATGGGATGTGGTTGCTGTTCAGTATTGATTATCTTTCCTTCGTACAGTACAATGAAATGACCTACCGCGGTTTATATTGTGCCTTCCACATCAAAGGGCCAGCTGCGTTGCCAACGCAGTAAGCCGAGAGTATGGTAGCGTTAGTAACAACCTGCAGGTTGGTTTTCAATTTGGGACTTCAATAACGTGCAGAGTACCTACCTTCTTTGTATGACCAGCAGTCACGTTATTCAACCATGACAACGACAGTACGAATCCGGGCACAGTGAATACAGCTATGGAACGATGAGCATAAAGAATCACCACAAGCATCACGCGCACCCAAGAACTGGCCGGCAAGAAGTCCAGCCTGGTATCATGTGAAATGCAACTCGGTAGACTCGCAGAAGCAAACCACATACCTGATTCGACCAAGGAATTAGATTGACCAGCAAAACGCCCAACCAAGCCGGGACGAAGTATATAGCAGCGACGTATGCTCTGGAATTAGGCCGTCGTGTTGCAAGTCGAACACCAGTGAAAACTGTCAAGACTTGAATCACACCAGGAATACAGGATAAGAGAGTTGTCTGTAGATAGTTGAATCCGAACGAGGCGAGGATGAGTGATTGTTGATTTAACAATGAACTAGGCACATTGAATAGAGCCGAGAGGAGAGCGAAGAGCCATGTCTTGGGATCAATCAGGGCCTCGATCATTCTAGAGATGTGTACGTGAGGAATGAAAATTTACAATTACATCGAATACATACTGCTCCATCTTGAAGTGTTTGTTTTCTACCCCTGTTTGGTTTTCCTAAGCGAAATGTAAGATAATGGCTGATATCATAACTCAACAGACATACCTTGAGGCGCTGCACAGCTTGCACTCGCTCATCGGGAGTAAGGAACCAGGCGTTCGTAGGCGAATCAGGGAACAAGAACCTTTATCAGGTGGAGACGTCTCGGTTATGGAACATTTGCTTTATAAACTCACCAAAATAAAATGGCAAGGATCATCGTCATTGTAGCGGTAATGATCATAAGCCTGCGATCTATCAGAGAGAACATGGAACAGTGAAAATAAAATGACAGACCATTGCCATGGTTCGAACCCTGTGGTGTGAATGTGCAAAACACCAAAGCTGATAAAACCACATATTACTTGTGCTAGATTTTATTGGCTTGGGCGGCAAGATCGAATATACATTCAAGTAAGCGCACCAGTGCCAAGCATCAAAGCTAGGTTCCCAAGCGTCCAATGAGTCGACTTTTATCAATCATTTGCAAATAAGAACTTACACCAATATCCAACCCGTAGTGTCTGTTCCGTCCGCGTGTAGAACATGGAGCTAACGATCAAGAATCCAGCAGTGATCGACCCCTCACATGCACCCAACAACAAACGTACAGCAAGAAGCCCACGAAAGCTCTTGCACGCTGCATGACATGCAAGTACAACTGCCCAGACGAAGATATTGATACTGATACATGCATATTGTTATCGATGTTTACTTTGTTAACACCGGTGAAACTTACCTCATCCACTTCCCGACCGGGAATTTTTGGAGGGCAAGATTTTGGGGATATTCGAAAAGAATGTAGCCGAGATAGAATGCAGTGCCAAGCCTGAAAGATAGTGTAAGGACTATGCAAACTCGAGTAATGCGCATGTCTCACCAATTGTACCTGAAGGGAATTGACCATAAGACCTTTGACTCCAAGGACAAGGATATCTTACTCATTCGTAGTCAGGTGCGTGGCCCGCCTGATAGCACACATTAGTTCCGGGTTTGGCTGGTCTCAATGTACAGTCCTTACTGAATTCCAAGGATGGCCGCAGAACCCAAGGTTAACTTGTCCATGAATTGGATCCTATGCGCGCGTAAGCGTTAATCTGTGCTGGACGCAACCAACTAACCCGTAAAGAACTGAGTAGCTATCGTCAGATGCGGCCGGTTTAGCAACTGAGTACAGCAGCCGACTCACCACACATGAGAGGCATGATATATCTATCGATTTTCCTCCTGAAACGAAAGATTTGTGAACAATGCTGATTTTCGTTTTCAGAGCGCACCTTATTCTCAAAGCCTCATCGGGCTCGAGAGTTGAAGTTAACCCAGCAACGAGCTGAGCGCCAGTGTCAACTTCAGACACAGAGACCCCTGCACGTTTCCGGTCCCTGAGTACAACACTGGAGGATTCCAAGCTCATTTAGAGAGGATGTGAAGGTGGCACCTTGAAGGAAGAAATTTCCGGCGCTTGCAGGTAGATTCGCCCATTTATACGATGTCAAAGCACCGGGGCGTGACAACGTGAATCCCTGATGGTCCTAGCTGGCCTCGTTCGATTCCATGATGCGAATACGCACATCCACGCACTCATCAAGCACATGAATGTTCGGGAATAGGGAAGTAAAACCTCACCGAACGATTATTCCTGGGTGTGCAACAGTATTGTTTCAAGTCCAAGAGTTTCCAATCAAGTGCAACTTCTCGTGTCGTCTGCTCCCGTCCTTACCTCGATGAGGAAACCCAATTTCAAACATACCATTGTGCTGCGAATACCCCGGAGCCACGATAGGCAAGGACCGTGATTTATTTATCACTCTTGAACTTTGAATTCCATTAAGAGATCGTATTTCTGTCAAAGTGCTCTGCTGAATAACAAGGCTAGCGCTTATGGTACAATCTTGACCGGTATAGAACACAGGTTGATGCTCAACTCGCCAGCGTATAACGCTTGTATGTTATGCTGCCAGTGTGTTTGCTGGAGCCGGTGCTGAATGCAGTCTGTCTTCTGCAAACATGTAATCGTCGCCTCAGATTCTTCGACACTCTCCTCATCATCACTCAAGGAATCAACAAGCAAGTTCGCATGCCACTGCTGAATATTATCCCCTAGCGCAGTTCCAACAGATGCAGATGATACAGCAGATCCGCCAGAGGCTACCGAATCCTAAACACTAAACTCCTTGGTGGTAATCGACGCGAGGGCTCGCGCAGACCTGACAGGTGGGAATGGGTTTTCACCGTGCGCCTCAGATATATCTGAGAGGTCAATAGAGATGACGTCGAATGGTCATGGTGGCTGGGCTTGCGCTACGAGCAGGTTGATCCATGACCAAGAGAATAGAATTCAGCTGAAGGAGTCTGTGCGTTCGAGGGACAGACGATATGGATAAGCGCTTCTCTTGCGTAGACTGGCGCCCCTCCTGTGTAGATTGGCATTTTCTGTGCGTAAACAGATGTCTCTCGTGTCAGCAGTGAACGTTTGAACAGTGAAATTGAACAAGCCTTTAACAAAATTGTACCGAAAAGTTGAGAATTAATTACATAATCACATGCACGCTTCGATGACCAAGGCTACTGCAAAGATGTCGAGACTCTGAAGAGAGTAAGAATAATAAGATCGTGATGGACACCGTAGCCATGCGGACAGACGAACCTTTGACAAAGTTGATAAGCCTCGCGCTCAAATACTGCAACAAACGGATAAAGGGGAACAAAATGAAATCCGATTTAATCAGGAAGATCTATAAGCTGTAAAAATACATGCGCAAACAATAAGTATGAGATATAAATCTATGTACTACGAATGTGTCCTTCGATAGCCAGTTGCATCTAGAAATGTTACTAAGGTTGTACTAAGGTACTTATTATCGCAGACGATGCCCCGACAGGAGCTAAATTTAAATATGCTTCGTCAATAAATACCAGATAATAAACAAGGACTGCGAATGAGAACTAAACAAGAACGCCTTTTTCGGCGACTCTTTTCCAAGCATCCACACCAGAGCTGCGGCAAATAGACAGCTTCCCAAGATGTATGGGTTTTCGATGAAGGCCAACAGAACCAGCATATGACAAGCCGTCAATATGACCTTGGTTTTGAGTACGGAACCGAGAAGGACGGGTATAGTGGGGACGCCGGCCTTCATATCATCTTCGAAATCACGGACATCAGTCATGATCTATGGATATGATTAGGGTTTAATTATATGATCGCATAATGTCTACTTACCGCGTGACATGAGCGGTTAACGGTCGACCATACTATTAGTTGAACAACACTCCATGGAGACGGCAGCGTGTTGGTCAGATTGCCTGAACCCTGACAACACAGAAAGGACCACGGTATAGATGCCACATCTGAAGAGCATTGGTTTACTGCATGCATTGCTCAAGGCAAATATGCGGACATACCCTCGAATAATGCCATTAAAGATGGCTTTCATACCAGGGATGCGTTTGATGACCAGGACAGGTGCAGATGCAGAAGGCTGGTGCTTGTCTCTGCGAAACCTCCCGAGAAGATGCCTCAAGATCAGCGCAAACTTATTGAAGCTGATCGGAGTGGTCCAGAGCAAGGCAGGAGCGACGAACGCCGCTGTGGTGAGGAGCGTCGAAATCGGACACTGAGATAGTGCCAATGCAAGGAGCCCAGCACAAGCGGCGAGGAAGGTTCGTGCATATATAAACCAGAGGCGAGACGTGGGTCGTTGGTGTTATTGTGGTTTGACAAAAATTCCTCCTTTTTATCCTTAAGATGGTCAGCACCCTATGGCAAGGATATCTGACGTGACACAGATGGTTATCTGCGGAGACGATTGCATCAGCGATGTTATCTAGTATCAAATTAATAAGCATACCGGTCTCCAGTCGATACTTCCGTTGGAGGACATGACATAAGACATAAGGGTTGACAAGGCAAAGCTGTTCATCGATATTACGATGGGTCGCAAGAAGAGCTCATCATGCCAGCTTCGGGATTGTGAGGATTGTACATGTCGATGACTGAAGAGCAAGCAAATGCTACTTTCCCCCGTTTTTTATACTGGTGCAACCCCGTTGCGTCGTTCGGACAACAGGCAAGGATCAATTGAGGACATCTTATCTATACGAGATCAGAATCAAACGTTCAAACCGGTGTTTTTTTTAGCACTGGCGCCCCCGGCGTTTGCCTTCCTTGGACGCAGCTTAAGCTTTCGATATCTGCAGGCCAAAGGCGGTGCGAGAAGTCGCACAGAAAGTTCCATAGTCCGGCTCGGGTGGTTCGCATTCACAGACGGACGGTGCCTACAATAGTCGGTCAATGGACTACGTGAGGGCATATCGACACAAACCCAGGTGATCGTGTGCTGTGCAGCACTGACATTCGAACATTTTGACACGCTTTCGTATTCCTATCATGGAAAGTGGCGTTGAACGTTCTGTTTGCCTGTCGACCATCTTCTTGCTTTATTAGTGAGGAGAACGAACAAGACCTAGCTAATACTCCGTCGATGTCGTAGATTTGTTCTTGGAGAAATAATTTTGCACCCAGCTACACAGGTGACCGAGGTACACCGTGAGTCATGACATATATCTTTGTATTACGTTGGGCAGCAATGATGATATTCGTCCTTATTTTAGAGCCTATACATGACGAGGAGAGTTAAGTAGTCGTAACTGTCTGATTGCGGTGCAATGATAGCAATGAATCCGTTGTTATTCCTGTTCGTCTACCACGGTGGTACAATTTGACAGTTCTGAACACGCATTTTCTAGCCGGGGAGGATAATGTGGTATATGTGACTCACTGACCTGCCAGAGCATATCACGAAGAGTACCACTGGCACCTCGATAAGGAAGCGGTCAGACTGGCAAATCGGTGAATGAAAGGAGCAGGTGACAACAAACCTTGGATTCTTCTGAATTGGGACACTAGCTGTAGATGCTGAGACGCGTTTTATATGCCGGGTAGGCGTCTATTAATATTAATCAGCCAGCGCGCACGATGGCGTTCCGATCAAACCAATGCAATATTTCAAATCGATTATTTCATTTTTGATGCTAAGCACGCGTACGTAGGGGCAACGAGGTTTGTGTGGTGCGAGAGTATCATGGCTGGTATAGTGCGGATGGATAGCCAGGCTATCCATCCGCACTATACCCTGTGAGAGAGCGAAACTCTTATGTAAGACAGGTGCCCGAGTATTTGCGTTTGTTTTTGTTGGCACGCAGTGGTACCAGTCATGTGTTGAGCGCTTGGGCAGAAATTAAATCTAAGTTTATGTAAGAGTAAGCTTTAATTTACATACTAATCATGTCACTACCCAGTCACGGTGCACCATGCGGCTTGGCTCGCAAAGTGCTGTGTCTCGCAGTTTCTCAGTCCTACACAGCAACTTTGTTCTCTCGATCACACCATACATCCGAGTCTAGCTTTACGCCTCGACTGAGTCAACTTGGGGGTCTGAGGCAAAGTTTACTGCAGATTTAGTCCTGGGTCCGGAACCAACAAGCTCTACTTCGATGAGGTTGCTCGTTTGGGAAACATGTGAGTATCCGTCATGGTTAGGCGATGACATTCACTTATTGGTGCACCAATAGAAGTAGAACAAGCTCTATACGCTGCAAATCTATCAAATAGCGTTCGTCAAAGACACGATTCCAAGACAATTAAGATTTCTATACCTAGGTCACTCTTCATCTGTATGCCAATGCAAACTGTAAAACACTTTACCTTCAGCTTCCTGATTGATACCAGCCAAGCTGCGCGGCCAGGTCTGCCCTAAGCTCATGCCTGCAATCCAGCTGATATGCTGAAACAAGCGCTTCGTTAGTCTCTTGAAATAAGAGCGGGGGACGAACGCAAAATATACCAGATGGTATGTTTGCCATTTCCCAGCTCAGAAGTATCCCCACTGGCACGACTAGTATTCTAAAGAGTAAGTTTACTTCCAATGTGATTTTGAAACACTACGTGTACTGTTGCCATGTGCATATCAAGGCAATGAAAGAACTGCAAATAATGTCGTGCCTTCTTGATGATTGCATGTTCTCCTGAAGACTGATTAAGTGAGTCGCTTGTGGGACTGGTGTCAGCGCTAAATGCGTATATCTTTGGGACTAGAATATTGGGGTAACATGCAGATCAGGGATATGGAAGCGACTTCGTTTTATATCTGGTGAGGCAAGACAGTATCTAGTTTCCGAAGGCGCAGAGCAAAGGACTTGGATACACGGAGTCGTCAGCCAGAGAGCTATTATGGGAACTTGAGGATGAATAGGAAGAAGGGTGAAGAATGGACTCGTCCATAAGGAGCAATCATGGGGGAAGTGAGGATATGTGGATAAGTTAACGAGAAGATCGAACTGACACAGCTGAAGGTAGAAGAGGGAAACATACGGGGAGTGAGGATAGGTTGAGGCTGTTCATACCGCTCGATGATGGCTGCAACATTGCATCCAGAGTTCCGAAAGAACCGAGTACTATTAGAGGTCTGACTGATACTTAATGGGGTACCAGAAATCGGCAGTACTAGTAGATAACAATATTCATGAAACGTGCTGTACATTAATCAATGACCATTCTCTGTTAATATCACTAAATCTACCCCGTTACAGATTCTTGTATGCTATCTCTCTCTGCCTCATGTCAAAAAGAATCTCGCTGCATACCGGGGATGGTCAGAAGAGTTTGAGCCTTCCATGTAGCTAGCTATGTAATAGAAACTTAGGTCCCTCTGAGGTGCGTATTTCAAGACTGGTGATCTTTCAATTCCAAACCTTTCGAAAGAAACTCAAGTCCCTCTGAGGTGACTCAGCCGCATGTTTCAAGGACTAGTTGTCTATCAAATTCGAAAACTTTCAAAAGTAACTTGAAACGCAAGGATGAGCGTGCATGCGACTCCGTCCGAGTATCCAAATTAACTTTGTGATATCAAATCTAGTATGTACTTATATATATAGTAGGCACCCGAAATGAGTACTCACGACTATTTAATTTACACAGTTTCTGGCACCTCTGCCGCCGGTTGCAACGTCGGCTGTAACCATCTTTTATAGAAGTACTACGCATAGTCACCCAAACTAACCATGGTGCTATAAAAGCGATGGACCAGGACGGCGATCTATCTGCACGCACTCAAATACGCCCCATTCCGATATGACCAGTAATCCTGCTCCGCTCATCGGTTTCTATCGTCTCTGCAGCTATCTTGTAGGTGCGTAGAGAGGAATTGGGATACCAATAGTGCTATCTCAATATACTTATTTGACTATCGCTTCGCAGCTGCAGGCTCTACTGTAGTGGTATACGACTGGGGTGAGCGAGACAATACGTTCAACCGAAGGATTATTGATATGTAAATCGTATCTAAGTATCAACATTTGGACAAGAGGTAAGTTGATGTCATGACCTGCGTATCTCACTCAGACTGCTTTAACAGTTCGAATTGATCCTAGTGAGAAATGTCCTATATCAAAACCAAACAGGATAATAATACAATTGATTCGGAGCAGAGCCGACATTGGTCCTTCATGACTGTTCTTTATATTTGTGTAGGTGATTGTCACGAGCGCAGTTAGAATGTCGTGCTGACTTCAACATATGCTAGGTGCGCTACATCGGAATACTATTTTCTGTGTACGTTCACAAGGCTATCTACGTAACACACAGTTCAATGCGCTAATAAGTCATGTCTCGCAACCAGCATGAATATTCTATGTATGTGTCCTTAAATGCATTTGTTCCTCCTGACCGGCAGCATACAGCGAATCTCCTTGTCTCGATGACCGATGCGGTGGGTATTCTGTACCTATGCCTGCCATTCTCATTCAACTACTAACACAATGCTCCTATATAGGGGTGAGTGATATTCTCGGCCGGCTTGTATCTTCAAGATAACAACCTCAACAGCTGTGAGTTCATTTTGAAATATTTATTCTATCAACAAGTAACCGGGTTTTCAGGCACTATCATATGGTTCATACAGGCATGGACCCCAATCACCGTCAACGCCATGTTAGGCGGTGAGCTCACTCGCGGTGCCTTACTGATTTTGACTGAAACATCATTCGAGTGATCATGATTGCTCGGTTATATGCCATGTATCAGGGATCGAAAAAGTTGCTCATATTTCTTGTTGTAGCCTTGTTGGCTTCCACGATCGCCTCCGGAGTTCTGATGGTAAATGGGGGCCTGGGTGTTTCAGGGCGTAAGTTTTAATATATGATGAAAAGCCTGGACACTGATGGACGTTTACCAGAGGAGGTCGTCTTTTCCGGCTACCATACCTGCACTACCGAATTTGACCCGCACATGATATATCTGGCTTACGAAAGTGTGATATCTACCGCTGTGTGGGAGATTCTCGCCTTGTTTCTTACAGTCTGGATTATTATAAAGTACTTCCGGGAACTGCGACAATCGCCGACAGGATCGACCATTGGGGGCTGTCTCACGATATTAATAGAGAGTCACGCGTTTTACTTTCTAGCGTGAGTTCAATGATTTTGATGCTATTATCTTGTTTCACTGAAGTTCAACATCTGTTAGCTTTGCTATTGCGGCTTGCTTCATGCTTGGCTCACTGTCTCCATATCTTATGGTGTGCCGACCTGTGACTGACATCTGTAGCTGACAACTCTCTCATCATTTCTCTGCAGAACTTATCGTCTATGGGGAGTGCTATTTACACTGGCGTTTTTTCGATTGCCCAGATGTTACAGATGTTTGTGCTGGGACCACGTCTGATCCTTAGCGTTCGAGAACATCACGCTAAGGTCGTGGCCAGGGCCGACGGAGGGTTAGACATGATGACTATTACTTTCCAGGCTAGTCGATCGGCAGAGATACGTCGACTGTCGGAGATGTGTAGCACATAAAACGATTCAAATGATCAACCACGGCACTGTGCGGGGACCATACGTATCTATTTATTTTATTGTAATATTTAGCCTCGTCATGCCATGTATTTGGTATTCTGAAGTAATTTGGAGGAGAGAATTTCTTGTACTTACTTTCTCCTACCTGTGACATGAAGCCCCTTCTAGATGTGGAGCGGTAGTAATTGATGTCTGAAGTTCCAAAACCAGCACTGCCCGTCCACACCAATGAAGGGTTTTCATGATAAAGCAATTCTCTACAACCCGGGGCAACTAGCGAGTTGACCCTGAGCATGATCTTCTTACTTGGAAAGATCGTGTAGAGTGCTGGTATTGGATATGCTCAGTGCCGAGCGCACAAGTGATCATTCTAGAAGATGTTGAGAGCAATTTTTAAATGAAATTGAGTAACTCCTACCGCAAAGAATATGATTTGACGATAAGTAAAGATGTTCTGTGGAGATAATGAGATACAGGATCTGAATGCCAGCGGGACAGATATCACAGGCGTCTTGGAAGAGGGAAGAAAATTGCAATTAGAGGATGAATACAAATCACTTCTCCAGCAATAGTCGTGGAAAGTTAGAACTGCACTTTCTGTATCAAGGCAATGAAGGGAGCCGATTGATTGTACATTCATAACTAGATGAGTTTGCAGCAACCACTGAACAACAGCAGCGAGCAAAGACAATAGTAAATCGTGGTACATGCCAATTCCAGACGGACGAGGAGAATGGTATGAGAAGGACGACGGTTCAGAGAGCTCGACGCCAGCTCAGTTATACGTACTGGACCGTTTCCCACTATTCGCAGGACGCACAGCAAAGGTATATTCAACTGGAGGTGGCACATACGACTTCATACCAGCGAGTCCAATATTAGCAGACGGACTAGAACTCAACGAGAAACTGCTCCTGTTGGGTACTGCAACCCAGGTTGGGCATATGAGGTCTCCGTGTGAGGAAACGTGCTATCCCGCGGGAATAACGGATAGTTTCCTGTGTGAGAGTATTGGTTAGATACTGGAACGAAATAGTATACGTTGGACGACGTCGTCGTGTCTACGGGCATTGGGTATAAGGAGTCGTGCTCGATGTTGTTCTGGACATGATTGTGCGGAACTCCTTGGACGGTGGGTGTACTGGGGCTCGCGGCATGCTATGGCAGGCTCCACGGGACCTAAATAAGTGCTGACGCTAGTTTCAGGTGGAAGCTGCACAGAAACACGTTAGCATATCGTCAGAAACAATTGACATAAAATGACTAATTACAGTATTGTATCCAAACGACGCCTCGACCCGAAGGGCCTTGCCATATCCGGGGGACTTCCACCGGGCTGAAGGCCAAGGTAATTCCTGTTATAACAGGTACTCCCTGTGTTCATACCCAAATGTAGGCATGGACCGCATGTTCAGACGAGACATGCGCATCTGGACGGTAAATGCACTGTAACGTAAAAAAGCATCAAGGAAAGAAAATATTAATGATAAAAGCGCAGCGTACCAAGACCCTCTCCTGCCATTCGGCTGCCGACGTCTGGATAAATCGCTCTGGTCGCTCTGGGTCCTCAGGTCGCATTGCATCGCACTGCTTCTTCAGGTCTGAGAGCGCATCAGAGAGGGCCGTGCTTTATGGAATCTCGTTCATCATCAAGAGAAGAGAGGAATTAGCGAGTAGGGAGTGAGGTGATGGCGTACTGTGATGGCGTACTTGAGGGAGGCTGCAGTTTGAGGGGTCGGAAACGTAGTCGCGAACGGAGGAGTGATACATGTTCACGGGGAGACTGGTGTCGGTAGGAATATCCATCAGAGACCGTAGTTACATCAGCGTTGTCTGCACATCTCTACCCAAACCAGGGCCAAGGAGTGTCGAGATTTGTGAGATGGAAAGAGGGTCTGCAAGGGCGGCAACGATGGACAAGTGCATGTAAGCCGCTTGGGGTCGGCACACGTGGAGAAGATACAGTCGTATAACTATAACTTGTACACCTCCGTTCCTGGTAGCAGCTTGCTTGTCAGCTTGAGCATCAGCTGTAATCGATCGCGTGGATCCTTGTCTTCATCATCGTGAACGCCATGATGAAACGTCTGCCAGCTCGGCTCGCCAGCTTCGCAAGGTCACCCCCCGATGGCTGCGAGAAATTTGGATGTCGGCATTGCAGCTCTCTGAACGAATGCTGCAAAAATATATAGATGTCGTTGTCGACATCGGCACCGTCTAGCGAGATGATAGTAGCAACACCCTCCCCAGAATTTTTCGCTGGTATTTCGCACACCAGCGGGCGCACCTTTTCGTTCTGAAAAGCTTTACAGATATGCGACTCCGAGCGACTCGTGAGCAGAATATGGGTCACAGGCAGATCAGGCTTACGAAGAACCCGTGCAAGGGAAAGGATGAGATCGGTAAGTTCGGATGTGCATTCATCAAGCGCACCGATAACGAATGACAAAGGCGGACATCCGCGCAATCTAGGTCGAAGTTTCCGGAGAGGTTGGAGAAAGAGAGCCTCCATCTGATCGCAGAGAGGCGTGCCTGGGTCTAGTAGGGCAGGATTGTTGCGGATCGCTCTGTTCACATCCTCCTGTATACTTTGGAAAATTGGTGGCAAGCTGGTGAACAAGCGTCGCAAAGAAATATCCAGCTGTGCAGCGTTTTGTGTGCTTGCGCGAGAAAAAGAATGTTCCCGCTAGCCACTTTTTGACGTTCGTCTCTTCTGTCATTTTGAGACCTCTCATCTTTTCAGCAACTGTAAACGCAACGGCAGACTTTCCGAAACCAGCCGTGCCATGCAGCTAAATAAGTTGATTCTTCTTCGGGTCGTCCAGTAATTTGTAGATGTATTTGAGAAGATCAACCCGGGTACCATCCAAGCATTTCGGGTGGGGCTGACATTCACGAGAGTTATATTGAGCACCCTTGACAGCGACTTGGGTTAGCCTTGCCCAAATTCCTTCAAGAACCGTAAAAGAGGTTAGAGAGTATGCGAGAGATACGAGATGGAAGTACCCACATTGATTATCACTCATTGACGAAAGTTGTGATATATATTATACGACGAGATGCAATGAACCAACTGAAAGCACTAGCTGGGTTCGTGACTGTGTTTAGAAACAATCTGGGCTGTAGTTATCTGGAGGGACGACGTACGAAGATTTGAATTGAAGCTTGTCTTTTGCGACAAGACTTGGGTCGCAGAACGATCAAGCTGTCGGTTGATGGAGAGTGCGAGGTGTGATGAAGATGGGATGGACAGATGGTTGTTGTTTCAATCTACTTTATTATGGGAAGCTTGCTAGATGGAATGCAGTTGAAGGACGAGTAGGCGCTCACTACACGAGGCTGCTGTGCAGCCACATTACTGCACATCCAGACAGAACCACGTCAGTAGTGCTCAGGAACCAGATTTTGTGCCGTTGTGTGATCCTCTAGATTTCTGTAGTGAGCAACTGCACTAGGACTGTGACCCCCAACGAACAAATGGAGACTGAAATGCAAGCAGAAGGTTGAACGCATTCATCAGAGGTCCACAAGTGCGCTGCTACTTGTGAGGTTCAAGTTCCATGATCGTGCATTCCGAGTTGTTGCTCTATGCTTTCGACGCTTAGTGGCTGGTGAGGAATAGTAAAATGAATTGAACAATGAACTGAGGTACATAGATTAGGTCACCTCGCGATTCGGAAACGAGTTCGGAGTGATACGGATCGGTAGTCTAGCCAATATGTATAGGTGTCCCGACGTTATACATGGGATAGTCGAGTCTCGACTGTAGCATGCGTACACAACGAAACTTATGGCACCGGTACAATTGTGTATGTATCCTCCCAAAAAAAACATGAATTCTATGCTTATTTCAATCGATAGAAATGATGGTCATGATAGAAAATCAGAAGGTTATTTTATAATGGACGCGGCATAAAACTAGAAGTTGTACGCAAAGATGACAGGGAACATTAAAGGAGCGTCTAGATCTTGAAAGTTGCGCGACGCAGCGCGAGAAATGGAGTCGGGGACTTGCTGGCAGCTCGTCAGCGGCGATAGAGTACTTACAACCATTTTAAATTACACAGTTTCTGGCACTGGGTGCAACGTCATCAGCTGTAACTATTTATGCACTGTGTGAGCACTCAAACCAACTAACCATGGTGCTATAAAAACGATGGACGATGGTATATCTGCACGCACTCAAATACGCCCCATTCCGATATGGACAGTAATCCCGCTCCGCTCATCAGTTTTTATCGTCTCTGCAGCTATCTTGTAGGTGTGTAGAGAGGAATTGGGATCCCAATATTGATGTCTTAATATATTTGACTATCGCTTCACAGCTGCAGGCTCTACTGTAGTGCTATACGACTGGGGTGAGCGAAACAATATGTTCAACCGACTCCGAGTGATCATTGATATGTACATCGTATTTTAGCATTAACATTTGAAAAAGAGGTAAGTTGATGTCATGACCTGCGTATCTCACTAAGAATGCTTTAACAGTTCGAACTAATCTTAGTGAGAAATGTCCTATATCGGAACCAAACAGGATGAAGATACAATTGACTATGAGCAGAGCAGACGTTGGTCCTTCATGACTGTTCTTTATATTTGTGTACGTGATTGTCAAGGGCGCAGTTGAAATGTTGTACTTACTCCAACATATGCTAGGTGCGCTACATCGGAATACTATTTTCTGTGTACGTTCACAAGACTATCTGTGTAACACTTCAATGCGCTGATAAGTCATATTTGCAACCAGTATGAATATTCTGTGTATGTGTCCTCAATTGCGTTTGCTCCTTCTGACCGGCAGCATGCAGCGAGTCTCCTTGTCCCGATGACCGATATAGTGGGTTTTCTGTACCTATGCCTGCTATTCTCATACAACTACTAACAATGCTCCTATATAGGGGTGAGTGATATTCTCGGCCGGCTTGTTGCTTCAAGATAACAACTTCAACAGATGTAAATTCATTTTGAAATATTTGTTCTACTACTAAGTAACTGGGTTGTCAGGCACTGTCGTTTGGTTTATACAGACATGGACCCCTATCCCAGTCAACGCCATGCTAGGCGGTGAGTTCACCCGCGGCGCCTTACTGATATTGGCTTTGACTGAAATATCATTCAAGTCATCATGATTGCTCGGTTATATGCCATGTATCGGGAATCGAAAAATTTGCTCGTATTTCTTGTTGTAGCCTTGTTGGCTTCCACAATCACCTCCGGAGTTCTGATGGTATATGGGGGCTTGGGTGTTTCAGGGCGTAAGCTGTGATATTTGATGAAAACCTAGAAACTCATGGACATTTACCAGAGGAGACCGACCTTTCCGGCTACCATACCTGTACTATCCAATTTAACCCGGGCACGATATATCTGGCTTTCGAAAGTGTGATACCTGCCGCTGTGTGGGAGATCCTCGCCTTGTTTCTTACGATCTGGATTATTATAAAGTACTTCCGGGAACTGCGACAATCACCGACAGGATCGACCATTGGGGGCTGTCTCACGATATTAATAGAGAGTCATGCGTTTTACTTTCTATCGTGAGCTCGGTGATTTTGATGCTACTATCTTGTTTCACTAAAGTTCAACATCTGTTAGCTTTGCTATTGTGGCTTGTTTCGTGCTTGGCACACTGTCTCCAAATCTTATGGTAGGCTGACCTGTGACTGACGTCTTTAGCTGACAACTCACTCATCATTTCTCTGCAGGTCTCATTTTCCACTGGAAGTGCTGTTTACACTGGCTTTCTTTCAATTGCCCAGATGTTACAGATGTTTGTGCTGGGACCACGTCTGATCCTCACCGTTCGAGAGCATTACGCCAAGGTCGCGGCCAGTGCCGACGAGGGATTAGACATGACGGTTATTGCTTTCCAGGCCAGTGGACATACGCCGACTAGCGGAGATGTGTAGGGTCCAAATGATCAACCACGGTACTGTGCGGGGAACATATGCACCTATTTGTTTCATTGTAATATTTAGCCTTATTGTGCTATATATTTGGTGTTTTGAAGTGATCTGAAGAGAATTTCTTTCTCCTGCCCGTCCTGCGAATTACTGACGCAAACAAGGATTTTTCCTTGCACCATATGATCATATTATCACCTAGCGACGCACCAACGAAGTGTTTTCATAGTAGGGCAATTCTCCGCAATTGCATCAAGAAAGACACCTTTGAGAATCGTCCTAGCATAGACTAGCCAGTGATGTTAAGGCAGCAGGACAGAACTCGTACTGCTTAGCAACGAATTTGTCGAGCTCAGGTACATTGTAGTGGGAGCGCTGTGAGGGGTCAGCCGGCGGGAGTAGGTGTTAGGGCAGAGAGGCCAGAGAGCGCAGGCAGAGCAGGTGCCAGGGGTCTCGGGTGTCCAGGGTCCGAGAGTAGCATGTAGTCAGACGGAGGTGGCTTAGAGACGGACAGCATCTTGGGTTCCCGTCCTCTTCAGAGCGCTAGGCTGGCGTCTCCATCTGGTGATGAGAGTGGGGAGAACACCCACTGGATCAAGCAAGAACAGAGTACAGGGCATATCTCAGTAGAAGAGTGCGCAAGGATAAGGCAACTCCAACCAAGACGACTATCACTACCGGGTTATAGTACACCCCCAGTTTCTTCGCCGACAAACCCACTAGAAACGAGACCCTCAACAGCATTCAAACCACCGTTCCCAGTTTCATTTAACTTGGAAGACGACTCGCCGGAGGAAACCGGAAACGTATTTCGTCTATACCCAGCAAGGTTCACTCCCATTGACAACAGCTCGTCATCGAACGTATCAGAATCTTCACTATCTTCCGTCACTCCGACTAAACCCTCAGTCAAAGCCTCAATCAAGTCAGCACCCTTATACCCGCGTCAACCGATCCTCGCACCACGGTCATTGCAGCCAGCCCTGAAAACGACGACAATGTCAGACACAGTCAAAGCTATCCCACTATTCTATGGGGACTATGGGGAGAATGAGAACCCATCAGCATGGTTCGCTCAGTTCGAGCTATCTCTCCCCATAAACTGGACAGACACGCAACGAGTCCAACGTTTCGGCATGCAATTGACGCCGGGAGAAGCGGCGGAGGAATGGTACCAAAGCCTGACGTCTAAGCAACTCAGCTCCTTCGCAGACCTCAAAGCAGCGTTCTTCAAACGCTGGCCTCACCCCAAGCGTCCCAAGCTAACGAGAGCGCAGCAGAAGGAGCGCATTATGGCGCAAGTTTTGAAAGAGGAAGAAGTAGGAGAATGGACGCAAGTAGGACGGACGGGCAACTATGCGCACGTAATCTGGGCGATCAATGTCTCAAAGTTGGCGTTAGGAATGGGTGATGTTAACGGCGCTTTGATCGAATACGCCTTGGAAGGCATCCCGAACGTACTGAAAGACCACCTAGAATGCGCATATACTACCTGGGAGGAATTCGTCGAACACATTCAGAAGGTCCCGAATGTGAAGCTCAAACGTAGCAGAGAGGACCTCGAAAAGAATCGAGCTCGGGACGCGGAGATAGCGAAACTCAAAACCCAGAACTCTCCTTCCCCACTGCTCCTATCACAACAATTCGCACAGATGTCAATACCCGCGCAACAAACAGTACCCATAGCATATCGCTCAACGCCACGGATGTTCAGTCCCAACATGTCGACAGCGACATTCCCCCCAGTAACTGCGCAACCAACGTTCAACGTAGGACCATTTATGACGCCACGTAATGGACCTTCGGCGTACAACGGAACCAGAGGAACATTCCCGCCACGCACACCACTCACGAGGGCGCAGATACTGGAGAGAACAGCGTTGATACCGCAGAGACCCAATACCGAAGCAGGAATGCGCCAGTACGAAGCCGACGTAGACTTATGGCATCGCACATATGGTACAGACGGGATGACAGCCTTAGACCGGCCATACCCTCTAAGGCCAGGAACTGCACTAGTGGGTTCAGGAGAATGCTATAACTGTGGGATGGTCACAGAACCGACCCATCTAAGCTCACAATGCACAGCGTCAAGCCCGCTGCGTCCACATGAGACTAAATGGCGTCAACAAGTCACGGGGATGTTACGGCGTGCAATGTTGCAACAGGGAGCACGATCCTCATACGGCACCCCAGTCCAATATGTCGCACCAATGAACCACCCATCCTATCAACCGTACGGTAACCACTACGTGCAACCGGTATATCATATTGCCCCGCAGGAGGAACAAAGTTGGGGTGAACAGAACGATGCATGGGGAACGCAGGAACCAGGGTACGAGTGGGGATCGGAAAATTATGGAGGGATACTGCAGACGCCGGACCAGCAGTAATCCCACAGGTATCAAGTCCGCATTTCAATTCGTCTCATATAATACATTCGAGCTCCTTTATTTCCCCCACATCTCAAGCAGAAGCGCAAGAAGCGCTTAGTACTGTACATACTATGGACACATTCGCTATTTCTACAGAGTCACTCCCTCCTATCTCTAAAGCTGACATGCCATCAGTCAGCACCTTTTCACTTTCAGATTCCTTCTTCTCTTCAAATACGAACGAAGAGACACCAACGGACGAGCAGCAGTCGATTACGAGTCCGGTTGTACCTTTCTCTATACCTGACAATCATATTACTGATGTTTATTTGGTGGATGCGTCGGGAAAACCAATCCGAAAGCAAATCAGTAACCCGTTTCTAACAGTACCTCAACTACACGGACCACAAGGAGAGAAAGTACGAATCCTGGCCATCGTCGACAATGGCGCCATGATCAACGCCATAGACACAGCGGCACATCAAAGGATTGCACGAAGACTAACACCACTAAGTCCATCTTCCAGAACGCTTCGCATGGCTGACGGATCTCTAGTACCATCGACAGGTGTATGGACAGGGACGATCTCATGGGGACCTATTAACGTACATACTTCCTTCGAAGTCTTCCCCAGCGGGGGATCCTGGCGTATGCTGATTGGAAAACCGCTGCTAGAGCAAGTCCAAGCAATTCAAGACTATGGCAATGACGCCATAATGCTCCCGCACGGTAACAATTTCTACCGAGTTTCAAACTTTGTAACATACCGTCCGCTACCGACTCCATGCCTACCATCAGCTATTCGATTCCCGTCTATCACTAATTTCAACCAACCATCTACACCCTCCTTAGCCCCCAATTTAACAGACTCAAATAATACTAACACTTCGTACATACAAACTATAACACCGACACCTAATATATATCATATAACAACTAATACGGACATCCCTACTAATCGTTCAAGTGCAGAATTAGTCGCAGAAGAGAAGATATGGCCAGTCCTCGAAGTCGAAGACTCAGAGCAGCCGTCCCACATAGGTGAAGTACCAGATTTATCATCTTCAACGCTACCAGATAATATATTCACTAGACTAACGGAACATGGACCCTTCTTGGCCGCAAGAGTGGAGGCCATCATAGACTCAGTTCGGTATGGAAACCACCTTACAGGAGAACAGCGAGACAAGGCACGGGCACTGGTAGCCGAGTTCGCGGATATCTTTGCACTATCAGTGCGAGAGGTAAAACCGGTAGACTTCGTCAAATTCCGCTTACAGATCCCACCGGGTACGACGTTCGGCAGGAAGATACAGCAGAGACCCCTGACGAAGCCGCAACGTGAATATCTGTTTCCTGTCCTAAATGATATGCGAGACGCAGGGATAACACGATTCATCAAATTGGACGAAGTTAAGGCAGTTGCATCAACGGTTCTGGTACAGAAAGCACACTCAGGTACAAGCTTATCGCTAGAAGATATACGACAGATCGTAAATAAGCAATGTATCGAACTAGGTGAGCCCTCGGATCCAGAAATTGACCTAGACTCAGCACCTCTAGTTACACCAGGACATGTGGACACATCAAAGATTAAGTGGCGTATATGCCAAAACTTTAATGATGTCAACAAAGTATCAGAAGTTGCTCCGACACCACAGGGGGACATCGCAGCGAAACAGCAACGTTTGGCAGGACACAAGTACATATGCGTACTTGATTTCGCGGCTGGATTCTATGCGATCCCGGTAGAAGAGGAGAGCCAACCATACCTGTGTTTCTATACAGAGGGACGGGGATATGAAGCATACTGCCGGATGCCAATGGGCGTTCACGGTGCGCCGTCATGCTTCAGTGATCTCACAGCTCAAGCGTTACACGACATCCTGGTCGAACTAATGATGGAGTTATATGTAGACGATGGCGCAGTAGCAGGAAATGACTTTAACGAGTTATTGAATCGCTTACGCACATTTTTTACTAGATGTCGACAACGGAACCTGTCAAAATCGCCAACGAAGACACAACTATTCATGGATGAGGTCATCTTCGGGGGAGCACGAGTAGGACAAGAAGGAATACGTCCGGACTTAGCAAAGATGGCGGCAGTCGCTGAGTGGCCAATTCCTCAGAATCTCCTAGAACTAATGCGCTTCCTAGGTCTTACTGGCTATTTTAGATCACTCATCAGAGATTACGCACGTATCGCAGCACCACTCACAGATATGCTACGTAACCTAGATATGCCAACAAGCACCACGAAGGTAAGGAAGAGCAAGTACAGACAGTTCTTACGAGAACGCAAGCTCGAAACCTTCTGGGAACAACGCCATACGCGGGCCTTCCTGAAACTCAAACAAACCCTTGTGACAGAACCCGTATTACGTGCGCCCAAGTTCGACGGGTCCCCGTTCATCATCACCAGCGATGGATGCAAGGATGGGTTTGGCGCAGTCCTAGCGCAACGATTCACGACGCACAACGCTGCAGGAGAGGCAACGACCAGAGTGCATCCAATCGCATTCGCGTCCAAAAGGACCTCGCCATCTGAAGAACGATATAAGCCGTACTTACTAGAGTTCGCAGCTCTAAAGTATGCATTCGATCAGTTTGGAGGGACCGTCTGGGGTTTTCCAGTCGAGATCGAGACGGACTGTATCGCACTGCGAGATACACTGTTAAGTGACAAAGCGTCGACGATTCACGCTCGTTGGCGAGACGGAATCATTGCGTACCAGATAACGGATGTCCGACATCGACCAGGAACAAGCAACACAGCAGCAGACGCACTCAGTCGCCGAATGTCAGGGCACCCAAGAACGGATGGAGATGGGAGCGCATGGTCAGTCAATGAGGATTGGGAAAGCGCACATGGCCTGGTGAATGATCTATTCAGCATACAAACAACTGAATCTGCCCTTGAATCCTTAGTACCGGACCTTCGCAACCGTTTCAAGGAAGAACCACTCTTTCTGGACGTTATTGACGCGTTACTCAATCTTAACAGCGACAAACCAGAACAGGAGAGAAGGAGAGCACAGCATCGTGCCCTAGGATATATGATTGAAGATGGCCGGTTATGGCGTATTGCAGATGGTAAGAACACACGCGCGAGATCACGCATGGAATGTGTGTCACAGAAGGAAGCTACAGCGTTAGCAAAGGAAGTACATGCTACTAATGGACATTGGGGAAGAGACCTCACAAAGTTACAGCTCATGGAACGCATCGCTAGCCCGCATCTAGACCGCTCCATCATAAGAGCACTACTGGAGTGCCCACAATGCAAGAACTTCGGCTCAGCTCAACTGCATGCTCTAATGTACCCAATCACACGACGTCACCCGTTCGAATTGCTAGTCGCAGACTACTTGTCCCTTCCGAAAGGTAAAAATGGATTCAGCAATGTTTTACTCATTCTAGATACCTACTCCCAATACGTCTGGGGCTTCAAGTTGAGGACGCATGGTAATGCGAAAACCACAGTCGCAGGGCTAGAGACAGTTGCCCATGTATTCCGGGCACCAGAAACGTTCATGACCGACGGTGGATCACACTTCGATAACGGAGAAGTAAGAGCATGGTGCGCAGCACACAACACAACGCACCAAGTAGTAGCGGCCTACTCCCCGTGGATTAATGGACTTGTAGAGAACGCAAATGGGAAGTTACTGGGCCGATTGAAACGACTATGCAGCCCAGGGTTAGGAGAGGACGAGTATGAGAGAGTAAAGACAGAGGACCTCACCAAATTATGGCCAGACCACTTCGACACAGCAATCCGTCAATTGAATGAACGCATCATACCAGCATTCAAATTTTCGCCCAAAGAGCTACTACTCGGACTAGTAGTCAATACCATTCCCAACACCGCCGCAGACGCAAGCATAGCACCGAGTATGTCAGACGTCAACGTCCACATGGCGTACGTGGAGCAACAACGGCTGGATGGCGCGAATCAAGCAATAGCACACGCAACAAGACGGAAGGCCGCGTTTGACAAGAGAGTTATGCAATCACGCGCAGGGGAAGTCGTGTTTGAACCAGGACAGTTAGTCCAAGTGTATGCAAATACGCTGGATATGACAGTATCAAACGCAAGGAAACTCACCCCGAAATGGTCCGCGCCCAGACGAATCATCTCCAAACTCGGCAACTCGTATACACTAACATCACTCGAAGGGTTCCCTCTCCACGGACTATTCCATGCACGGCGCCTTCGTCGGTTCATACCACGAGACGGCACAGAATTGGCCGCACTTCAAGCGATGCTGTCAAGCGAAGAAGTGGAGAGCAATACAGAAGCAGATGGAGTATGGGCCGACATTCAGGAAGAGATGGAGCACTGGGAGCAAGCATTAGAGACGAGGGATGAAAACAACGAAGACGGCGAAGATGTTGAAGAAGAACAAGGTGATAGTCGAATGCAGAGTGCGACCCCGGAGGGACGCATTTAGAGGGGGGGGCAAATGTAGTGGGAGCGCTGTGAGGGGTCAGCCGGCGGGAGTAGGTGTTAGGGCAGAGAGGCCAGAGAGCGCAGGCAGAGCAGGTGCCAGGGGTCTCGGGTGTCCAGGGTCCGAGAGTAGCATGTAGTCAGACGGAGGTGGCTTAGAGACGGACAGCATCTTGGGTTCCCGTCCTCTTCAGAGCGCTAGGCTGGCGTCTCCAACATTCCCACCAGACCGACTAGCGGGTTTACTCCCAACGAGATCTTCTGACTTGGAAATACTGTGTATGTGCTCGTATTGGATGTGCTCGATGGCGAGGGCACAATCGTTGAGAGTAATTTTTAAACGAAATTGAGTAACTCCTACCGTTGGCCCTCGATGAAAACCAGAAGTGTAGGGAAGAGGATGACCCTTACCATATCTATGGGATGTCTCTGCTTCTAACGCGGTGCAAAGAAGGTAATTTGACAACAAGTAGGAATGTTCTGTGGGCATTGCCGTTGGCGTAATGACGAGATGCAGGATCTGAATAGCCAGTGGGACAAATATCACGAGCGTCTTGGAAGAGGGGAGAAAGTTGCAATTGGAGGACTTCTCCAGCAATAGTCGTGTCCTGCAAGCATACGATGATGACCAGTGGCGCAGAGCGGCAGGGATGCTTAATTAAGTCCTGTCGGCGAGAAATATCAAATGTCCTCTCGGTATTCAGCATCAGAGTGAATTGATCATTCACAATAGTGATCGGGCGAAGCGTCGTAGCGTCAAATAAAGGGATTACTTCTTCCGCCTGAAAGACGAAGGCTAGGTCGCTTTGTCAGATGTGATTCACAGATAGATACTGCTGAAAACATAGCTCGACTGGTGCAATCTAGAGTGTTCCTACAGAAACTTCAAATCTGCCGACCAGTTCTGCGTAACCGAACATGAGATTCAAATTTAAAATGTGAAAGAAGAAAACGACGACCTAGAACCTTTGTTAATGCGTGCAAGAAATGTCGGCGGAGTATTTAACTTGCAGGAGTGTCACATGAAGACGAGTCAAGATCCGTCGGAGACTAAGAGCGAGGTATCTGAGATGGTCAGTACGAGCTCAGTATAATATAGAGGAATGACATGATAACAGCTTCCTTTCTCCTTGTCGTGGGCAGGTGGAGTGACGTATCTGAAACCCTTCTCTAACCGATGGGTGAATGCTAGAAAGTGCAGGAGTGGCTCACCGTTTGATACACTTGCGGTTGTTCGGGATATTCTTGAAATGATCTACGGGAGACTGTCAGTTTTGTGTATGGCGTCGTCCGGCTAGCGGGGGTTATCAGGTAGCAATGCACAGTTTCCTCGCGTCGATGGCACTGTTGGCAATTTAAGCTCGAGACTTTGGTGATACAGTGAAGGTGCATGCCTGGTACGCAGTTGAAATAGCGAATGACGGCGTGGCAGTCCCATCATGAGCTTTGAGAAGTCTGTTGATCGGGCCAGCTGTGACGGTGGTGGCAACTTGTTGGATTTCATGGAGGCATATATCCAAGTTTCGGGTGCCTTTGCTACTCGCCAAGGGTAAAAGGGATCAGAATCGTGAGTCCCAAGTGTCTAACAATTACATATCTTGAAAATAAAATAGTGAGATAAAAATACATGCACAAACAATTATAGTGAGCAATACGAACTGTCTACGAATGTATCCTTCGATAGCCTGTTGCATCCAGAAACATTACTAGAGTACTTATTATCGTAGGGGACACTGCCGACAGGAGCTAAATATGCCTCGCCAACAAATACAAGATAATAAACAAGGACTGTGAATGAGAGCTAAACAAGAACGCCTTCTTCGGCGAGTGTTTGCCAAGCATCCACACCAGAGCTGTGGCAAATAGACAGCTTCCCAAGATGTATGGGTTTTCAATGAAGGCCAACATAACCAACATATGACAAGCCGTCAATATGACCTTGGTTTTGAGTACGGAACCGAGAAGGACGGGTATGGTGGGGACACCGGCCTTCATATCGTCTTCGAAGTCACGGACATCAGTCATGATCTATAGACATCATCAAGGTCAAATCATGGTATCATATACTGTCTACTTACTGCGTGACATGAGCGGTTAACGGTCGACCAGACTATTAGTTGAACAACACTCCATGGAGACGGTAGCGTGTTAGTCAGATTGCCTGAACCCGACAGCACAGAGAGGACCACAGTGTAGATGCCACATCTGAAGAGCATTGGTTTACGCGTGCATTTCTCAAGGCAATATGCGGACATACCCTCGAATGATACCATTAAAGATGGCTTTCATACCAGGGATGCGTTTGATGACCAGGACAGGTGCAGATGCAGAAGGCTGGTGCTTGTCTCTGCGAAACCTCCCGAGAAGACGCCTCGAGATCAGCGCAAACATATTGAAGCTGATCGGAGTGGTCCAGAGCAAGGCAGGAGCGACGAACGCCGCTGTGGTGAGAAGCGTCGAAATCGGGCACTGAGATAGTGCCAATGCAAGGAGTCCAGCACAAGCGGCGAGGAAGGTTCGTGCATATATAAACCAAGAGGCGAGGCGTGGGTCATTGGCGTTATTGTGGTCTGACAGAAATTCCTCTTTTTTGTCTTTTAGATGGTCAGCACCCATGGCAAGGATATCCGACGTGACACATATGGTTATCTGCGGAGACGATTGCATTAGCGATGTTATCTAGTATCAAATTAATGAGCATACTGGTCTCCAGTCGATACCTCCGTTAGCGGACATGACATAGGACATTAGGGTTGACAAGGCCAAGCTGTTCATCGATATTACGATGGGTCGCAAGAAGAGCTCATCTGCCAGCTTCGTGATTGTGAGGATTGACATGTCGATTGAGACTGAAGAACAGGCTACTCTCCCCCACTTTTTATACTGGTGCAGCCGCGTTCCATCACTCGAAATACAAGCACGGATCAATTTCGGTCATTTTATCTATGCGAGATTAGAATCAACGTTCAAACCTGTGTTTTTTCCAGCGCTTACACCCATCGGCTTTTGCCTCACCTAAAATTTCGATATCTGTGGAGTGGGCCGATGGCGGTGCGAGAAGTGGAGCAAAAGTTCAATAGACGCGCTCGGGTAGTTCGAATTCACAAACGGCGCCTACAACAATTTGGTCAATAGACTACGTGAAGGCAATAGCGACACACCGAAATACTCGTGTGCTGTGCAGCACATATATTTTTGGCTTGTTTTTGTATTCCTATCATGTAAAGTGGCGTTGAACGTTCTGGTTACCTATCGACTATGTTCTGTCTCCATGATTGAGGAGAGCATAAAAAAAACCTCCGTCGATGTCGTAGATTTGTTTTTGGGAGATGATTTTTGCACCCAGTTACACCGAAGTACACCGTGAGCATGACTGGGCGGCACATGAAGGAGTCAATTTATTTTTAGCAGGTTGAGGTCTTCGCCAAGTACTGATGGCCATTCAGGGACTCGCGTTTCCCACCCTCGATTTTTGGAATGCTAACCGCAATCGTACCTATCATCAGAGTCTATGTGTATTTGATGGAGAGTTTTTTGATAGCAGTGCAGTGAGCTCATTGTCATTCCAGTTCGTCTATATGGTACAACGGTTCCGATCGCTCATTTTCTAACCGAGCGAAATAAGGCAGTATATATATGTGCACTGACTCACTGGCAGAGCACATGAGTCACGCAGGATGCGATGATACTGATAAATCGGTATATGAATGGTGGCAATGAACCATTAACCTTGCATTCTTCCGAATTCGCGCCGCAGTGACGCCTAAGAGCGCCCAAGAGACGCCGTTTGTCTTACCAACGAGCTCCAGCCTAGTATGCAGAAGCGCACAAAGGTTTCACAGGGGTCCCGATCAAACCGAATGTTTCAATGTTTCAAATCGAATATTTGTCGATACAACCCCACGCGGTCGGGCCACTGCATCCACTGAATTAGAGGTAACTGAGCACATGAACCACGCAGGATGCAATGATACTGGTAAATTGGTATATGAATGGCACTACGTTAACCTTGCATTTTTCCGAATTCAGCGCTAGCTGCCTCAGTGACGCCTAAGAGACGCCGTTTATTTTATCAATCAGTGCCAGCCTAGTGTGTAGAAGTGCACAAAGGTTTCACAGGGGGTCCCGATCAAACCGAATATTTCATTGTCAATACAACCTCATGCGATCAAGCCACCGCATTCACTGAATTAGAGGTAACTGAGCACGCGATAGGGGCAACGAGGTCCTGGTGGATCTTTGCGTCGTGCGAGAGCAGTAATCCGTGCTATACCATAGTACTTACGGCTGTGAGTGTGTTTCTATATTTATATACCGCTAGAAGATGTGGTGCACACTGTCCCCTACATAGCTGTGTGTTTGGCTTTGTCTGGTCATGTGATGCCGGTACGAGCAACAATTAGATGCACATAGTAAGCTTTAAGTTTACTCTACATACTTATCACTACCCAATGTCATGCGGCTTGGCCCATTCACTGCAGACTTAGTCCTAGGAACCAAACAAGCTCTTCTGAGGCGACTGGTTTGGAATATGAAAAATCTGAGGTGAAGATGAGTTCTGCTATTGAGTAGTACTGCAAAGAAGTTACTGGCCTAGAGACTCGTGCAAGTGGTCGCATCATCACATGTGAGCACCTCGTCGTGCATCAGGGAAACGTAATTTGCTACGGAGCGCTACGGAGCGCTCTGTAGCACCCTGTAGCACAATCAAACTTGCTGATGTGGTTAGGCTTGAGGACATCCACTTATTGGCGCACCAATAGAATCTGAAAGCAGTAGAACAAGTCCTAAATGCCGCAAATTTATCAAATGGCATTCCTCAAAGACAAGATTTCAGGACAATCAAGATTGCTATACCTAGGCTAGTCCACACTTCATCTGCATGTCAACGCAAACCGGAAAATACTTCACCTTCAACTTCGTCACAAATTCTGATGACACCAACCAAGCTGCGCGGACCAGCTCATGCCCACAATCCAGCTGATCTGCTGAAACAAGCGCTTCATTAATCACTTGAATAAGAACTGGGGACGAGTGGGAAATATGCGAGATGGTATGTTTTACTATGTCCCAGCTCAGATGGATTCCCACCTGCATGACTACAATCGGAAAGAGCGAGTTTACGTGACTTTGAAACACTACAGTGTACTGCTGTTGCTATGCAAATGCTTTTCACTTCGTGACTGCCGCACAAAATCGATGTGATTTCGGAATCGATATCAGACGCGCGTGTAGTAGTATACCTCTGCATAGCAAGTGAGATCTCATTTGTCTGTGGTTTTGGTGGACCGATGAAGTAGCGCCTATTGGAATGAAATTTACTCTATCCGAAGGTAACAATAATGCTTACTAGTACTTTCTAGGCTTGGCAGCCGAGTGGTGGCCGAGTGGTAACAAGGGCATCGCACATTCCCCCTTTCTACGTGATTTCATTGAATTCATTTGACGATTTGCTGTATCAATTACGGCTCTGGATCGAGAAACGGACACCTAAACTAATTACTATAAAAGCGATGGACGACGGTATATTTGCACGTACTCAATTCGCCCCGTCCCGATATGACCATAGTCTTAGATGATCCTGCTTGGTGGCCGTTCATCAGCTTTTTCCGTCTTTGGAGCTATCTTATAGGTTCGTAGAGAAAATTTGGGATGTTAATGGTGATATCTCAATATCTTTTACTGTCACTTCGCAGCTGCAGGCTCTACTGCAGTGATATACGACTGGGGTAAGCGAGACAATACATTCAAACGAGGGATCATTGATATGTATCCGATATTCAAGTATCAACATTCGAACAAGAAGTAAGTTGATGCCATCACTAGTGTATCTCGCTAAAGATGCTTGGACAGTTCGAACTGATCTTGGTGAGTAAAGTTCTATAACAGGATGATGATGCAGTTGACTTGGGCAGAACAAACGTTGGTCCTTCATGACAGTTCTTTATATCGGTGTACGTCATTGCTACGAGCACAGTTGGCATGTTGTGCTGACTTCAATATATATGCTAGGTGCGCTACATTGGCATACTATTTGCTGTGTACGTTCGCAAGGCTACCTACATAGCACTGCAATGTACTAATAAGTCACATCTTGCCACCAGTATGAACTTTCTGCGTATGTGTCCTCAAATACGTTTGCTCCTTCTGACTGGCAGCATGCAGCGAATCTCCTTGTCTCGGTTAGCGATGTAGTGGGTTTTCTGCGCCGATGCTTGCCATTTCCATTCAACTATTAACTATGCCTATATAGGGGTGAGTGCTATTCTTGACTGGCTTTTGTTTTCAAGATAACGACCTCAATAGCTGTGAGTTCATTTAAAACATCTAATTCGCCATCAAGTAACTAGGTTTTCAGGCACTATCATCTGGTTCATACAGGTATGGACCTCTATCATCGTCAATGCCATGCTAGGCGGTGAGCTCAGCCGCAGTACCTTACTGATATTGACGTTGACTGAAGTATCATTCAAGTCATCATGATTGCTCGGATATATGCCATGTATCGGGGATCCAAAAAATTGCTCGTCTTTCTTGTTGTAACCTTGCTGGCGTCCACGATCGCCTCCGGAGTTTTGGTGGTAATCGGAAGCCTGGGTATTTCAGAGCGTAAGTCTTAATCGTTGATGAAAATCTGGGGACTCATGGAAATTTATTAGAGGAGGCCATCCTTTCTGGCTACCATACCTGCTTCACCGAAGTTGACGCACGCATAATGTTGACTTATGAGAGTGTGATATCAACTGCTGTATGGGAAATCCTCTCCTTGTTTCTTGCAGCCTGGGTTGTTATAAAGCACGTCCGTCAATCACCGACAGGATCGACCATTGGGGACTATTTCACGACATTAATAGAGAGTCACACATTTTACTTTCTGGCGTGAGTTCGGTGATTTGGATATTGTTAGCTTGTTTTACTGAGTTCCGCATCTGTTAGATTTGCTACTGTGGCTTGCTTCATGCTTGGCTCACTATCTCCAAATATTACGGTGCGCCGACCTGTGACTTGGATCTGCAGCTGACCATTCTCTCATCACTTCTCTGCAGAACTCACCGTCCATCGGGAGTGCTACTTACACTGGCATTCTTTCAATTGCCCAGATGTTGCAGATGTTTGTGCTGGGACCGCGTCTGATCCTCAGCGTTAGGGAACATCACGCTAAGGTCACGACCAGGGCCAACGGAGGAATAGTCACGATGTCCATTACTTTCAAAGCTAGTGGAGATGTGTCTACTGGTACATATGTGTAGCACATAAAACGATTCAAATCATCAACCACGTTACTGTGCGGGGGGCATACATATTTATTCGTTTCGTTGTGATATTATTTAGCCTCGTCACGCTATATATTTGGTGTTCCGAAGTAATTTGGAGAACTTCTTGTACTTACTTTCTGCTACAGATACGGAGTGTCGAGTGATCTGATACGTACAGTCGACGACACCGCCCATGACTGGTACCGCTCGTAGTGTCGTTCATCCCCCTGAAGCACCTCTGCCCTCGATCACTAGACGCGCTATCTTGAAAACCTGCTAGAGAGCCTCATATGTGAATCGTGACAGTACTGGGCGTTCATGTGGAGCCAAGCTTACTCCATAAACATCCGCACTAGTGTCGACATCACAATCACAATCTAATCGTAAGAACGCGTTACATTGACGCAGGAGGTATGAGCCTCTAGACAGAACATTTTAAAGAAGTGACCAATGATGTACAAGTGAGTGGCAGGGTGTCCAGAGTCCAGACATAAATGAATGAAAGACATCATCAAGCACGAATTAAGTACAGAAATAATTCTCCAGTCTTAAGATTATGCAACACTAATGACTCCCATATTCAGACCCCAACATCTCCGAAGAATACCTCTGCATCAATTCAGGACACATGCATCCTTCAGTCCACCCATTGGGAGCCCTCGCGGGTCCGGTATACATGGTATAGTCGTCCGCGGTATCTCCTGAGTCGTAGAAGACTCCCAACGATAGGTTGTAGACAGGTGGGGGAGGCTGGTATTGAGTTGGTTGGGGTTTATATGGGGTGGGGTAGAATTGCATGCGTTGGGGTGGTATAAGTTGTGGTTGCATTCGTTGCGGTTGTATGGGTTGCGATTGCATGGGTTGCAGTTGCACGGGCTGCGATTGCACGGGCCGGGGTAGTATGGGTCGTAGTTTCGTGGGTCGCGGTCGCACGGGCTGCGGTTGCATGGGTCGGGGTGGTATAGGTTGTGGCTGTTTGGGTTGCGATTGTACGGGCTGCGGTTGCATGGATTGGAATTCGTATTGGTAAAATGTACCAGGAGGAGGGGGCTGTACCGGCAGCTGGGGCTGTGCCGGGGGCTGGGACGATAAGTTGATCTCGCCTGACCCTTTTATGGGGGGAGCACCACGACCGAGCGCCAGAGGAACGTATCCATGTTTATTCTTGCGGTGGCGCGTGAATAGAGCGGGGTCATGAGTCTTGTAGTCACAGTCATCGTGAGGACAGATGTAGCGTTTCTCGCCAGTACTAAAATAAATAAATAATCGATCAGTGGAATCGGTGACGGTGATGAACGAGCACGTACTGCTTAGCACAATGGATGTCATAGCTAGTTCTCATCATTGTCGCAAAGTCGCACCCGGGCCAGGTGCAGATGTACCCACTATGTGAGAAAATGTAAGTGAGGTGAGCTGTATACCATAGGGGAGAAATACGTACTCTGCTGCATGTGCAGCCTCATGTCTTTTGAAGTCGACGAACTTGGTAAAAAATTCGTTGCAGCCAGGTTTAGCAGAGCAAACGTAGAGCTGGATATTCCAAGAGTCAGTCTTCAAGTTAGTGCATGAAGTATGCGTGTGATTAGGCTTACCTTAGACATAATTAGTTACAAAAGAATATGAATGGCAATACTATTTTATTATGTGTGAGGTGAATGCACGATTCAACTTGGGGTGATGATGGTGCTGGGTAGGTATTGGGGTAGGTATATAAACAATTCCTGGCGGTGGTCAACCCATTGTGCTTTGTGGTGGACAGATGCACGCCGAGTTGTGCTTCGCAGTGGACAGACACTTGTGGAATTCGTACAGGGATGCTTTGTGGATGTTACTAGTGGATGTGGACCATGCAACGTATTAGTGCATTGTCCCTGGATCAATCACATCCACCTGAAGGCGGATCCACTATCTGTGACAGCATCGAGTGAACACCAGAATAGAGGTATTTGCTAGAGATAAGAGATGAGTTATATCGACAGAGGTGAACTCGATGTGGAGAGTTGAGTAAAGACTGACATGAATGTCGAAATTCCATCGAAGTACGTGATACAGGTCTTTGTCGTAGTGACTAGCCTGAGCCCTGCGTCAGGCATCCCCTTAACCAATCCCTTAGGTCACTATGTGCTTTGCATGTCCAAGCGTAGTGCTTTGAGGATCTTGTCCTTGTAGGAATGGCCGGGTGAGAGTTGACAATTTCAGTGGTGAAATGGTCGAAGGAATGAAATCGGACGCGCGATTGATAGAGTCCGTGTAAGTCAATGCATTTTGTCTATTGCTAAACATGTCGATGTAACGTTGGAGCAAAGAGGGGACTAGTTGTCGAGTCTGCAGTTGACATCCTTGCGTGAATACAAGTACGACTTTACAAGTGAATATCAGTCCAAAGGAAAGGTGCAACGTAACGTACTAGCAAGTTCCGACTCCAAGTATGCTCCTTGAGGCTTGAAGTTGAGAATTTTACACAAAACCCAACGAAATACGCCCAAGTTGTGTATTAACTTGCAGAGATAGTGAAGTTTGAGGGATACAGCGGCTCATTGTGACAAAGGTGCAAACATTGAACAAGCCAGATTTCAGCACTCACCGTTAGAACACAATGATCACTCACAATCGTACAATCGTATACGTCAAGAACAGCGGCGTCGGATTCATAAAAAACCTGATGAAAGTTACAAAGAAAATAACCCACCCAGCACATTATTGATCCGGAAACATCTCTGTCCTTGCTTCAGCGAGAACAGGATCACCACGACCCAATAGCAACGCTAACTCCTTCGTATCCCATCCTCTTTGTCTCGCCGTCTCTGCGACCCAACGCACAATCTCCCTGCCCCAAAGTATATTCTCCGTTTCTGATTCTTCGTCCTCGATTTCCACGACATCGAATCCAATCCCTTCTAACAACTCACTCAAAGGATATGCACCTGCAAACTCCCAGTCGAGGACAGCTTGTACCTGCGTACCATGCATGATAATATTCCGACCGTGAAAGTCTCCATGCACAAGCACGAATGGCTCGTCTTCAGTGACGAAGCTGGTCTCTAGCTGACGCCTCTTATCTCGAAGCTGCTGCACAAAATCTTCAAGAGACGTAGTTTCGAACAGATTGGAATCGATATCGGATGCGGGGGCATGGGTATAGTAGTATATCTCTTTGTCGTAGCAAGCTAGAACGTACTCTTTTGTGGTTTTGTATGGACCGATGGGGTAGCATCTATTGGAATGAAATTTACTCTATCCGAATACAATAGATCAATCAGAGAAATTAATGCAAAAGGCGACGAAGACTTACGCGTCCCTTGAAGAACTTGCTTCCCTCTACGGTCGGTCCAAGAGTATGACTTGCGGGACTGACAGTGGCAAACCCGCCTATAGCACTGAAACGTGTCTCCGCCATATCAACAATCATCTCAGCAATCTTCACGACGACCGAACACTTCTCCGTCACGGTATAGCGATTCCATATAGTACTCAAAGGTTCGCCATCAATATATTCTTGAGCGATGAATGGGTTCGATCCGTCAGCGCTAAATGCGTATGTCTTGGGGGCTGGAATATTCGGACAACGTGCAGATACCAGGGATATGGAAGCGACCTCGTTCAATATTTGATGGGGCAGGATAGTATCTGGTTTCGGAATACGTAAAGCGAAAGACTTGGATCTTGTCGATTCATCCCAGCCTGAGACCTGTTATGGGAAGAATTCAAGTCGACAACAACTGGCACGATAGCTCGAAGACTTGCCCAAGATATCAAATAAACTTCATTATAACCCCCTTCGCCAAGCTTCCTGTCCACTACAACCTCTGGTGTAGGCCTGTCACCATCAAGTCTAATGATAGCACTACTTGCATCTTTGAGGGTGTGCTGTAGTACTAGGTTTGTGTTGAACGATTGTGGGATGGCCATTACAGCAGTCTTGGTTCTTTGTGAAAAACCGGCGTGGTCACAGACTTTGCGCTGATGAGTTGAACGACACTTTTAAAATAAAACTGTGACACTCACCAATTCTTCGACTCTAACTTAGATTTATACACGATTTTCAGATCAAGCATGCACACAATCTTTTTGTGTGGCACTTGACATTGTTCCAGCAATTTGTCTTTCTTGCATTGTGAAACACCCTTCAAGTGACTTCAATGCCTTGTACGAATAGTCTTTGTGATATAAGCCGAGAATGGCCTGTGCATGAGTGCTTTGTCGCTTTAGCACTGAAACGCCGATCTCAGAATAGCCGCCGGCTCGGTAGCTATAGATGTTGTATGGAACTTCGAATGCTCTAGCATATTGTCAATCATTTGATTATCAGAGATGTTCAATTCTAATATGTCGAGATAGGTAAAGGTATGCCGGACTTGCCCTAACAAACAATCAATAAATATCCACTAAAAAGCAGTACAATACCAACGTTCATTAGCACGAAATAGTAACACAAAGAGTTCGGTGCATGGATGTTATGCAAGCAGTCTCATTAAATATCTTATGAGGAAGCAGAGGCAAACTGCTGTCGGAAGGCACAAAGTAAAAGACTAAGATATGGAATCGTCCCGGATAGAGAGCTATCACGGGATTAATCAACTCGACAACAAGCGGCAAGGAGGTTGAAGGACTTACCCAAGACATCACGTATAGCGCCTTAGCCAAGCTTCCTTCCAATTAGTCGACACATCTTCATCATGACAATTCTTGCATCTTTGAGGTTGTCCTCTGGTACCAGGCATGTAGTAAAAGACTTTGGTATGGACTGTGCATTTCAATTGGTGCTTCTGGCAAAAGCCGACGTGCCTACAAACTTGGCAGTGGTGGGTTGTTGGCATGTTGTCGATACAAGTTAAACAGCTAAAGGTTGAGTGCGATTATTGATGAACATTTGGGGAGCGACAATATATGTGCAATCTTGCAGTGATTGTTTAGATCTGAAACCAGTTAGCCCACGACCTGTTTGAAGGGACATGTGGAGGGAGCAATGGTACGGGTTTCCTGCTTTGTGCAACAATGCCATCATAGGTGACAATCACTTTGAGACCACTAACTTTGTGCAAGGTTTTCGTCCCCATGAGAAAAATCAAGTGCATTATGCTCTTGTAGATAGGGCACATACCTGTGTCCATGGGTGCGGGTAGATGACAGGTAGTACGGGTGCAGGTTATGACAGGTGGTGGGTGTACCCATGGGTATACGCATCAATAACAACACCAGCACCATCCAAGCTACCATCTATTGCTCCCACCAGATCGCAACAGCTGCCAGTCCTTAGAAGTCTTGATGGTCATACTAGTTGTTATTGATGAACATTAACGATATCGCTCACCTGGACATATACCAAAAGCATGGCAGTAGATTTCGATTCATTCATGCCCTTCCTTCCGTTTGCCGCGGTCTCGACAGGCTGCAGCGCAGTCTCTTGAGAAACTCATCGTATTCGCAAGCCATACATGGTGTCACCTCAGATATGCTCGATTCCACATTTGGGTCTCGGGGGACGAGTGATCAACGTCGATGTTGACAATGAATTTCTGGCACGTGATGTAAGTATCTGCAAACCAGCGAAGGCCCATCAATAAAGTGACCCAAATGAATGACTCATTTGAGTCACTTTATTGATGTCTTCGCTGCAGACCTTGTTTCCTAACCAAGATATGAGTACGGTCGACACGATGATCGAGAAGGGCATGGTGATGATGCGAGACCATCTGGCAGGAGGTGGCTCCAGGAATTAACATTTCTGCCCTTCGAGACTCCAGTGTTACTTTTCGTCCCGAGTGGGATGATCTGTTGAGATTTCTGATACGTGGAGTCGAGTATGCCGCCTATGACCGGTACTACCCGTGGCACTATGCGTCCCTGTGAACCCTCAATCACTAGACGCTCTCGTAACCAGTGTGAAGGCAAGTCTTGAAAGCAGGGAGCCTCATGTGCGAATCGTTCTGTACAGAGGCGGCCGTCCCTACACCACCGTGACAGCTTGACATCACAATCTAATCATAGTAAGATTAGGATTTGTGTAAAATATCGATTGGAACCTTATTGGAACTGATGACTATGTGCCCCCTGTTACTTTCCTTCCCCAACATGCATATGAGCTGCAAGGCGAAACGACAAGGAGGTAGATGTATGTAGATACACGTCAAAGACTCAAAATACGAATTGAGATAGATTCGAATCTAGAAAATTTGAGACAAAACTTTATTTTTGTACAAAATGCTGCAAAAATCTTTATGTACGTGCAAGCATGTCAGACTTCGATCGCACGAAATTTTGCATATGCACACATACATCTTCTCAATCAACATCTATACATAGTTTCCTTAAACTTGTTGTTTTCACTGGGTGCTATGAGCGGCGAGTTCGTCTGAACCAAACTTCAGGGAGAGGTTGACATTTCACAACTTGGCCCGGGAACAAATTACAGTAGCATATGAAAGACTATTAACCTGGTGAAAAAATATCGTGAAGTTCTAAATACGTGATAGATAGTATACAAATGAATGGAAGGGTGCCAAGTCCACACATGTACCAACGAACAACATCAAGCAAGGAAAAAAAAGGAACACAAACAATTCTCGAGCCTTGAGATGATGCAACACTAATGTCCCCTATATTCATACTCCAGGATCTCCGAAGGACACCACTTCATCAATTCAGGACACATGCATCCCTCAGTCCACCCATCGGAGGCCATCGCGGGTCCGGTATACATGGTATAGTCGTCCGCGGTATCTCCTGAGTCGTAGAAGACTCCCAACGATGGGTCGTAGACAGGTGGGGGAGGTTGATATTGAGTGGGTTGGGGTTTGTATGGGGTAGGATAGAATTGGGTGTGTCGGGGCGGTATGGGTTCTGGTTGCATCCGTTGTAGTTGTATAGGTTCAGGCTGCATGGGCTGCGATTGAACGGGATGCGGTTGAACGGAATGCCGTTGCAAGGAATGCGGTTGCATGGGTTGCGGTTGTATGGGTTGTAGTTGCATGGGTTGCGGTTGCAAAGGCTGCGGTTGAACAGGCTGCGGTTGCATGGGTGGCAGTTGCACGGGATGCAGTAGAAAGGGATGCGGTTGCATGGGTCGGGGTAGTGTGGGTTGTAGTTGCATGGGTTGCGGTTGCAAAGGCTGCGATTGAATGGGTCGGGGTGGTATGGGTTGCGGTTGCATAGGCTGCGGTTGAACAGGATGCGGTTGCATGGGTTGCAGTTGCGCGGGATGCAAAGGCTGCGATTGAAAGGGTCGGGGTGGTATGGGTTGCGATTGCACGAGCGGTGATTGAATGGGATGCGGTTGAACGGGATACGGTTGCATGGGCTGCGGTTGCAAAGGCTGCGGTTGAATCGGTCGGGGTGGTATGGGTGGTGGCTGCATGAATTGCGATTGAACGGGCTGCGGTTGCATAGGTTGGAGTTTGTATTGGTAGAATGTACCAGGAGGAGGGGGTTGTACCAGAGGCTGGGGCTGTCCCAGGGGTTGGGACTGTGCCGGGGGCTGGGACGATGCCTTTGTCTCGCCTGATTTCTTTGCGTAGTGGGCACCACGACCGCGCGCCTGAGGAACATACCCATGCTGTTTCTGGCGGTGGCGCGTGAAGAGAGCAGGGTCGTGAGTCTTGTAGTCACAACCATCGTGAGGACAGATGTGGCGTTTCTCGCCAGTACTAAAATAAAATAAGATTGTCAATCAGCGGAATAGGTGAACAAGCACGTACTGTTTAGCAGAATGGATATCGTAGCTAGTTTTCACCATTGTCGCAAAGTCGCACCCGGGCCAGGTGCAGGTGTACCCTCTGCGTGGACGAATGTAAGTGAGGTGAGCTGTATACCATAGAGGAGAAATACGTACTTTTGTGAATGTGCGGCCTTATGCCTCTTGTAGTCGACGAACTTTGTAAAATTTTCATTGCAGCCAGGTTCACCAGAGCAGATGTAGAGCTAGATATTTCAAGAGTCGGTCTTGAAGTTAGTGCATGAAGCATGCGTGTGATTGAGCTTACCTTAGACATAATTGGTTATAGAATAATATGAATGGCGATACTATTTTATTCCGTGAGGTGAATGCACGATTCAACTTGGGGTGATGACAGTGGTGCTGGGTAGGTACTGGGGTGGGTATATAAACGATTTCCGACAGTGGTCGTGCCACTGTGATTTGTGGTGGACAGACGCTTGTGGAAATTATACAGAGCCGCTTTGTGGAACTTACTAGTGGATGTGGACCATGTAACGCGTGAGTGCATTGTCCTTGAATAGACCACATCTGCTTAAAGGCAATTCTATTATATGTTAAAGCATCGAGTGAACACCAGGATCGAAGTATTTGCTAGAGATAAGTTGTATCGATGGAGGTGAACTTGACATAGAGGGACTGACAGCAATGTCGAAATTACTTGACACAGGTCTTTTTCGTGGTGACTGGCCTGGGCCCTGCATCAGGAATTAACTCGACTACTCCTCCGTTGAAGTTCTGTCCTTATAGGCATGACCCAGTAAGTACTGTCAATTTTAACGGTGAGATGGTCGAAGGAATAGATCGGACGCGCGATTGAGAGAGTCCGTGCAGGTCGGTGCATTTATGTTTATGACTGCTAAATGCTAGACAGTAGGTCGACGGAGTAAAGAGGGGACTTGTCGAGTCCGCAGTTGACATCCTTGTATGAATGTAAGTACGAGTGAATAACATGCAACGTAACGTACTAGCAAATTCCGACTCCAAGTATGCGGCCCCTTGAAGCTTATTTTACACGAAACCCAACGAAGTACGCCCAAGTACTGTGATTAACTTGTAAAGCGGAGTTTGAGGGACACTGGCGGCTCATGTTCAAGTTGTGACCAAAGCGGAAACATCGAACAAGTTTCGAAGCAGTGCTAACCGATCGAGTAATCACATGCTCGTTCAATGCGCGCTTTATGATGAAGTTCGCCTGCGCTGCTCGCTGTAACACACAGCGAGCATGGCTATATTCTCGAAACCACTTGACCTCAACGAACTGTTTCGAAATCAGTCATCGCGACGACCATTGCTTGTTCTGCTCGCATCAGTTCTCATTCTTCGGTCTAGACTGTTTAAACCATTCACGAACAAGTCAAGCTCAAGCACTTCAAATGCTCTCGGTCTACCAACGCACAGTCAAAGCGAGCTTGCCATTGACGCTGTTCACTTTCCGCTGGTGAATGCGAGTCCAGGACTTGGTCTTCCGTTTGTGCACCAGCTCCGTTCGCTCCTGCGCATAGTCCTCCCTTCGCTTTACACCCGTGAAGCGCTCCTGCTCACTGCTCACTCTACCTTCCTCGTTCTTCGTACAGTGCTGAGTATAGCTGTCGCCCGCCTAGACGGTCGCATAGTGAGGGATTTGGTCAGTGCAGATGGCAAGGGGTTCTTGACCGGCCTCGCTCTTTGGTTTGCACTCGCTATACCAAGCATATACACAAATTCTATGGTACGTATCCTCCCTCACTCTCTTTGATCCCCGTTTATGCTCTCTCAAGATCCGTCACCTTCAATCTACACTCTCCCTTAGGTTCAGAACCCGCTTGACTCGATATATCCACGACCTCTACCTCTCCTCTGCTCCTCATCTCCGTTACTACCGTGTTCCCCTCCATGGAATCGACCAGTACATAACAGCAGACGTCGACGCCTGGGCCGAGAGTGTCGCTGGTATCTAGTATGTCCTCCCTCTTGCGCGTGAACATAACTAACCGTTTCTAGCGGCAACCTTATGAAACCCTCTCTTGACCTCCTTCTTTTCACTTCACAACTCGCAAGGTCCCTCGGATTCAGAGGCACCGTACTTCTCTTCATCAATTATTATGTTACTGCTAAGGTCTGTCGACTACTGTATATCCTAGGATCAACGCTAATATGCACCCAGATCCTCCGCTCTGTAACACCTGCTTTTGGTCGTCTTGCAGCCGTTGAAGCTCGTCTGGAAGGCGAATATAGAGCTGGTGTCGGACGTGTCGGAAGAGAGAGCGAAGAAGTTGCGTGAGTGCTCTTCCTGCTGTATTCCATGTCTGTCACCCTCTTATCTAACGCCAAAATAGGTTCTACGACGGAGGCGCACGCGAACGAGATATCCTTACAAGAGCGTATTTGCGATTGATTAAACATGTAAATTCGATATACAAGGTATGTTCGACTTTACGTCCTACCTCTTGCACACCTTCATCACCGCTTTGCTCATATGAAACGCTCTATTTCCTACCTTCGCCCGTTATGCTTTCTTACAACCAATCCTCTTCTCCGTACATCTCTCTTCATCCTAAATCTCAACTAACACTTTTCACAGATCCGCATCGCATACGAATGGACAGAAGATTTCGTCATCAAATATCTCTGGTCTGCAGCCGGGTACGGGTTGATAGCTGTACCGTTGCTTATAACGAGGAAGCGTTCTCGTGGTGCGGGTGTTGTGGATAAAGAGGTTAAGGGTAAGGAAAGGCGGGGACGAAAGCAGAAGAGCGACGCGGATGGTATCGTTGCTGCCCGGACGGAAAGTGAGTGTTTCGGTGTTTGGTGTATCATGAATTTCATCCTCGTTACCTTTTGGTGTTGTATATCAATGGGCAAACACAACTGATAAATTCACACAGCCTACATCTCCAACCGCCGCCTTCTCCTCTCCCTCGCAGACGCAGGTGGGAGATTGATGTACGCGTATAAAGACCTGCAGGAGGTTGCTGGGTTGACTGGGCGGTGAGTGCTTTGTGTATTTTCTGCGTATTTGATGGGTCTCATTCCGGTGTTTTACATTGCTCGTGCTTCGTATTATATTCTTTACTCGATGACTGAATAATGACTCATGCCACTACTGAATGACAACTCGACGAATCTACCAAAAGACTCTACACCCTCCTTTCAACTCTACACAACCTCCCCCAGCTCCCCCCTGCACTTCCAGGGGACGGGGATACATTTGCACTGAAGAACGTGGATATATGCATTCCGGGGGATCCATTTACCTCTCCCAACTCACCCTTACCTACACCTTCTCATCCCCCGCTACCACCTTCAAACCCAAAGTTCACACAGAACCAGTCCCAACCCCACCCCCATCCTCCGAGTCAGAACTCACCCCTGATGCCCTCAATTCAGAAACCCTTTCAGGACCAAACACCACTACCCTCGTCCGCGCACTCACACTCACGCTCCGACCAGGTATGCACCTCATGATCACGGGATCCAACGGGGTTGGGAAGACATCTGTTGCACGTGTTCTGGCGGGGCTTTGGGCGCCTGGCAGTCGTTCGATGCTCAGGGGTTCGATGCTAGGTTCGATGCACTGGCGCACTCACGCGTCCTGAAGACGATGCAGACGGCCGCCCAGGCGTATTTGTCATTCCCCAACGCCCCTACCACCCCACCGGGTCTCTCCTATCCCAAGTCATATACCCACGTTCCGTATCCGAGTTCACCGCGTCCATTGCAGCGCTGTCAGAGCTTGAAAGGTTGCTGGATGCTGCCCATCTTGGGTATTTAGTAGATAGAGAGGGTGGATGGGATACTGTTAAGGAATGGAGGGATGTGTTGAGTGGGGGGGAGAAGCAGAGGGTGAGGTTTTTTCTTTCTTTTAGTGTTTCTTTTCTGGTGTTTGATTCTAGTCATGGCGGGGGATGGAACGATACTGATCTCGTCGTAACAGCTAGCAATGGCCCGTCTTTTCTACCATCGTCCCAAATTCGCAATTCTAGACGGTGAGTCTCTTACTTGCATCCATCCATCCCTGATATCTGACTTAATTTAAAACGCAACAGAGTGCACATCTGCCGTGAGTTCTGACGTCGAAGGCCAGATGTACGAGCACGCAAAGGTATTGGGGATAACACTGATCACTATCTCCTTACGGTGCGTCTCTGCTTTTGTCGATGTTGTCGATGTTGAATCCTGATGATATTGACGCACGCAGACCATCTCTGACAAAGTATCACACGCATATATTGACTCTTACGGGCGATGGAACGGGGAGTTGGACGTTTAATCGGATTGCTGCACCTCGGGCTCAGGAGGGGTTGATGGAGGGGTGTGGTGAGAATGGATTGACGACACCGTCTAGTGAGAGTGAATCAACCGCGGGAGATGGCGAACGTGAATTGGCAGCGGCACGCACAGAAGACACAGGAGCCAAATACCTCGCGCGCGTCCTCGAAGAGATACGTGTGCTAGAAGCACAGATTGAGGAATCGTGTGTGTGGGAGAAGAGGGTAAGGGAGCTTGCGGAGGAGTTAAAGGCGAAATGATGTGCTGGTTCCTTCTTATGTTGGGAATTTTGTGAGAGAGGGGGCGCGAGATATTGTATATGGACTCGGGGACGGGTGGGGCGATGGCCTTCTGATGTGACATAGTTAGTTATTATAGGCTAGCATGTATGTGGAGCAGGTGTAGACATAAGGTCTATGGTGATCTGGTAGCAAGGTGTGGCACCGCTTAGCTTATCTGTCGTACATTAAGACTGCGGTGCACGAGAGGCACAAAGGTTATCAGCGTAGAGTGTTTTCATATTCCAATGCGATATAGTATTGAGAAGTCTCCACATAGCAGAATTTTTGAAAACCTTGGCTCGTGGAGTTTCAGGGATCGATTAGCCACTGGCTCAGGGGTCTCCGTGTCCCAGATAGCAGCAAGTAGGTACGAAAAGTTCAATCCTCCAAATCACAATCCGGAATACCAAATACATAGCGAGATGAAGCTAAATACCACAACGCAACAAATTAATATACATACTAAAGGAAGTTTTATCCTACAAATCCCATCGGAACCCCAAATACATAGCGCGGCGAGGCTAAGTATTAAAACGAAGAAAAAAGAAAAGACAGAAAGAAAAACATGCTCCCCGCACAGTACCCAAGTGGCTGATCGTTTGGCTCGTTTATGTGCTACACATCTCCACCATTCAACGTATCTTTGCCGGTAAACACATCATCGAAAGTCATGGATGTCATGTCTGATCCCCCCTCGGCCCTGGCCACGGACTTGGCGTAAGATTCTCGAACGCTGAGAATCAGACGCGGTCCCAGCACAAACATCTGCAACATCTGAGCAGTTGCCAACGCGGCGTAGTACATGACACGTTTCGTGTACGGTGATGAGTACTGCAAAGAAATACTGAGAGAGTGGTCAGCTGCAGAAACTAGTTACGCACCGTGATACCTGGAGATACCGAACCAAGTGTGAAACTAGTCATAGCAACAAAGCTAATGAATACGTGACCTCAGTGAAACAAGATAGTAACATCCAAATAGCCAAACTCACGCTAGAAAGTAAAAAACGTGGCTCTCTACCAATATCGTGAAACAGTTTCCTTTAGTCAACAGTTGTTTTTGTTCACGAAAGTACTTTATAATAGCCCAGATTGTGAGAAATAAAGCGAGGATCTCCCATATAGTGGTGGGTATCACACTCTCGTAAATCAGATGCATCATGTACGTGTCGATATTGGTCATGCATGTATCGTAACCGGAAAGGACGGCTTGCTCTGGCAAATGTCCATGAGTCTCTTGTGCTCCAGACTTTCATCAATGATTGAAACTCACGTGCTGAAACACCCAGGTTTGCAATTACCATAATAACTGCGGAGGCGATCGTGCAAGCCAGCAAGGCTGCAACAAGAAAGATGAAGACCTTTTTGGATCCCTCATACATGGCATTTATCCGGGCAATCATGATGACTTGAATGATATTCCAGTCAGGTCAATATCAGTAAGGAAACCGCGGGTGGGCTCACCGCCCAGCATGGCATTGACGATGACAGGGCTCCATACTTGTATATACCAAACGATGGTACCTAAAACTCCAGTCACTCGGTGGTGAAATAAATGCTTCAAATGAACTCACAGCTGTTGAAGTCATGACCTTGAAGATACAAGTCGACCTGAGAATATCACTCACCCCTATGCAGGGGGATGGTTAGTAGTTGCATGGAAGTAACAGTAATCGGTGCAGGATACGCACTGTATCGCTAATCCAGATACCAGGGAAAAACACTGCATGCCGCCAGTCAGAAGAAGCGAATGCATGTGAGAACACATACGCAGGACGTTAACGCTGGTTGCGAGAGATGGCTTATTAGCACATCGCAGTGTTATGTAGATAGTCTTGCAAACGTACACACAATATAGTATTCCAATGTAGCGCACCTAGTATATGTTGAAGTCAACACAACATGCCAACTGCGTTCGTAGCAATAACGTACACAAATATAAAGAACAGTCATGAAGGTCCAACGTTTGCTCTGCCGCAAGTTGACTGCATCATTCCATTTGGTTCTGATACCAGACGTTGCTCACCAAGATCAATTCAAACTGTTCAAGCATTCTTAGTGAGATGTGCAGGTCATGACATCAACTCACCTCTTGTCCGAATGATAATGCTTGAATATTGTATACATATCAATGGTCGCTCGGGACATGTCATCTCGCTCACCCCAGTCGTATATCACCACAGTAGTGCATGCAGCTGCGAAGCGATAGTCAAATATATTGAGATGTCACAGGATTTGCATCCCAATTGCTGTTTACGAACCTAGAAAATGGTTGTAAAAACGACAAAAACTGATGGTCGGCCACCAAACGGGATCATCTGAGATTATGGTCATATCGGGACGGGGCGTATTAGGGCGTAGTTGAGTGCGTGCTAGATATACCCCGGTCCAGCACGATCGCTCTTAAATACAGTAATCAGTTCAGGTGCCTAATTACAGAATCAGAATAACAACAAATGTCATCAATGAACTCAAGTTGAAAGGGTGGATGTGCGATGCCCTGTCACCACGAGACCCTATTACGGCCCACCACTGGTATGCATGGAACAAGCCGTGGCGAAAACGTACCAGCAGTGCTTCGTACCTGTGGCTTCCACGTAGCCCATATAATCAAAGGTGGATGTGGGTTGCCTGAGCGTCTCGCAGCAACTTTGTTGCACAAAGTTCAAATCAGTAAGCAGACATGGGAGTTTTCGACAGTTTCCCACAGCAACCCAATGTTGTGGGCAGAACTATTGAGGTAGTTTCATACCGCTATAATGGTGTATCTATTCTCATATCAAGCCGTACACAGCAGCTGACCAGAAATAATTGATGACGAAATCTTCTGTCCATTTTCATGAGCAGATTTGTGAAGGACGCTAGTTGAGGTATTGGAAGATGGGACTGGGTGGGATCGCATGGATGTACGGAGAAGGGGATTTACTAGAAGAAAGTATGATAAGACATGGCTCCAAGAAGCGTTCAGAAAAGTGATGGAATGATGGAGGTGCAACTTGAGTAAAGTCGGACATACATACCTCATAAACCGAATTCGGATCACAAGTGCCCAGCCTATCTTTACCCGCTTACTAATCATCTTTATGGGGAGTCGGCCCGGGATATCAATAAAAATGGCCAAGCCCTCGGCGATAAGAAACACGACGCGAGCCGATGTCACTGCGTCGTTCCATTCTTCGAACCCATCCATCAGGCCCTCCTCGTACCAATCTTCTGGTTTCGGCCATCGTTAATTCATATCGTTCGAACTCCAACACAGGTACATTGACCCTGGGCAGATTTGATAGTACCTGTACCCTGCCTTTGTAGACTATTATTAGTGCTGTTGGTAATTTTGGTTGTATCCTTGGCAGAACTCAAGTAATCATGCCTCAAAGGTATCCGAAACTTGCGGAGATGAGTGGATTCAAAAAGACAGCTGACTAATTATCTAATACCGTAAGCGAAGTTACTTTGAACCTATCATTCCATTCAACGTGCTCTCGAGTCTTGAGCTTGAGTACGTAGACGTCGCCGCTCTGAAAGAAAAGTGGGAAGCAAGCACTGCATAACCAGTACATATCGCTATCAGATTGATACCCCTTAATCCGACGTCCAGAATGACTCCATCAGTAAATACATGACCAAGTTCAATCGTAGCCCGTCTCAGCATCATGCCCTCATAATGCCTATGAGGTATGCGACAAGTCAAGTTGCATGTCCTAACACATAGTCAGAGATAGCTGGCCTTTGACACTGTTCACTTTTCGCTTGTGAATGCAAGTCCAGGACTTGGTCTTTCCTGTTTGCTTCCACGCATAGTCCTCCCTTTGCTTCATCACCCATAAAGCGCTCCTGCTCACCGCTCACTCTATTTTTTGTACAGTGCTGAGTACAACTGTCACCTATCACCTGGACAGTTGCATAGTGGGGGGGGTTGGTCAGTGCAGATGGCAAGGTTTCTTGACTGGCCTCACTCTATGCTATACCAAATAAAGCACGGATTACATAGTGCGTATTCTTCCTGACACTTTGTTATTCCCATTTATGCTCTCTTCAGATTCGGCACCTTCAATAAACACTCTCCTCAGGTTCAGAGCCAGCTGGACTCAATACCTCTCTTCTCTACTCTCCATCTTCGCTACCGCCACGTTCACCTCCATGGTATCGACCAGTACTCAAGAGCAGACGTAGATACTTGAGTAGAGAACATCATTGGTATCTAGTATGTCCTTACTCTCCCGCTTGGATAGAACTAACTCTTTCTAGCGGCAATCTTATGAAACCCTCTCTCTCGACCTCCTTTCATTTCACGACCGGCAAGGTCTCTCGGCTTCAGAGGCATCGTGCTACTTTTCGTCAATAATGATGTTATTGGCAAGGTCTGTCAACTACAGTATCCTAGGAACAACGCTAACATCCACCCAGACCCTCTGTGCCACAACACCTGCTTCTGGTCGTTTCGCAGCTGTAGAAACCCGTCTGGAAGGCGAGTATACAGCCGGTATATACATTTGCGCTGTATATGCATTCAGGACATTTGCCTCCAACTTACCCACACCCACGCCTTCCCATCCCCCGCTACCAACTCTAAACTCAAGCCTTACAGACCTAACCCCGATCCCACCCCAATCATCGGATCTCGCCCTGTCAGAAACCCTCTGAGTATTTGGTAGATAGCGTGGGTAGGTGGCATGCGGTTAAGGAGTGGAGGAATATGTTGATTGGGGGGGAAGCAGAGGGTGAGTTTCTTTCTTTCTTTTACTGTTTCTTTTCTGGTGTCTGATTCTTGTTATGCCGGGAGATAGAATGATACTGGCATCCTTGTTAACAGCTCATGATGGCTCACCTTTTCCTCCTAGACTCAAATGTAGCAGAATGCATATCTGCCGTGAAATCTGACGTCGAAGGCCAGATGTATGAGCATGCAGAATAGTTAGGGATAACACTGATAACCATCTCCTTGCAGTTCGTTTCCGTGTTTTATTTCGATGCTGATTTCTGATGATGTTGGCAGACCAAAGTATCACATGCACATATTGACTCTTACGGGTGATGTAACGGGAAGTTGGACCCACAAAGGACACGGGAGCCAAACACCTCGTGCGTGTCTTCGAAGGGATACGTCCGATAGAAGCACCGATCAAGGAGTTGTGTTGGTGGGACAAGAGGGTGAGGGAGCTTGAGGAGGGGTTGAAGGCAAAGTAATACGCTTGTTCTTTATCAGGTTGAAGTTCTTTTGTGAGGGAGGCGCGAGATATTGCATATTGACTCAAGGACAAGTTAGTATGTTTCTACTGAGGCCTCTACACTGTTTAACCAAGTATACATGTCACCCACGTGCTAATTGTAATCGGATGTATGATGTATGGAAGGCACAAAAAGGTTATGGACCGCATCTAGAGGGGATTCTATGTCCCAGGTAGCAGAAAGTAAGTACAAGAAGTTATATCCTCTGAATCACTTCAGAACACCAAAGACCTAGCGAGATGGTGCCAAATATCACAACGAAACAAACAAATAGGCATGCTCCTCGTAGAGTACCCCTGTTGATCGTTTGGATTATTTTGCGTGCTATGCATCTCCGATGGTTAGCGCATCTCCAGTAGCACGGAAAGCGATGGACGCCATGCCTATCCCTTCGTCGGTGCTGGCCATGACCTTGGCGTGAAATCCCCGAATGCTAAGGATCAGACGCGATCCCAGTATAAACATCTGCAATGCATCGGCGATTGACCAAACACCAGAGTAGACAGCACTCCCAGCAGATGATGAATTCTGCAGAGAAATTATTATGAGAGAGTGATCAGCTGCAGATGCCAGTCATAGCTCGGCGTACCGTGATACTTGGAGACAGTGCGCCAAGCGAGAAGCAAGCCACAGCAGCAAAGCTAATAAATGCAGAACTTCAGTGAAACAAGAAAATAACATCCAAATCACTGAACTCACGCTAGAAAATAAAACGCATGACTCTTTATCAATATCCTCAAATATTCCCCAATGGTCGATGTCGGCGATCGTCGCAGTTCACGGATAAGTCTTATAACATTCCAGACTGCAAGAAAGAAGGCGAAGATCTCCCATACAGTGGTGGGTATCACACTCTCGTAATTCAGATTTATTGTGTACGTGTCAAATTCGATAATGCAGATATGGTAGCCGGAAAGGACGGCCTCCTCTGGTAGAATTTGATGAGTCTTTGTGCTCCAGGCTTTCAAAAATAATTAAGACTTACGCGTTGAAACACCCCGGCTTCCAATTACCATTAAAACTACGGAGTTGATCGTGCAAGCCAGCAAGGCTATGACAAGAAAGATGAGCAACTTCTTGGATCCTCGATACATGGCATTTATCCGAGCAATCATGATGACTTGAATGATATTTCAGTCAAGTCAATATTAGTAGGGCACTGCGGGTAAGCTCACCGCCCAGCACGACATTGATGACGATAGGGATCCAAGCTTGTATGTACCAAAGGATAATGCCTGAAAGCTCAGTTACTTCTTGGTAGAATAAATGCTTAAAATAAACTCACAGCTGTTGAAGTCGTTATCTGGAAAACACAAGCTGGCCGAGAATATCACTCACCCCTATACAAGAGCATAGTTAGTATTTGAATAGAAATGGTAGGCATCGGTGCCCAATACGCACTACATCGGTAACAGAGATTGTCGGGAAATTCCCTGCATACCGCCAGTCAGAAGGGGCAAACACATTTGAGGACACATACATAGAATGCTGATACTAATTGGGAGATATGACTTAGTATCACATTGCAGTGTTGTGTAGATAGCCTTGCTGACGTACACAGAAAACAATAATCCGATGCAGCGCACCTAGCATATATTGAAGTCAGTACAGCATACCCACTGCGCTTGTAGCAATAACATACACAAATATATAGAATGGTCATGAAGGACCAACGTTTGCTCTGCCGCGAGTTGACTGCATTATTATATTTGGTTCTAATGCCGGACTTTGCTCACCAAGACCAGCTCGAACTGTCAAAAACATGTTTAATGAGATGTACAAGCAGGTCATACATTAACTTACCTCTTGCCCAAATGTTAATGCTTTAATACTGTATGCCTTTAATGATCCCTCAGAACATATTGTCTCGCTTACCCCAGTCGTATACAATCACAGTAGAGCTTGCAGCTGAGAAGTGATAGTTGGAAATGTTAAGATATCATCATTGACATCCAAATTTTTCTGTACGAACCTACAAAATAGCTGAAAAGACGAAAATAACTGATGAGCGACCACCAAGTGGGATCGTCTGAGACTATGGTCATATTGGGATGAGGTTTATTGGAGTGCGCACGTGTAGATATACCCTCGTCCATCGCTTTAATAGTGATTAGCTTTGGGCCCGACGTCTGTTTCTCGAATCAGATTGATTGATCGCAGCAGACATTATTGAGCGAAATCACGTAAAAGGGGGGTAGTAGTGTGAGACCCTCAGAAGTTCGAAGCAAAGTACTAGCTAGTACGTTTGAATCTGAAACACGCTGAATATTTGAACACCGATATGATCTGTTCGTGATGAAGTTAAAATAACTGCAGGACTTCATTATGTCAAAGGTGCGTGTTGACGGAGAAGGGACAATAATGACGGAGACGTAAACACCTCGCATTCTCGAAGAGACACATGTACTAGAGGCACGGAGGAGTTATGTGGGTGGTGGAAGAGGATGAGGGAGCTTGGGGAAGAGTATTTGAAGGTGAAGCGATGTGCTATGGTGCGAATCACTTAGAGGCCGCTTACTTTGTGCAAGCGCCAAATTGGAGGCGAAATTTTCGGAAATGAAGTCAGCATGCTTCAAAAATGTACTAGCTCAACAAGCAGAAATTTTTAATGAAAATAATGTTAGAAACAGTGCATCGAGTCGTGCATGGTAGCGCTATGGTCACTAAACAACAGAGGGCTGCTGCGGCTTGGGCAAGAGCTGCAAGATGGCCCCGCGCTGCTCAAGCAACCTGCAACTCTAATGCTGCGCCTACCGCATCCAACCCTGCAGTGATTGAGATTGATTATGACTCCCCCAGTGAACAGGACTGCGGATACACTAGAGGTGTGAACTATCGATTCTCCGACACTGAATACGATCCGGCGACGGAGTCAGAGTGGTCCAATGGGTCAGGAAGTGATGAGGATAGTGTGGTCAAACTAGGAGGAGACGAACTTGATGCAAATTTACACGAGCTCAGGAAGAAAGCTCATGACAAAGCCCTTGAGGCATTCCCAAAATACGCTCAAATTGTGATGAAGAAATCAGCTGTAGAATGGAAGAAAGCAGAGAAAAACCGTACATTGGGTTACACGGGCAACTCGCAGCGGACACAACGACGGGGAGTAAAGGAGGCGCGGGACCGAGCAGCAATTCGTGAGGAGGCCAAAAGCTCGTGTGCCTGGGTCCTGTTCAAACGATTCGTAGGTGGGAACACCGGATGTACCATTGGATGGAGGCTTACCGGTCAGGACTGGGTACCAAAGATGCTCAACTACAAGTCCGTAAATTCAGTTCCACGACGTATAAATCACATAGACGCATTCCAGACGGTGTTGCGAGCGCTTTTGACTAAGTATTCGGTAGCAATAGTACCCATGCGCCAAATTGGACCTGACCAAAATATTTTGCTCGCTCAGTTTTGACCCAATGAAAAATCCATCTTAGGATTTTGTTCCTACCTTCAAAAGGAGTGTTTTCCCAAGAGGGATTGAAATTCTGACTTTTTTTGAAGGGTAAAAATATCTGCACAAAGTAAGCGGCCTCTAAGTGATTCGCACCATAGTAGTAGTTCTTTCTTGGGTTGAAGAAGGACAGGACACGGGAGTTGCCATTTCCTGAACGCCGGATTTGTCTGTTTGCTTGTTTGTTGATAAGCGCTAGGCTACCAACTCGTACTCATTTGCTTTGCAGCACACCTTGAATGGTTTTTACTACGAAGTATTTCTTGAAGGATTTCACGAACTCATGTAATGGGTGCATTCCTGCCTGAGCTCCGCTGTCTAACTTTCTCGCTCAGGTATGTAGACATCACTGCTCTGAAAGAAAATTGGGAAGCAGGCACCGCATCACCAGTACGTATCGCTATCAGATCAATACCATCTTATATGTTTAATCCGACTTTCAGAACGACTCCATCAGTAAATACACAAGTCCAATCGTAGCGCATCTCAGCATTACACTGGTGACATAACTCCCTTGACGCCCCCTGTGGAACTAGCAGGCAGCCTGCGAAGTGTTCCTGCTCACCGTTCACTCTACCTTCCTCGTTCTTCATACAGTGCCGAGCATAGCTGCCACTTGCCCGGTGGCATAATAAGGGACTTGCTCAGTGTAGATAGCAAGGGGTACTTGACCGGCCTCGCTCTATGTTTGCACTCGCCATACCAAGCATATGCACAAATTCTATTGTACGTGTCCTCCTTCACTCTCTTTCATTCCCATTTATACTCTCCTCAGATTCGCACCTTCAATCTACACTATTCCCCGGGTTCAGATCCCGCTTGACTCGATCTCCGCTATTACCGCGTTCCTATCCTAGAAACAACGCCAAAAACCACCCAGATCCTTCACGCTGCAATACCTGCCTTCGGTCGTTTTGCAGGTGCAGAAGATAGAGCTGGTGTCAGATGCAGAGAGCGAAGAAGTTATACGCCAACACAGGTTCTACGATGGAGGTGCACGTGAATGAGATATCCTCACAATAGCATACTTGCAATTTATCAAGCATGTGAAGTCTATACAAGGTATGTTTGACTTAACTTTTGACCTTCACACACTCCAACATCTCGTCACTTTTCTGCTCATGTGAAATGTTCTTTCGTTCATATCCTCACCGATCGTGCCCTCTTTCAACTCGTCCCCTTCTCCATACTTTCCCTCTTCATCCCAAACCCACTCGCCCCTCCCCAAACCCTAGCTAATACCCTTCACAGATCTGCATCGCATACGAATAGACAGAAGATATCGTCATCAGATACCTCTGATCCGTTGCTGAGTACGGGTTGAACTGGGTCTTTCGCTGAGAAGTGACAAAAAAAGAAGTTAAAGAATGTGAGAATTTCCTGATGAAGCCGTCTCTTTCTGTCACGCTGTACAGTACTAGTTCTGTACAGATCCGAGTGATGTACTGATGGGCCAACCTATCATCCACCATAGTTTCTGCTGGGACCAATTTATGGACTCTAGGAGCTTCGAACATCGATTAGCCACTCTATGATATAAAGTACAAGATATTTTATCCTCCAAATTACTTCGTAACACCGGATATATAGTGCGACAAGGCTAAATATCACAACGAAACAAATATATAGTATGTGTGCTCCCTGCACAATACCGATGTTGATCGATTGGGTCGTCTTACACAGCATCAGCCAATGCATCTCCACCAGCCCGGAAAGCACTGATGGACGTCATGCATATTCCCTCGTCGGCCCTAGCCACAAGCTTAGCATGATATTGTCGAATGCTGAGGATTAGACGCGGTCCCAGCACAAACATCTGCAATACCTCGGCGATTGCCCAAATGCCAGAGTAAACATCACTTCCCACGGATGATGAGTTCTGCAGAGAGATAGTAAGAGTGGTCAGCTACAGATAGCAGTCACAGGTCGACATACCCTGATGTTTGGAGACAGTAAGCCAAGTTTCAAGGCAGCCACGGTAGCAAAGCTGGCGCATGTGGAACTTTAGTAAAACAAGATAATAACATCCAAGTCACCAAACTCACGCTAGAAAGTAAAACGCGTGACTTTGTATCAGCATCGTAAGACAGTTTCCGATGGTTGCTCCTGACGGTGATTGTCGCAGTTCATGGAAGTGTTTTATAACAATCCAGACTGTGAGAAACAAGGCGAGGATCTCCCATACAGCGGTGGATATCATACTCTCGTATGTTAGATTTGTCTTGTACGCATCCATATAGTCAATGCAGATATAGTAGCCAGAGAGGACGGCCTCCTCTGGTAAATGATTATGAGTCTCTTGTGCCTTAAGCTTTTGTCAATAATTAAGACTTACGCGCTGAAACGCCCAGGTTTTCAATTATCACTATGACTCCGGAGGCGATCGTGCAAGTCAGTAAGATTACAATAAGAATGACGAGCAACTTTTTCGATCCCTGATACATGGCATTTATCCGAGCTATCATGATGACTTTGAACGATATTTCAGTAAATATCAATAAGGAAGTCGCATGTGAGCTCACCGCCTAGCATAGCATTTACGATGACAGGGGTCCATGTCCCTATGTACCATATGATAATGCCTAAGAACTCAGTTACTTGGCGGTGGAATAATATCGCAAATGAACTCACAGCTGTAAAAGTCATTTTTGAGGACGCAGGAAAGCAGAGGATATTACTCACTCCTACATAGGAGCATAGTTAGTAGTTGAATGGGAGTGGCAAGTATCAGTGCAGAATACGCACTACATCGGTAATTGAGAAAGGGAGAATTGCTTCATGCTGCCAGTTAGAAGAAGCAAACACATTTAAGGACACATACACAGGATGTTGATGCTGGTTGTGAGATATGACTTGTTAGCACATTGCTGTGCCATGTAGCCTTGCAAACTTACGCAGAAAATAGTATTCCGATGTAGCGCACCTAGTATATGTTGAAGTTAGCAAATATGCCAACTGCGCTTGTAGCAATAACATACACAGATATAAAGAATGGTCATGGACGACCATCGTTGCCTCTGCCCCGAGTCAACTACATGGTTCTGATTATAAGACTTGGCTCACCAAGATCAATTCAAACTGTTAAAACATTCTTAGTGAGATGCGCAGGTCACTAGACTCATTACATCAACTCACCTCTTGTCCGGATGTTAATACTTGAATACTGTATACATATCAATGATCAATAGGAACGTATTATCTCGCTTACCCCAGTCGTATATCACTACGGTAGAGCTTACAGCTGCGAAACGAGAGTTAAAGATGTTGAGATGTTACCATTGGTATCCAAATTGCTCTCCACGAACCTACAAAATAATTGATAAGAGAAGTATAACTGATGAACGGCCACCAAACGGGATCATCTGAGACCATGGTCATATCGGGATGGGGCGTATTTGAGTGCGCGCAGATATACCACTGTCCATGTCCATCGCTTTTATAGTGATTAGTTTAGGTTCATGTAGTCAGCGTAGAGGGCAGGCTGCAGATCTAGAACTACTGGTGGCCCAGGGGTCGGTACCACCGGTTATAAGTTGTAACCGGCAAAACTCGTACTAGACTATGTATGTGTACTAGTAGTATGACATCCCTAATTACTATAACGACGATATCGACCTCAATTAACCACATTTAGAATAGCCTGTGGAATTGCTCCTCTTTCCATTTCCCTCAAGCGCTTCGACTTCGTCAAACCTCTCATCTTCTTTGGTCCTCTTCAACTCTATGAGAGCCGCAAATCCGGGAGCAAACGTCGTTGGGCAAGATATCGTGACCCTTTGGATCAGCAAGAAGGTCACCATCTGCATCACGAGACTCAGTCCAGAGCCAAGGTACCCGCGTGAAGGATGCTCCAAGATCCTGTGCAGTCTTGACAGATGCTCGAAATTGAAATTGCCAATGAATATGGTGACGTCCTGTGGCATACGGCGCCCACCAACCTATTTTAAACACAGTAATATCATTGTCGAAGAGTCAACCGTCCTTGTTTTACTATACCATGTGAGTCTGCAACATGATATGCAAAATAATCGCTGAAGGACCATGTATTGTACAACTTGTATTTATCTCCAACAAGTACTGATTTAAGGTCTTCAATGTTTCAATGCTTGAGCAGGTTTGTTCGCTATGAGCACTCCGCAACTAACTACTTACATGTAATGTCGTCAACCACACTGCTGCACCTTGAAGGCAAAAGTAGAAACACGACTCGCTGTAGCTCAGTGGGTCAATCTGGGACGCAGACAAATATCTACCACGCCGGTGAGCCACAGGGTTAGAAGACAATCACTCATAATACTCACAGGAAGCCCGTCAATTGATATAACATCGCATGTCTGGCCAGGGCAGCAATCGTCCTCGGCACAGGAATTGGGACAATAGACACGGGCAGCTGGCATAGACGCTGTCAACTTGAAAGCAGCAACGACGGCGAGGATAAAGAAGACACGCATTATTTGCGAGATGTGATATGGGATTCCAAAAAAATCTGAAGGGGATGGCAGGAAGACGGTCTGCTTTTATGATTTGAATGATTTTCTGTGTATAACCTGTTCACCTAAAACACTCCTTCAGACAGATGGCATTTTAATTGCCAGCACCTTGCCAGCAGATCTCGGGTTTGACTTGCTCTTTGTTCGACATTCTCTTGGCAGAAGAACACTTATAAATGCTGGTAATGTGTAATTATAACCTGTTGTCGCATTCAGCCTGAATAGGTGACACGACGATCCCTGGAGCTAGGCTCAGCGGTTACATGGATATTGAGAGACATTCAGAGTCTGAAACGTCAGGCATGGGGGAACGGGAAATTAGATACAGGGGGATCAGCAACCGGCTTGGGAGATCTAATTTTCAAAGGAGAGTGCTCCTCAGGTATACTGTCATTTTCGGAACCCACATCATGCAGTACCATGTAGTGCCAGACTTCAACGCTGCAACGTTGCAACTACGTCAGTGATCTGCAACACCCAATTTAGTACTGAACCGCTGCCAGTGCGGGCCACTATGTGTCTATGTACGTAGACTCTGACGCTTGTTCTTCACTCAAATGCTCATTTCATAGCAGGCACAGACGTGTGTATCTCTTCATTTGGTCTAGCTAGGTGAGATTAGTCTCCATTGGTTTGAGCATGGAGCTTGATGCATGAGGCCTCATGCCCAATAGACTCCATTGCATGAACATCAGATAAGTGTTTACGAATCACTGTCTTCGACATTCACGCACACTTTAATAATTCTTCCTACCATCGTGATTCTTGACACAGCAGACCGATTTCCATCCTCATTGCCTTGGTATGGGCCAGATTCCAGCGACAGCGATAATGTCGAGCAAGACATATCAGGACCTCGGAAGTGAAGAACACTGACCACGTCTCGAGATGATACCCACGACCGCGCAGTCACTCGTAATATTAGATATTGATACTCTCAGTCTTACATGTCCCACGCAGAAAAGTACGTACAAGAAGTTCTATCCTCCAAGTCACTTCGAAATACCAAATACATAGTGTGATGAAGCTAGATATCACAACAAAACAAAGAAACATGCATGCCCACCGCACGGTACGTGGTTGATTGTTTTAATTGTTCTATGTGCTACACATATCCGCCAGTCGACGCATCTCTGCCAGTCAACGCATCTCCGCCAGTCAACGCATCTCCGCCAGTCAACGCATCTACATCAGCCTGGAAAGCAATGGACGTCATGCCTATTTCCATGTCGGTCCCATCCACAAGCTTAGCATGATTTTTGCGAACGCTGAGAATCAGACGCGGTCCCAACACAAACATCTGCAACGTCTGGGCAATTAAGAGAATGCCACAGTAAACATCACTTCCCACAGACAACGAGTTCTTCAGAGACATGATGAGAGTGGTCAGCTGCAGATGTTAGGCACAGGTCGGCGCACCGTGATATTTGGGGACAGTGAGCCAAGCATGAAGCAAGCCACAATAACAAAGCTAACAAATGCGTAACTTCAGTGAAACAAGATGATGACATCCAAATCGCCGAACTCACGCTAGAAAGTAAAACGTGTGACTCTCTATTAATATCCTGAAGCAATCCCCAATGGTCGATCCTGTCGGCGAATGTCGCAGTTCACAGATGTGTTTTATAACGATACAGACTGTAAGAAACAATGCGAGGATTTCCCAAATAGTGGTGTATATCACACTCTCGAAAGTCACATTCACCATGTGCGTGTCAATGTTTGGAATGCAGGTATGGTAGCCGAAAAGGACGGCCTCCTCTGGTAAATGTCTATGAGTCTGTTGTGCTCCAGGTTTTCATCTGTATTTAAAACTTATGCGCTGAAACACCCAGGGTTCCAATTACTACCATAACTCCAGAGGCGATCGTGCAAACCAGCAAGACTATAACAAGAAAGATGAGCAAATTTTTCGATCCCTGATGCATAGCATATATCCGAGCAAGCATGATAACTTGAATGATATTTCAGTCAAGTCAATATCAGTAAGGTACCATGGGTAAGCTCACCGCCCAGCATTGGATTGACGATGATGGGGGTCCACTGCTGTATGTACCAAACGATAGTGCCTAAAAACCCAGTTACTTGGTAGTGGAATAAATACCTCAAATGAACTCACAGCTGTTAAAGTCACTTTCTTGAAGACACAAGCCAGCGGAGAATGCCACTCACTCCTATATAAGAGAGTAGTAGGTAGTTAAACGGGAATGGCAGGCATCGGTGCAGAATACACACTACATCAGTGATCGTGATAGGGAGATTCACTGCATGCTGCCAGTCAGAAAAAGCGACCACATTTGAGAATACATACATAGGACGTTGATGCTGGTTGTGAGATGTGACTTATGAGCACATTGCAGCGTCATGTAGATAGCCTTGCAAACGTACACAGAATATAATATTCCAATGTAGCGCACCTAGCATATGTTGAAGTCAATACAGCATGCCAACTGCGCTCTTAGTGATAACGTACACAGATATAAAGAACGGTCATGAAAGACCAATGTTGTCTCTGCCCCGAGTCAATTGCATCATCATCCTGCTTTGTCCTAATTATAAGACTTTGCTCACCAAGATGAGTTCGAACTGTTAGAGAATTCCTAGTTAGTGAGATGTACAGGTCATGACATCAACTCACCTCTTGTCGGAATGTTAATGCTTGAATCCTGTATACATATCAATGGACTGGTACATGTTATCTCACTCACCCCAATCGTATACCACTGCAGCAGAGCATGCAGCTGTGAAGTGACAGTCAAAGATAAGTATCGGAGATGTCACTATCCCAATTTCTCTCTACGAACCTACAAAATAGCTGTAAAAACTAGAAGAACTGATGAATGGCCACCAAGCGGAATCATCTGAGACTATGGTCATGTTGGAATGGGGCGTATGGATGGCGTGCGGATATACCACCGTCCAGCGCTTTTATATTGATTCGTATAGATATCCAAACCTTGATTGATCACAGCGAATGTTGTCGAACCAATTCTAATGACATCACGTAGAAGTTAGTCACTAGTGTGCGAAACAAAGTACATTCTTAGACCTGAAACACCCGCTCGCAGTCACCTCGGCAATTCTTGGTGCCTATAACGGGTCTCACAGACCCAGTTTCTATGTTATGGGAAACTGGTCTCTGAGACCCACTCTCCCTGCCATCTGCTCTCGTTTTTTCTCATGGGCCTCCGAGTCCAGGACCTCCCTACGAGCCTTCATTAACCCTCCCAATAGTAGGCCTCTAGGACCACTCATTACTACTTCCAGCCTCTCAAAACCGCTCGCTAACTGCTGACTCCCAGGTGGCAGAAAGTATGAGAAGTTCTGTCTTCTAAATCACTTCGGAACGCCAAGTTTTAAAATACATAACATGATCATGATGAGGTGAAACATAACAAACAAATATATATGCTCCTTGTATAGTACTGTGGTTGATCATTTAGATCGTTTTATGTCCTAGACATCTTCGCCTGTCCATAAATCTCTACCTGTCAAGACATCTCCACCAGCCTGGAAAGCAATGGATGTCATGCGTGTCCTCTCTTGGGCCCTGTCCTCGACCACAGCATGAGACTTTCGAATGCTGAGGATCAGACGCGGTCCCAGCACAAACATTTGCATTATATCGGCGATTGACCAAATGCCAGAGTAAATAGCACTCCCTGTGGATGATGAGTTCTGCAGAGAAGTGATGAGTGGTCAGCTGCAGATGCCAGTCACAGGTTGGCGCACCATGAGATATGGAGACAGTGAGCCAAGCATGAAGCAAGCCACAGTAGCAAAGCTAACAAATACGGAATTTCAGTGAAACAAGATAATAACATCCAAATCGCCGAACTCACGCTAGAAAGTAAAACACATGACTCTCTATTAAGATTCTGAAATAGGCCCCAATGGTCGGTCCTGTCGATGATTGTCGCAGTTCATGGACGTGCTTTAAAACAATCCAGACTGCAAGAGACAAGGTGAAGATCTCCCATATAGCGGTGGATATCACACTCTCATAATTCAGATCTAGCATGTACGTGTCAATGTTGTCAGTGCAGATGTGGTAACCGGAAAGGACGGCCTCCTCTGGTAGGTGTTAATGAGTCTCTTGTACGCCGTGCTTTCGTCGATGATCAAACTTACCTGCTGCAACACCCAGGTTTCCGAAAACTACCATAATCACAGAAGCGATCGTGGAAGCCAGCAAGGTTACAACAAGGAAGATGAGTAACTTTTTGGATCCCTGATACATGGCATGTATCCGAGCAATCATGATCACTTGAATAATATTTCAGTCAAGGCAGTACCAACAGTAAGGTAAAGCAAATGAGCTCACTGCCCAGCATAGCATTGACGATGACAGGGGTCCATGTCCCTATGTACCAAGCGATAGTGCCTAAAACCGAGTTACTTGGTGGTGGACTAAATACTTCAAATGAGCTCACAGCTGTTGAAGTCATTTCCTTGAGGACACTGTCACAAAAGCCGACCGAGAATATTACTTACCCCTATATAGGAGCGTAGTTAGTGGTTGAATGTCAATGGCAGGCATCGGTGCAGAGTACTCACTGCATCAGTAATCGAGATAGGGAGATTCCCTGCATGCCGTCAGTCAGAAGTGGCGAACACATTTGGAGACACATACACAGGATGCTGATTCTGGTTGCGAGATATGACTTATTAGCACATTGCAGTGTTATATGAACACGTACACAGAATATAGTATTACAAGGTAGCGCACCTAGCACATGTTGAAGTCATTAGAACATGTCAACTGCGCTCATAGAAATAACGTACACAAACATAAAGAACGGTCATGAAGGACCAGTGTTGGCTCTGCATGGAGTTAATCGCAACATCCCGTTTGGTTCTGATATAGGATTTGGCTCACTAAGATCAGTTCGAACTGTTAAAGCATTCTTAGTAGGTGAAATGTGCAGGTCACAAAATTAACTTACCTCTTGTCCAAATGTTAGTGCTTGAATACTGAATACATATCAATGATCCCTCGGAACATATTGTCTCACTCACCCCAATCGTATATCACCACGGTAAATCCTGCAACTGCGAAACGATAGTCAAAAATTTAAGATATCGTCATTGGCAGCCCAATTGCACTCTACGAACCTACAAAATAGCCGGAAAGGCTACAAAAACTAATGAGCGGCCACCAAGTGGGATCATCTGAAACTATCGTCATATCAGGATAGGGCGTGTGGTGTATGTGCAAACATACCGTCCACCACTTTTATAGTGATTAGTATGGGCGTCCATTTCTCAAATGAAATCACGTAGACAGGGTACCCGATAGTCACTTGTGTGGGAAGCTCTAGTTCGAGGCCAAATACATTTTTAGATCCGTCGAATTCTTGAACACTGAAATGATCCGTTCGTGATGGAACTTGTCTTTCGAAGGTTCTGCATCAGTTCCATCAGTAGCAATGTAGTCATTAATCAAACGTAAACCGCACCACTTCATCAATGCTGTGTATTGAATCTTAACAATGAGATGAGGATGTACACCGTGCCACGGGTAAGAGCGGCATTCACAACATCACACGATCAGGATTGGTAGGAATACCTGAGTCAATGTTGACTTTGGCATAACTACTTAGACTCGTGACCAGTCTGGACCGCATCTTCGAGAGGTTGACGCGCCATCGAATTTAGTATATGGCACTGTTGCTTATGAGTCTAGTGACTGTCAGGAATTAATATTGTACCTGACATCATTGATTCATTATGGGGTGGCGTACCGGCAGGAGGTTAGGCACCTTCAAAAGCACCTTCAAAAGTCCTAAGTCCAAGGTTAGCATGCGGTGCAGATGAGCAGATTTACATCGCCGAATCGCTGTCATGAATAAAATAGATTGTTGCAGCGCGTCCCTGATACCAAAACAGAGCAGTGCCCAAGCCAGTGCGTAAATTACTCGACTTACTTTTACCCATCAAAATTAGAATGAACTGTAATGTCCCGATAACGTTTGTGTCAGGATAGTATAGCTTTTACGAACAAACATAATACTTACCGCCATGCACGATGTAGTTCGTTCATTGATAAACTACTACATAACTCAAAACTGAGTATTTGCTCGTGTTATAGCAATTGTCATGGACGACCGATGACCGTTGATGACAAGGGACACCATGGCACCTCACAACAATTGCTATAAAACATTCATACACAACTTTTCTGTGAAAATATAATTCTCAGCGATGGATGGATGAAGAAGTTTGACAGCTACTTTCAAATCGATAGACCAGAATCCATTTTTTTCGATTCACCGCTTTTGTTTAGTTGTGGAGCTGTACAAACAAAAGGGTCCCGCTTATTACGATGTTCTGTCGGGGGCGGATACCCTAGAATGGCACTGGACTGCGCAACTTCGCAGCTTTCTCATTCAACACTGTCTTCAGACATCATTTGCATCATGGTTAGAAACTGCTGTCACATTCCAGCAGTAATAAAGTAACAATGGGTCACTATGTCTGCCTAAATGTCATCCAAGGCCATAGCAGAAGTCACTAACACAAGTCACCGAACTATCAACCGAGTTCTTCGGCTCTCTCGTCTCACAGGCTCTGTTATCAGAAGGCCCTTGGAAAGCAGACGTTAATAGTCGTACCAGCAGTGAGCTCAGAGGGATGTCAGACGCAGTGTCAGATGAGAAAGCTGCGAAGTTGCGCAGTCCAGTGCCATTCTGGGGTATCCGCCCCCGACAGAACATCGTAATAAGCGGGACCCTTTTGTTTGTACAGCTCCACAACTAAACAAAAGCGGTGAATCGAAAAAAATGGATTCTGGTCTATCGATTTGAAAGTAGCTGGAATACGGTCACAGCACAGGCTTACATTAGTGTCACATGTTACATAACCAAGTATCTTGCGGTTTGGTTGACCTTCGCTTCGACTCAGAATTCAAAATTGGTCCAAAGCTTTGATGATTTAAGTGGTGCATGTGTACACCCACTCATCTATTCCCTCCAAGAAATGGCACCCCCAATTTATCTCCTATCAGGCGCAGCCCCCTTCAACATCTTCGCCCTAACATCAATGACAATGCCTCCAAACGATAAATACTGTGGTAATGTTGTAGAGGTGTGTATCATGAAATTAATATCATACAAAACTAAGATAAGTCGACGCATCAGCAATCACTGGGACATACAACTTCCTCTTGCATCCTGTTTAACCTCCACCAAATCCGTATCTCGCACAATGGAGTCATCATATGATTGTGACGTCTCTCATATACTGTAAGTGCTCTTCTTCCATATGTGTTAATGACTAACTTTTCTGTTTAGCATCATTGTCTTCCTGGATATGTAGACATCGCTGCTCTGAAGTAGAAGTAAGAAGCAGGCACTTCATCACCAGTACGTATCACTATCAGATCGATACCCCCTTACATGCTTAATCCGATGCCCAGAGTGACACCATCAGTAAATCCACGAACAAGTAAAATCGTAGCGCGTCTCAGCATTACACCCTCATAACACCCTTGTTGCCCCTTGCAGAAGTGGCAGAGTTTTTGCAGCCCCCGAAGCGTTCCTGTTCACCACTCACTCTACCTTCCTCGCAATGCCCGAGTGCAGCTGTCGCCTACCCAGACGGTCGCATAGTAAGGGACTTGGTCAGTACAGACGGCAAAGGGTTCTTGACTGGCCTCATTTTATGGATTGGTCTCGCTATACCAAGCATATACACATATTTCATGTCATGGTAAACATCTTCCCTGACTCTCTTTCATCCCTGTTTATACTCATTTCAGATCCGTCACCTTCAATCTATAAGTTCAAAATTCGCTTGACTCGATACATCCGCGAGCTCTACTTCTCCTGCACTTCCCATCTCTGCTACTATCACGTTCCCCTTCATCACAGCAGACATCGACGCTTGGACAGAGAATGTCGCTGGTATCTAGTATGTCCTTCCTCTCGCCTGCGAACCGAACTAACACTTACTAGCGGCAATGTCATAAAACCCTCCCTTGACCTCCTCTTCTCCTCACAACTCTAGGCTTCAGAGGCACCATACTGCTTTTCGTCAATTATTACTACTAAGGTCTGTCGACTACTGTGTCCCAGGAACAACGCTAACGTCCACCCAGATCCTCCGCGCCGTAACACGCTTTTGATCGTTGCGCAGCTATAGAAGCCCGTCTAGAATGCGAATATAAAGCTGGTGTCAGATGCATCAGGAGGGAGAGCGAAGAAGTTGTGTGAGCGTTTTTCCTTCTGTCTTTCGTGGCCGTCATCTAACGCCAACACAAGTTTTACTACAGGAACACACGAACGAAAGATCCTCACAGGACCATACTTTCGACTGATCAAACATGTCAATTTGATTTATTGTTGGATCTGACGTCGAAGGCCAGGTGTATGAGTCTCCTTGCGGTGCGTTTCTGTGGCTTTTGTGGCGATGCTAAATCCTGATGATGTCGACGCACGCAGACTGTCTCTGACAAAGTATCACATGCATATATTGACTATTACGGGCAATGGGACGGGGAGTTAGATATTTGACGGATTGCTACGGTTCTCGGAGGGGTGTGGTGAGAGTAGACTGACGCCACTGCCCAGTGAAAACGAACCTATTGCAGGGGGTGGCGAAAGCGAATCAGCCGTGGGGGATGGTGCAAGCGAACTGACATCAACACGGACACAGGAGCCAAACACCTTGCGCAGGTCCTCGCAAGAGATACTTGTGCTAGAAGCACAGATCATGGAGTCGTGTGGGTGGGAGAAGAGGGTGAAGGAGCTTGAGGAGGAGTTGAAGGCGAAGTGAGGTGTTGCTTCTTTTTGGGGTTGAGGATTTTTTGGGAGGGGGACGCAAGATATTGTATATGGACTCGAGGTGGGTGGCAATGGCCTTTTGAAATGTAGTGTCGCTTAGCTTGTCTGTTGTGTGCAGTGTGCAAGTTAGCAGTTGTTATGGGACGAGGTAGCCTATCTGTTGCTACCGAGGCCTCGACAAGTACTGTTTAGTTAAATATATGTATGACTCGCTGATATGTGATTATCGCTAATTGCGCACTCAAGCATCTAAACTGGTGCAAACATAGTGCATGGGAGGCACAAAGGTTGCTGACGCACCGAGAAGCCTCCGAGGACCCAAAATAGCATGTTTGAAAAGCTGGACTCTTTGGAGCTCCAAGCGTCGATTGGCCACACCGTATCTAGAGGGGACTCCAAGTTCCTAGGTAGTAGAAAGTAAGTACAAGAAGTTCTATCCCCCAAATCACTCCGGAACACCAAATACATAGTATGACAAGGCTAAACATCACAACGAAAGAAATAAGCATGCATGCTTCTTGCACAGTACCGCGATTGATCGTTTGGATCGTTTTAAGTCCTACACGTATTTGCCAGTCGACGCATCTCCACCAGCATGAAAAGCAATGGACGACATGCCTGTTTCCCCGTCGGCCCTGGCCATGACCCTAGCATGAGATTTTCGAACGCTGAGAATCAGACGCGGTCCCAGCACAAACATCTGCAACATCTGGGCAATTACCCAAACACCAAAGTAAACATCACGATCCACAGATGTCAAATTCTGCAGGGAAATGATGAGAAAGTGGTCACCTGCAGATGCTAGTCACAGGTCAGCGCACCGTGATACCTGGAGATACTGAGCCTAGTGTGAAGCAAGTCATAGTAGCAAAGCTAGCAAGTGCAGATTCAGTGAAACTCAATAATAACATCCAGATCATTGAACTCACGCTACAAAGTAAAACACGTGGCTCTCTATTAATACCCTCAAACAGTCCCCAATGGTCAATCCTGTCGGCGATTGTCGCAGTTCACGGAAGTGTTTTATAACAATCCAGAGTGCAAGAAACAAGGTGAGGACCTCCCATACAGTGGTAGATATCACACTCTCATATGTCAGATACATCATGTGTATGTCAATTTTAGTAGTGCAGGTATGATAGCCAGAAAGGACGGCCTCCTCTGGTAAATGACCATGAGTCTCTTGTGCTCCAGACTTTCATCGATGAAACTTACGGGATGAAACACCCAGGTTTGAAATCGCTATCATTACTCCGGAGGCGATCGTGGAAGCCAGCAAGGTTACAACAAGAAAGATGAGTAACTTTTTAGATCCCTGATACATGGCATTCAGCCGAGCAATCATGATGACTTGAATAATATTTCAGTCAAGTAAATATCAGTGAGGAAATAACGACCGAGCTCACCGCCCAACATGGCATTGACGATGACAGGGTCCCATGCCTGTATGTACCAAAGGATAGTACCTGAAACCCCAGTTACTTGGTAGTGGAATAGATACTTTAAATAAACTCACAGCTGTTGAAGTCGTTACCTAGAAGACACAGGTCAACCAAGAATATCACTCACCCCTATAGGAGCGTAGTTAGTAGTTGAATGGTAGTGGCAGGCATATGCGCAGGATACGCACTACATCGCTAATCCAGAAACTAGGGAGAATCACTGCATGCCGTGAGTCAGAAGCAGTGAATGCATGTAAGAACACCTACGCAGGACATTAATGCTAGTTGCGAGAGATGTCTTATTAGCACATTGCAGTGTTATGTAGATAGTCTTTCAAACGTACACACAATATAGTATTCCAATGTAGTGCACCTAGCATATGTTGAAGTCAGTACAACACGCTAACTGCGCTCGTAGCAAGAACATACACAAATATAAATCACAGTCATGAAGGACCAACGTTGGCTCTGCGTCGAGTCAACCGCATCACTCTCTAATATAGTAGGACTTCGCTCACCAAGATGAGTTCGAACTGTTAAATCATTCTTAGTGAGATACGCAGGTCATGAACCTCGGACATCAACTTACCTCTTGTCCGAATATTAATACTTGAATATTGTATACATATCAATGAACTCTTGCAACGTATTGTCTCACTCACCCCAGTCATATACCACCGCAGTAGAGCATGCAGCTGCGAAGCGATAGTCAAAGATATTGAGATGTCGCCATTGATGTCTAAACTGCGCTATATGAACCTAGAAAATAGCTGTAAAAACGATAGAAACTGATGATCGGCCACCAAGCGGGATCATCTGATATTATGGTCATATCGGGATAGGGCGTATTTGAGTGTGTGTAGATATACCACTGCCGTCCATCGCTTTTATAGTGATTAGTTTTGGTGTCCGTTTCTCGAATAAGAACCTTGACTTATCACAGCAAATGTTGTCTCATGAATTCAATTGAATTCAATGAAATCCCGTTGAAAGGGTGAGTTTGCGATGCACTGTTACTACTCCGCTGCGGCCGACACTAATGGCATTCAGTTGCCAAGCTGTGGTGAAAACGTACCAGCAGTGTAACACATACGTAAGAACTTGATGAAAAAATCTCGTAAATCTTTCAGCCCTGATAATGGGTAAGTAGCACTTCTGTAGAAAATATCCAACACCAGCATTAAATACCTTGACTGACTCGGAGACCATGCAGGCAAATATAAGCATAGCAAGGGGCTGAGTTTTTCAAAGACTCATACCGCAGTTTCATACGCAACACACTGTAAGTACTGAAGACTTTTGGGCAGTGCGACATGCATCAGCAGATAGTCTGACTGCATTCGTTCGAGGGGTTCGCGCACAACACTTTCCTATCTGAGTTTCCAGCTCTCTCCGGAGTTTCCCGGCACCACATAGCTTGCGCATCTTCACTCGTTCTTTTCGCCCATCCACCACTCCCGAATTTAGTAGTTGTTGTTGTTAGTGCAGTGTGTATAGAATAGATTATGCTAAAGTATTCTGCCTTGGTGTGCCATATGTACATGAGCTCCCAGGGACTGAAATTTCGGCTCAGCTTGATGATCATGATGGAGCGTTTGATTTACCTGAAGATAAATTTGACTCACTGTACCAGGTGACCGGTGACACTGGAGGTGCTATGTAGAGCAGTAAGTACGCATTAACATTTCAGGCGGCAAACGTGCCTACTACTGTGATTGTCCTCCCTGAGGTTCACCGGCCTCATGACCTTTTTAAAAAAGACCTTGTAATTTGCTTTTGTACTGATTTATGTCAAGAGTTTCTCGCTCGTTCTCATTCCGCGCAATGTATTCTATGTCTTCTTCGAGTTTGATCTAGCCATATGAGAATGCTAAGGCCCTGTTCTAACGATTTTTTGTCCGTGATGCTCTTTAAACGTTCTCTTTACCTGCCGTCACACAACCACCCTGCTCATGTGTGCAGCTTCATCGTTCTTCTGCTTTGTTCTTCACATCCTCCCGTTTCTGTCGGATCAAAAGCTCCCTGATGATGCATTCGTCGTGTCTTCCGATTGATCGAAACCCACTTGACTCGACACTTTCGCGACCACTGCCTCTCCTCCGCTCCCCATCTCCATTACTACCGCATCCCACTCTATCATAACAGCAGACGTCGATGCTTCGGCCACTGGTATCTAGTACGTCCTTCCTCCCACCTGTGAACTGAACCGAATCTTTCTAGTGGCAATATCATAAAGCCCCCCCTCACCCTCCTTCTCTTCACCTCCCAACTCGCCAGGTCTCTCGGCTTCAGAGGCACCATACTGCTCTTCTTTAATTATTACGTTTTTACCAAGGTCTGTTGTCTACGATATCCTAGGAACAATGTTAACATCCACCCAGATCCTCCATGCTATAACGCCTGCTTTTGGTCATCTCGCAGCTCTGGAAGGTGAATATGGAGCTGGTGTCAGACGCGTCGAGAGAGCGAGCGAAGAAGTTGCGTGCGTGCGTGCTCTTCCTTCTATCTTCCATACATGTCACTTCTCATTTGACGCCAACATAGGTCATATGACGGAGTCGCACGTAAATGGGATATCTTCACAAGAACATGCTCGCGATTGATCAAACATGTGGATTCAATTTACAAGGTATGTTCAATTTTACTTTTTACCTTCACACCTTCATCCCATCACTGTTCTGCTCATATCAAGCGTATGTTTAGGGTGTCTTTCTTTTTCGGCGTTGGATCTTGTACCATCATCCCAAATTCATGATTTTAGACTGCGAGTCTCTCGCCTCCCTCCCTTCATCCATCCCTCATTTGTATCCTAGCATGTATTAGTGACATTAATGAATCCGTTTTTACGTTGACTTAAAACATGATGCCAGCCAGTGCTTGTTGCCGTAAAATGGGTCAAAATGTCTTGTTGTAAGTTGAATTGAGATTTGGAGAGGTGAGCAGAAGGTACTCTGATGTGCTTTATCCATTGCTACACATATCCGCCAGTCGACGCATCTCCGCTGGTCAACACATCTACACCAGCATGGAAAGCAATGGACATCATGCCTGTTCCCCCGTCGGCCCTATCCGCGACCTTAGCGTGAGATTCTCGAATGCTGAGGACAGACATGGTCCCAGCACAAACAAATGCAACATCTAGGCAATTAAGAGAATGCCACAGTGAATATCACCTTCCCACAGACACCAAGTACTGCAGAAATCCGATGAGAGAGTGGTCAGCTGCAGATGCTAGTCAGAGGTCGGCGCACCGCAATACTACTTAGTGTGCCAAGCATGAAACAAGCCACAATAGCAAAGCTAACAGATATTGAACTTAAGCATTGATTGACTATTGCATATCTAAAGGTAAGTACAAGAAATACTATCGTCCAAATCACTTCAGAATACCGAGTACATAATGAGATGAAGTTAAAAATCACAACGAAATAATACATAAATATGCGTGCTCCCTGGTGCCCGCACAGTTCCTTGGTTATCGTTTAGATCGTTTCACATGCTACACGTCCGAGTCTCTACCAGTTGACACATCTCCACCAGCATGGAAAGCAATGGATGTCATTCTTACTCCCCCATCAGCCCTGGCTATGACCTTAGTGTGATGTTCTCGAATGCTGAGGACCAGACGTGGTCCCAGCACAAACATCTGCAATACCTCGGCGATTAACCAGACGCCAGCGTAAACAGAACTCCTCATGGAGTATGAAATCTGTAGAGAAATGATGAGTGGTCAGCTGTTGATGCCAGTCACAGATTGGCGCACTGTGATTAGAGACATTGCACCAAGTGTGAAGCAAGTCACAGTAGCAAAGCTAGCAAATGCGGAACTTCAGTGAAACAAAAGAATATCCAAATCACCAAACTCACGCTAGAAAGTAAAGTGCGTGACTCTCTATTATTATCCTGAAAAAGTCCCAAATGGTCGATCCTGTCGGCGATTGTCGCAATTCACGGAAGTGCTTTATAACAATCCGGACTGCAAGAAACAAGGCGAGGATTTCCCATACAGTAGTGGATATCATACTCATAAAATTTAGATTTATTGGGGATGTAGTAGTGCAGCCCAAAATGCCGGTCTCCTCTGGTAAATGACTATGAATATCTTGTGCTCCAGGCTTTCATCAAAGATTGAAGCTTACCCTCTAAATTACGCGCGTATAGTATTCCCACCATAACTCCGGAGGCGATTGTGCATACCAGCAACATCACGACAAGAAAGATGAGCAACTTTTTGGATCCCAGATACATGGCATATATCCGAGCAACCATGATGACTTGAATGATGTTTCAGTCAAGTCAGTAAGGAAACCACAGGTGAACTCACCGCCCAACATAGCATTTACGATGACAGGGGTCCACACCTGTATGTGCCAAATGATAGTGCCTGAAACTCCAGTTACTTTGTGGTAGAATAAATACTTCAAATGAACTCACAGCTGTTGAAGTCGTTATCTCGAAGACACATGCCAGGCGATAATATTACTCACCCCTACATATGAGCGTGGTCAGCAGTTGAATGGGAATGGTAGGCATTGGTGCAGAATACCCACTGCATCAGTAATCGAAATGGGCAAATGTCCTGCATGCTGCCAGTCAGAAGAAGCGAACATATCGGAGGACACATACCCAAGATGTTGACGCTAGTTGCAAGAGATGATTTATTAGCACACTGCAGTGTTGTGTGGATAGCCTTGGAAACGTACGCAGAAAATAGTATTCCGATGTAGCGCACCTAGCATATCTTGAAGTCAGCACAACATGCCAACTCTGTTCTACTTAACAATAACGTACACAAATATAAAGAACGGTCATGAAGGACCAACGTTGGCTCTGCCACAAGTCTATTACATTATCCTGTTTGGTTCTGATATAGGATCTTGCTCACCAAGATCAGTTCGAACTGTGAAAGCATTCTTAGTAAGATACTCAGGTCATGGCATCACCTTACCTCTTGTCCAAATGTTAATGCTTAAATAACTATACATATCAACGGTCGCTCGGTTGAACGTTTGTTTTGCTCACCCCAATCGTATACCACCGTAGCAGAGCCTGCAACTGCGAAGCGATATGGAGATGTCACCATTAGCATCCCAAGATTTACTCTATACGAACCTACAAAATAGTCATAAAGATGAGCATAACTTGCCCACGAAGATGGATGATTATATGGGACTCTAAACATATCGGAAATGGAGTGTATGGAGTGCGTATAGATGTACCGCCGTCCATCGCTTTTATAACGATCAGTTTGAGTGATGTGTGCCCTGTAGGCTGTTAGTATTACGAAATAGACCAGGGGTTAACACAAGTCCCTGAAGTTCGAGCGCATTAATTACTAGTACATACTTGGGCTCCAGCCACGGCCCCGGCAACGTAACAACTCTCACCTGAGACACAGCCAACAAAAGGCTTGGTATTCTAAAATGTCGTTGTCAATGTCATTGTCAATCATAATGCCAACTTGAAGCTTGACCTCTCGTAAATTACTTATGGTGCTGGGTTGCTCAGAGCGACTCCGAGATCAGTGAATACATGACTAATTTCAATCATATATTAGCGCATCTCAGCATTAATACTCTCGATATTTCGTGTGGGTTTTTGCGCTCCCCAAAGCGTTCCTGCTCACCGTTCACTGTACATACCTTCTCGTTCTTCATCAACAGGGTGGGAAGCACAAGTCCCTGAAGTTTGAACGCATCAATAACATACCTGGCTGGGCTCCAGCCACTGCTCCTGCAACGTAACAACTCTCACCTAAGACATAGCCAGCAAAAGGCCTGGTCAATTCTAAAATGTCGCTGTCAATGTCAACTTGACCTCTCGTAGATTACTTACGTGAGATGCTCCGAGCGACTCGCATCAGTAAATGCATGACTAATTTCAATTATAGCGCGTCTCAGCATTAACAGGGCCACCTTTGATGTTACTTGCGGGTTTTTGTGCTCCCCAGAGCACTCCTGCTCACCATTCACTGTACCTTCTGCGTTCTTCGTACAGTGCAAACTATAGCTGTCAGTTTCCTAGATGATTGCATAGTAAGGGACTTGGTCAGTTCAGATGGCAAGTGGTTCTTGACCGGCCTCATTCTATGGTTTGCTCCCGCATATACACAAATTCCATGGTACGCATATTCCATGACTCTCTTTCATCCCCGTTTATATTCACTTCAGATCTGCCACCTTCAACCTACTCTCCCTCAGCGTCAAAGCCTGCCTGACTCGACACATACGTGACCTCTACCTCCTCCGCTCCCCAACTCCGCTACTACCATGTCCCCCTCCATTATAATAGCAGACGTCGACACTTGTGCAGAGAGCATGTACTTTCTCTCATATGTGAACAGTTCTGGTGGCAATCTCATAAAACTATCCCTCGATCTCCTTCTCTTCACCTCCCACCTCGCAAGGTCTCTTGGCTTCAGAGGCACCGTACTGCTTTTCTTCAACTACTATGTTATTGCCAAGGTCTGTCGACTACAATATCCCAGGAACAACGCTAACATCCATCGCACTGTAACACCTACTTGTGGTCGTCCCACAGCTGTAAAAGCCCATCTGGAAGGTGAATATAGACCTGGCGTTTGACGCATTGAGAGAGAGAGAAGAAATTGCGTGAGTGTTGAGTCTTCCATACTTTTCTACTCTCATCTCACGCCAACACAGGTTCTATGGCAGAGGCCCGCCTGAATGGGAACTCCTCACAAGAACATACGTGCGGTTGGTCAGACATATGAATTCGATAAAAAAGGTGCTTGCTTCCTACCTTTGCACATCTCTATCATTCATCACTGTTTTGGCCATACGAAACATACCTCTATTTCCTATCCCCATCCACCGTGCTTTCTCCCAACCAATCCCCTCCTCCATACTTTCCCACCTCATCGCATATCTCCCCTCCCCTCCAAAACCTCAGCTAACACCCTTCACAGATCTGCAACACCTTCACAAATCCGCATCGCATATAATCGGACAGAGAATTTCATCATCAAATATCTCTGATGCGTCAGCTGCCGGGTATGGGCTGGCAGCCGTATCGTTACTTATCATGAGCAAGCGCTATTGTGGTGCGGGTGCCGTAGAAGGTCAGGAAAAGCGGGAACGAAAACAAAAGTGCGATGCAGAAGGTATCATTGCTGCCAGGATGGGAAGTGAGTGTTTTGGTGCTTGTGTTATGGATTCAATCCTCGTTCCCTTTTGATTTATATCCCCGAACGAGCAAACACAACTGACAGATTCACACAGCTTATATTTCAAACTGCGGTCTCCTCCCCCTTGCAGACGCAGGTGGGAGACTCATGTATGCATATAAAGATTTGCAGGAGTTGCTAGGTTGATTGGGCGGTGAGTGCTTGGTGTGTTTTCTGCATATATTGATGGGTCTGATTTTGGTGTTCTGCATTGCTCGTGCTTTCTTATTCTGATATTCTTTACCATGTTACTGAAAGACTCTACACCCTCGGGATACATTTGCACTGAAGAATTTGGATATATGCGTTCCGGGGATCCCTTTGCCTCTCCCGCTTCACCGACACCTTCTCATCCCCTACGTTACCCCAAACACACAAAACCAATCCCAATTCCACCCCATGCTCAGAACAACTCCAAATGTCCTAAACTCGGAAATACTCTTAGGGCCAAACTCCTCCTCCGTGCACTCACACTCACGCTCCAACCAGGTATGCACCCCATGGATCTAATGGGGCTGGGAAGACGGCTGTTGCACGTGTTTTGGTGGGACTTTAGGCACCTGTGAGTTGCTCGATATTCAGTGGTTCAATGTGCACTGATGGTGCACGAAAAAGGCTGCCCGGGCGTATTCGTCATCACCCATTACCCACACTCTGTTGCCAACTTTACCCTGTCCTTCGTAGCGCTGTCACAGCTTGAAAGCTTGCTAGGTGCTGCTCATCTTGGGTATTTGATGGATAGGGAAAAAAAGTGGTATACGGACTCAAAATAGCAGATCTGAAAAGTTGGCCATGGACTCGTGGAGTTTCACTTGAAGCATCGATTGGCTACTGCGTCGCTGTTTTCAAAGGGGGGTGGATCCCTAGGCGGAGGGTGAGAGCAGAGGAGGGTTTTGCAGTGCTTGAGCCGAGTTTAGCCGAGGAGAGAGTTAGGTCTTCGTTGTCATTCGATACAAGATAGCAGTGTCTTCGGGCGACGGGCATAGCCCACTTCAACATGCATCACAAACACCTGCATGCAGATTGTTTTATCGATTATTACATCGTGATGAGTTTGACCTTATCGAGCAAAGTGCTGTGCAACCTGTGCATCAATCTCTTACACTAGTGTACTGGCGTGTGATGCAGAAGATGCCCACACATCACTCAAAATCCAACTCAACGGGGATGTGAAGCAAAAGCTCATTCCACACCAAGGCATTAGTGGTAACATTGATCACCATCGAGTCTTTGCGGCCCGTTCATTTCTGTGTGGTTTTTCTTTAGCAGAAGGTAAGTACAAGAAATTCTATCGTCAATCACTTCAGAACACCGAATGTATAATGAGATGAAGTTAAATATCACAACGAAACAAATAAATATGCGTGCTCCCCACGCAGTCCCTTGGTTGATCGTTTAGATTGTTTCACGTGTTACATGTCTCTGCCAGTCGACACATGTCCACCAGCATGGAAAGCAATGGATGTCATGCCTGTTCCCCCGTTGGCCCTGGCCATGGCCTTAGTGTGATATTCTCGAATACTGAGGACCAGACGCGGTCCTAGCACAAACATCTGCAATACCTCGGCGATTGACAAAACGCCATAGTAAGTAGCACTCATGGTATATGAGTCCTGTAGAGAAATAATGAGAGAGCGGTCAGCTGCTGATGCCAGTCACGGGTTGGCGCACGCTGATATACGGAGACAGTGAGCCAAGCGTGAAGCAAGCCACAGTAGCAAAGCTAGCAAATGCGGAACTTCAGTGGAACAAGATCATAACATCCAAATTACCAAACTCACGCTGCAAAGTAAAATGCATGACTCTCTATTAATATCCCAAAACAGTCCCCAATGGTCGATCCTGTCGGCAATTGTCGCAGTTCACAGAAGTGCTTAATAACAATCCGGACTGTAAGAAACAAGGCGAGGATCTCCCATACAGTAGTGGGTATCATACTCTCATAATTCAGATTTATTTCAGATGCGGTAATGCAGCCGAAAGTGGGCTCCTCTAGTAAACGTCTAATGAGTCTTTTTTTCTCTAGGTTTTAATCAACAATTAAAGCTTACCATCGAAACTACTCGTGTTTATGAATCCCACCCGAACTCCGGAAGCGATCGTGCAAACCAGTAACATCACAACAAGAAAGACGAGCAACTTTTTTGATCCCAGATACATAGCATATAACCGAGCAACCATGATGACTTGAATGATGTTTCAGTCAAGTTAATATCAGTAAAGAAACCGCGAGTGAGCTCACCGCCCAGCATGCTATTTACGATGACAGGGGCCCATACCTGTATGTACCAAATGACTCTGCCTGAAACCCCAGTCACTTCGTGGTGGAATAAATACCTCAAATGAACTCACAGCTGTTGAAGTCGTTATCTCGAAGACACATGCCAGCCGATAATATTACTCACCCCTATATAGGAGCGTAGTCAGCAGTTGGATAGGAATGGCAGGCATTGGTGCAGAATACCTACTGCAGCATCAATCGAAATGGGGAAATTTCCTGCATACTGCCAGTCAGAAGAAGCGAACGCATCTGATGACACATACCCAAGATGTTAACGCTAGTTGCAAGAGATTTCTTATTAGCACATTGCAGTGTTGTGTAGATAGCCTTGGAAACGTACACAGAAAATAGTATTCCAATGTAGCGCACCTAGCATATACTGAAGTCAGCACAACATGCCAACTGCGCTCTACTTAGCAATAACGTACACAAATATAAAGAACGGTCATGTACGACCAGCGTTGGCTCTGACACGAGTCCATTGGATTATCCTGTTTGGTTCTGATATAAGATCTTGCTCACCAAGATCAGTTCGAACTGTGAAAGCATTCTTAGCGAGATACTCAGGTCATGGCATCACCTTACCTCTTGCCCGAATGTTAATGCTTAAATAATGTATACATATCAGTGGTCCTCAGTTGAACATTTGTTTCGCTCACCCCAGTCATATACTACCGCAGCAGAGCCTGCAACTGCGAAGCGATATTGAGATGTCACCATTAGTATCCCAATATTTACTCTATAGAGTCTAGACGAACCTACAAAATAGTCGTAAAGATGACCATAACTTGTCCACGAAGATGAATAATCATATGGGACTATAGACATATCGGAAATGTGGTGTGTAGAGTACGTATAGATGTACCGCCATCCATAGTTTTTATAGCGAATAGTTCGAGTGATGTGTTCCCTGTTAGCATTCCGAAATAGATCGGCTCCCAACAGGGTGGGAAATACAAGTCCCTGAACGCATCAGAGAGTCACACATTTTACTTTCTAGTGTGAGTTTGAGGTGTGCTCAATTCTTACGATGTCAAGTTCAAGGTGTGTCAAGTCCCACTGTGCTTTAAGCCAAACAACGTAGCCAACCGGCAAGACTCCATTTGGGTTGCCGAAGCCAAGCTTACTTCGTCTTATCACCAAACACATTGTCCTGGTTATGGTTATCAAGCGAAAACGAAAGTTCCGTGATCTCTTAACTATCCTTTCTGCCTCATCATCTATGTTGAGCATCTCAAAGCGCACTCGTCTCGAACTCGAGCACATCATTTTTCCCAACGGCGACAATGACGCTGTGCAACCTGTGCATCAATTTCCTACACTTGTGTGATACAGAAGACGCCCACACGTTGCTCAAAATCCAACTCAACGGGGATGTGAAGCAAAAGCTCGTTCCACACAAAGGTATTAGGGGTAACATTGACCACCATTGAGTCTTTGCGGTTCATTTCTGTGTAAACAGGTTTTTTTGTTAGCAAAAGGTAACTACAAGAAATTCTATCGTCCAAATCACTTTAGAACACCGAATACATAACAAGATGAAGTTGAATATCACAACGAAACAAATAAATATGCATGCTTCCCGCACAGTCCCTTGGTTGATCGTTTAGATCGTTTCACGTGCTACATGTCTCTGCCGGTTGACACATCTCCACCAGCATGGAAAGCAATGGATGTCATGCCTGTTCCCCCGTCGGCCCTGGCCATGACCTTAGTGTGATGCTCTCGAATGGTGAGGACCAGACGCGGTCCCAGCACAAACATCTGCAATATCTCAGCGATTAACAAAACACCATCATAAATATCATTTCCCATGGTGTATGTGCCCTGTAGAGAAATAATGAGAGAGTGGTCAGCTGTTGATGCCAGTCACAGGTTGGCGCACCATGATATGTAGAGACAGTGAACCAAGTGTGAAGCATGCCACAGTAGCAAAGCTAGCCAATGCGGAATTCCAGTGAAACGAGATAATAACATCCAAATGACCAAACTCACGTTACAAAGTAAAATACGTGACTCTCTATTAATATCCTGAAACAATCCCCGATGGTCGATCCTGTCAGCGATTGTCGCAGTTCACGGAAGTGCTTTATAACAATCCAGACTGTAAGAAACAAGGCGAGAATCTCCCATACAGTGGTGGATATCATACTCGTAGGATTCAAATTTATTGTGGATGCAGTAATGCAGCCGCTGGCGACGATCTCCTCTAGTAAATGACCATGAGTCTCTTGTGCTCCAAGTTTTCATCAATGATGAAAGCTTACGCATTCCCGTGGATATCATTCCCACAACATATCCGGAGGCGATCGTGCAAGCCAGCAACATCACAACAAGAAAGACGAGCAACTTTTTGGATCCCTGATACATGGCATATATTCGAGTAACCATGATGACTTAAATGATGTTTGAGTCAAGTCTGTGAGGAAACCGTGGGTAAGCTCACCACCCAGCATGGAATTTACGATGACAGGGGTCCACACTTGTATGTACCAAATGATAGCGCCTGAAACCCCAGTTACTTCATAATAGGATAGATACTTCAAATGAACTCACAGCTGTTGAAGTCGTTATCTTGAAGACACGTGCCAGTCGAGAATATCACTCACCCCTATATAAGAGCGTGGTCAGCAGTTGAATGGGAATGGCGAGCATTGGTGCGAATACACACTGCATCAGTAATCGAAATAGGGAATTTTCCTGCATGCTGCCAGTCAGAAGAAGCGAACACATCTGAGGACACATACCCAGGATGTTGACGCTGTTTGCAAGAGATGATTTATTAGTACATTGCAGTGTCCTGTAGATAGCCTTGCAAACGTACACAGAAAATAGTATTCCAGTGTAGCGCACCTAGCATATGTTGAAGTCAGCACAACATGCTGACTGTGCTCTACTTAGCAATAACGTACACAAATATAAAGAACGGTCATGTAAGGACCAACGTTGGCCCTGCCACGAGTCCATTGCATTATCCTGTTTGGTTTCTGATATAGGAATTTGCTCACTAGGATCAGTTCGAACTGTGAAAGCATTCTTAGTAAGATACGCAGATAATGATATCAACTTACCTCTTGTCCGAATGTTAATGCTTAAATACTGTATACATATCAATGATCCCTCGGCTGAACGAATTGTTTCTCACCCCAATCATACACCACCGCAGCAGAGCCTGCAACTGCGAAGCGATATTGAGATGTCATCATTAGCATCCCAATATTTACTCTATACGCACCTACAAAAAAGTCGTAAAGATGAGCATAACTTGCCCACGAAGATGGATAATCATATGAGACTATAGAGGTCATATCGGGAATGGGGTGAATGGAGTACGCATAGATATACCGCCGTCCATCGCTTTTATAGTGATTAGTTTTGGTGTTTGTTTCCCTAATCACAATCCTGATTGATCACAGCAAATATTGTCAAATGAATTCAATGAAATTGCGTACAAAGGGTGACTGGTGAGTGTGGGGATGCCTTGTCACCACTCCGCCACCATTTGGCTGCCAATCTGTGGCGAAAACTAGATATGTTACACGGCTAAGTATCGAAGAATCCTGGACATTGCAACATCGTGAGCAATAGTTGGGCTGAAAATCCGGTGTAAATATTGATGACGCTCGGGCCATCATCGGCTTGGCTTGATGACCACGTTGAAATGTTTACCTAAAGATAAAGTTGATTACACATGGTCTGTACCGGGCGGAGGGCCGTAAGTGCTCACTTCAGGTATAAAACACACCTAGAATATACAGGAGCAGGCTTGACTGAATCGATTGCCCAGTTTCGTTGTACCAATGTGGAAATGACTCATATCAAGCGTCCCTGCTCATAGCGGGTTGTGGCACTCCTATGAGGATTGTAAATACCCAATCAATCATTTCATACAACTCCTCGAAGATCTGTGCCAGAATCGCGGCAATTTTGGACATGTAGCTGTGTACACTGTAAGGGAACATGGACCTACAGAAAGTAAATAAGGTAACTTACATATCCTTATCATGCTTGCTCTGCGCCTATTTGCGCGCGTGTCGGCATCAGTGAACCGAAGGAAAGATGAGAGGTAAAATATTTGTATCACAAATACCTGCATGAGTGATTACATCGTGATGAGTTGGATCTTGAGCTGTACGTAGTGTTGGCAATACTGTGCCATTGCGCCGCGCCAGTTTTGCCGCTCTGGCGACTGCCAGCGACATCTGGGAGGTCCATGGCAAAACTTGGCAAAACTAGTAGTAGCACCAGAGGTCCAGGAAGTGACTTGGACAAGCTCATGACAGAGTTCCTTCACAGGTTCGCCACTGGCAATACGCACCAACCAGCGCTCGAACACGTGACTCCATTACCTACCTTGTACTCAGATTCCCTTGCTTTGACCGTTCACCATATGCTCCTTATTCTCATGGCCTTGTCAACTACTCGAAAACAGCCCATGCACACTATAGAAATTTTCAGAGAAAATGCGGACATCCAGCGAATTCTAGCAGTCTCACGCGCTGCGGCGATTCCCCGCTCTAAGTACCACTTAATGTCTCACAGAAAGTCCTCGCTCTAAACGTTTTCATATCTATCTTCATATTACCTACTAACACGTCTCATAACTACGTCGATCTATTCGCAATTCCCTGCCGAATTCATACACAGCCTTACAGAGCTGTGCATCATTTTCCTACACTGGCCTACGCGTGCTCAAAATCCAACTTAACGGAGATGAGTGAAGCAAAAACTCGTCGATGCTGAATTCTGGTGATGTTGACAGGCTTCTCTGACTAAGTATGACATGCATATATTGACTCTTGCGGGCGATGGAACGGGAGTTGGACGTTTCGCCGGATTGCTACATCTCAGGAGGGGTTGACGGAGGGGTGTGATGAGAGCGGATTGGCGACACCGCCAAGTGAAAGCGAATCAACCGCGGTGGATGGCGCAAATGAACTCACAGCAGCACGCTCTGAGAACACAGAAACTCAACACCTCGCCCGGGTCCTCGAAGAGATACATGTGCTAGACACACGGATGGATGGATAGTGTGGGTAGGAAAAGAGGGTGGGGAGCTTGAGGAGTTGAAGGTGATGTAATGTGCTGGCTCTTTCTTTGGGGGGTTGCAAGATATTGTATGTGAGCTTATATGTGGATTGGGTGTAGACAGGCGGTCCGTGGTGATCTGGCGGCAAGTCGTAGCGCTGCTTAGCTTGTCCTCGTCTGTCGTATGTAGTGACTGCAATAAGACTGCAAATTAGTAGTTGTTATAAGGCGCAAAACTTGATTATCAACGTGGAAAGACAGTTAATTTATATCGCAATGCTGATGTTTTATATTCTCAGATCTCAGCCTCCGAGGACCCGAAATAACGTGTTTGAAACGCTGGACTGACGGGCTCTGTCCCAGGTAGCAGAAAGTAAGAACAAGAAGTTCTATCTTCCAAATCACAAATACATGATGTGACGAGGCTAAATATCACAACGAAATAAACAAATATGCATGTTCCTTGCACAATACTGCGGTTGATTGTTCAGATCCTTTTACACATCTCTGCCAGTCGACGCATCTACACCGGTCAACGCATCCCCACCAGCATGGAAAGCAATGGACGTCATGCCTGTTCCCCCCTCGGCCCTGGCCACAACCCTAGCGTGATGTTCTCGAATGTCGAGGATCAAACGCGGTCCCAGCACAAACATCTGCAATATCTGGGCAATTACAAAAATGCCATAGTAAATAGCACTCCCCGCGGACAATGAGTTCTGCAGAGAAATGATGAGAGTGGTCAGCTGCAGATGTCAGTCACAGGTCGGCACACCATGATATTTGCAGACAGTAAGCCAAGTGAGAGGCAAGCCATAGTAGCAAAACTGGGAAATGCGGAACTTCAGTGAAACTGGATAAAATACATTGAAATCACCGAACTGACGCTAGAAAGTAGAACGCGTGACTCTTTATTAACACTGCGAAACAGTCCCCGATGGTCGATCCTGTCGGCGATCGTCGCAGATCACGAGAGTGCTTTATGACAATCCAGACTGTAAACAACAAGGCGAGGATCTCCCATACAGCGGTGGGTATCATACTCTCATAATTCACTTTTAGCATGGATGTGTCAATATTGGGAACGCAGGTATGGTAGCTGGAAGAGAAAGCCTCTTCCGAGTCTGGTAAATGTCCATGAGTCTCTTGCGCCCCAGGCTGTCATAAACAAATCAAGCTTACGCGCTGAAATACCCAGGTTTCCGATTACTATCATAACTCCGGAGGCAATCGTGGAAGCCAGTAACATTACAACAAGAAAGATGAGCAACGTTTTCGATCCTTGGTACATGGCATATATCCGAGCAATCATTACGACTTGAGTGATATTTCAGTCGAGATGATATCAGATAGGAAGCCGCGAGTGAGCTCACCGCCCAGCATGGCATTGACGATGACAGGGGTCCATGCTTGTATGTACCAACTCATAGTGCCTGAAAACCAAGTTACTTGGTGGTGAAATAACTCCTTCAAGTAAACTCACAGCTGTCGAAGTCGTTATCTTGAAGACACATGGCAGCCGAGAATGTCACTCACCCCTATATAAGAGCGTGATCAGCAGTTGAATGGGAATAGCGGCCATTGGTGCAGAATACCCACTGCATCAGTAATTGAAATAGGGAGAATTCCTGCGTGATGCCAGTCAAAAGAAGCGAACGCATCTGAGAACACATACCCAGGATGTTGACGCTGGTTGTAAGAGATAACTTATTAGTACATTGAAGTGTTATGTAGACAGCTTTGCAGACGTACACAGAATTTAGTATTCCAATGTAGCGCACCTAGCATATCTTGAAGTCAGCACAACATGCTAACTGCGCTCTACTGAACAATAACGTACACAGATATAAAGAACGGTCATGAAGGACCAACGTTTCCTCTGCTCCGAGTCGACTGTGTCATCCTATTCAGTTCTGATACAGTATTTTGCTCACTAAGATCAGTTCGAACTGTTAAGCATTCTAAGTGAGATACGCAACTGCAGGTCATGGCATTAGCTCACCTCTTGTCCGAATGTCAATGCTTAAATACTGTATACATATCAATGGTCCCTCGTTTGAATGTATTGTCTCGCTCACCCCAGTCATATACCACCACAATACAGCTTGCAGCTGGGAAGCGATAGTCAAAGATAATGAGATATCACCATTGGCATCCCAGTACGAACCTAAAAAATAGTTGTAAAGACAAGAAAAATTCGCCCAAATGGCGGTATCATCTAAGACATTGGTCATATCGGGATGAGGTGTATTTGAGCGCATGTAAATATGCCGCCGTCCATCTCTTTTAAAGTGATCAGTTCGGGTGTCGATTTCTCGAATCAGATTCTTTGATTGATAGCAGCGAATGAAATCACGTAGAAAAGCCGGGTTAGTGTAAGAAGCCTTACGACGTTCGAAGCAAAGTATATTTTTGGATCCGCCCAATTTTTGAATGCCGATACATACTAAGCATTCAGCCAGAGCAGCGACCAGCATAGCATCTCAGTGTTCTTCCTCCCGAGCGCATCGTTACAACCAGGGACAACGTAGTCCAGACTAGTTACGAGTCTAGGTGATCACGCCTAAGTTGATATTGGGTCAGGCGTTCTAACCAATCTGTGAAGTACTTGTTTGTGGGGCGTTGCAAATGCCGCTCTTACCCGTGCACATCCGAGTCCTCATCATTACATTCACTGTCAATACACAGCATTGATGTAACGAAGTCCTGCGGTCGGTCGGTCAGCGCTCAGCTTTGTATTGTATGGTCACTGATGGATCCAACTGATGCAGAACCCCTCGAAAAACATGTTCCATGATACGTATCACAGATCACGATGTGCTACATGTCTACGTATGACGAGACCCTGAAAACCCCGAGACCTCTGACACCCCTCGGCCTATCTCCTGACTGCTACTCCTTGTCCCACCGGCAACGTGGCAACCCCCGTCACAACGTCTTTGAGAGGTTGACGCGCCATCGCATCGACGGCAGGTTACTGTTGAGAATTATTATGTAGTATTGTCCCAGACATCATCTGATCATAATGGGTTGACGTACCGGAGGCAGGATGAACTTACTGATAGGAAACAGTCTTTGTGCTTGCAATCGGCACTCTCAATGTGATCTCCATACCAGCTAGGCGATATCAGAAAAAGAAGGCCAAGTTCGTAAATTGGACAAAGGCTAGAGATAAGTACAAAGAAACACAATCTAAACCATCAAATCAAACTTTCTTGTCGAGCATACGCGCTGGTTAGGTTAAACATCGGGAACGTCTGTGGTTTGATCAGATGTGATTTTGGCGTGTAACCAGCGCTCGAAAAACAACCTGGATTGCATAGCTTGCCAGCGAACATAATACTTATCGCCATGTATCGGTTCATTCATTGACAAGCTACTACACAACTCCAAAACTGAGTACTCGCATTGCTTTATACCAATTTTCATGAATGACCGTTGATGACAAGGGACACCATCACGACACCTCACGACGATTGCTATAAAACATCAATATGACAACAAAACACGATTTCTGTGAAAATATGTTCTCGACGATCGATGGATCAAGAAGAAAGAACGCTACAGTCACAACACAGGCTTACGTTATTATCACAACGTCACATCAAGTCACAAGTAACTCGGGTATTCTCCGGTTCGGTTGGCCTTCGCTTCGAAATTGACAGGAATCGGTCCATTCCTTAAGGCTTTGACGATTTAAGTGGTGCGTGTGTACACTCACTCATCCAGTCCCCCTTCAAGAAATGGCAACCTCAATTCAACTCCCATCAGACGCAGTCCCCTTCAACATCTTCGCCTCAATATCAATGCCTCCAAACGATAGATACCGTGGCGCTGTAGTAGAGGTACGTATCATGAGATTAATTAATAATCGTACGAAACTAAGATATGTCGACGCACCATCGATCACTACTAGGACCTGCAACTTCCCCCTGCATTCTGTTTGCCCTCCACCGAATCCGTATCTCGTGCAATGGAATTAGCATATGATCGTGACTTCTCCCATATACCGTAAGTACGTTTCTTCTGTGCGCGCCAATGTCTAACTTTCCCGTTCAGCGTCCTAAACCACGACCGACGTCCTCTCGGGTACGTAGACGTCGCCGTTCTGAAAGAAAAGTGGGAAGCAGGCACTGCATCACCAGTATGTATTGCTATCAGGTTGACACTCCATTATATATACTTAATCCGACTGCTCAGAACGACTACTGTCAGTAAATACATGACCAAATTCAATCGTAGCGCGTCTCAGCACTACACCCTCATAACTCCCCTGACGCCCCTTGCGGAACTGGCAGAGTTTTTACGGGACAATATCTTTGCGCTAGGTGCGTCTTCAGTTGAATGTTTTCGTTTTGCGGATCTGGCACCTAATGGCTCTAATCGTTGTAGTTACGGACCAGGGCAGGAATTTCGTACTTGCTGTAGCGACATCGCAGGATCTGGATGTAAGCCAGCATTTTTTTCATGCGTAGGACTGTGGACTCATTTGTATTTCTAGAATTTCGTGACACGTAGGGGCCGTTGATCTCGTGACTGATCATGTATCTCCTCGAGCATTTATTCTCGGCCATGTGGTTTTATATCTATATCAAGTAGAATATGTTTCAATATCATGCGGTAGGCGCCTGCTCATTCATTGGCTTACTGTATTTCGGTTGCGAAGTTGAGAGAGGGGTTTTTGTTTCATCACAGGAAGGACATAAATCCTGCAAAGGCACATGCTGCGATTTTGTCTCTTAGATTGCTATGTATCAGCTACCAAGCACTCATCTTTGGCATGAATGCGATAGCGGATGCAGCTTGATCCAGATCCTGATGGACATTAACGACACAATGGATATGTCGGATATGGTGTAATGGTTAACATTACCGCCTCTCATAATAACCTTAACGCGGTAGCTCGGGGTTCGATTCCCCGTATCCGAATTTACTTTTGTCATTTTGGCTGCGCTCCATGCTCTTTTTCCGAGTTTCAACTCGAAACACTGACTCTTGATCAAGTGCCCTAGCTACACCCCGCAAGTGCTCGTCGTTTTTCTTCCCGATTCTTGAGCCACCTAATAGCTCGCGAGTCGTGACAGGTACTTATGAAGTCTTTTCTTCTCTTATTGGGACAGCTCGAAAGACTAAAAAAAACCCATTAACCGAAGTTACCGAACGCGTTGCAGCATGCGAAGTTTACACTGGGTTATACACTCGGGGTACTAAGATGCAAATGCTGAAGAGGTTTACTTCCAGGTCGGTATACTTGGGCAAGCTTTTGCCAATGTGCTATGATCTAGTTGCCTGACAACGTCTACGACTCCGGGACCACGTAGGCTTAGCCAAGGAGGGAGATTGATCGACTTTTGCTGGTCGTTTCAGATCCACACGTTTTCCATACCCTGAGACGTTTAAACTTAATCTTGATCGATAGCTCGATGCTGAAGGACGCATGCGAGATAATTTCAAGCTAAGGTTTAGTCGCCGTTCGTACACTGTTAAAGTTAAGCCTCCTAGCTCGCATTAAAGCGATTGTATGGTTTGAATGAGATTACCTCCGAAACTCATCAATTCCCACAAGTCCCAAAGGAGCATTATCCAACAATTATTCATCCAAGCCTTATACTCCCCCAACCACAGGCGCACATGTACACCCGATCCACAGGTACCAATTATAGGGCTTAGGTGGGCATCACAGGTGCTCCCACAGTGATATTTGATGATAACACACTCATCACCATTACCGTGCGAGCAAAGCGCACTATCATTCCATCATCTCGCCTTACTGACTCTAACAACAGTGTCGAGACGAACCACCCAACATATCTTTTGTTCGCTTCCCCGCCTGAAATATCCCAGATTCGACACTCTCAGCGATGTCCGGCGACGAGGGAACTATTAACAAGAGCTTATATCGCTTGGAATACGCGACTTCTGCTAGATCCAAATGCAAAGGTGTGGGGTAGCATATTACTTGTTGATTTTGCGTGTTGTTCATACGATTCTATCGACAGGTCCCAAACCCTGCTCTGGTGCGCACAGTTAATTGCAATATTATCTTCCATAATGTAACATCTACTGCAGGCACTCCAATTGCCAAAGGAGAGCTTCGTGTTGGCTGGGTCGTCAATTTCAGGGGCATATCAGCTAGTGAGTGACAGTAGCATACTCAGAGATTGCCTTCTAACGCTAATTCGGCAGCTCATGGCGTCATTGGGGTTGCACGACTGCCAAGTTCATATCCAACATGAAATCTGAATTGAAATCCGCCGATGAGCTGGATGGTTTTGACGCCCTCAAAGATGAAGACAAAGAACGCTTCCGTAAGGCATGGGAAGAAGGCAAGGTTGCTGACGAGGATATCCCAGAAACAGCAAGGAAAATAGATCAAGTATCTCCTTGAACATTTCAGCCATGTAGTAGTTTTATCTGTTTCGATATCATGCAGTGGGCGCCTGCTCGTTCATTGGCGTACCGTATCTTGATTGCAAAGCTGGGAGGGGGTATTTGTTTAGTCACAGGAAGGACATAAATCCTACAAAGACCTATGGTGCGACATTGTCTATTAACTTGCCATACCAAGTACTGATCTTTGGCATGAAAGCGATATCAGATGCGGCCTGATCCTGATCCTGATGGTCTTCGATGTCAGTCACTATTGTATCGGATATGGTGTAATGGTTAACATTACCGCCTCTCATGATGATACCTCAACGCGGTAGCTCGGGGTTCGATTCCCCGTATCCGAATTCGTTTTTTGTCATTTTAGCAGGTGACGCTTCACGCTCTCTTCTCGAAACACTTACTTTTGGTCAAGTGCCCTAACTACACCCTGCAAGTGTTTGTCGCTTTTTCTTTTCGATTCTCGAGTCACCTACTAATAGCTCGCGATTCGTGACAGGACTTGAGTTCTGTGGACAGCTCGAAAGACTAAGAAAACTACCATCAGTCTAACCGAACGCACGCATCGCAGCATGCTAACTTTGCGCTGGGTTATATGCTCGGGGTACTATACTTAGTACCAGATGCAAATGCTGAAGAGGTTTACTTCTAGGTTGGTATACTTGGGGCTGCTTTAGCCAGGATGCTATAATCTAGTTGCTCGACTAATTTCTACGACTCCGGGACCACGTAGGCAGCGGTAGCTTGGCAAGGAAGGTAATGTGAAGTACGATTGATTATATTTTTGATAGTCGTTTCAGATCCAGACGTTGCCCAGACCCTGAGACGTTTAAGACTAGTCTTGATCGATAGCTCGATGCTGAAGGACGCATGCGAGATAATTACAAGTTCAAGTTCAATCGCCGTTTGCACGCTTTCAAAGCTATGTCTTCTAGCTGTGAAGAGTCAGACTGCCACCTGCGCATAACCGTTACGCCAAAAGGTAAAATACCGAAAACTTAGTTTTCCCTTTCAGTATCAGTGACCGTATATGTACTGATATGACTCAGTAGCCGTGCTTACACAATCTCGTATTAAAGCGGTTGCATGGCTTTCATGCATGTTGTGTTACGAACAAGCAGACGGCCGCCATCATGATGATCTCAAGGCCAACTTCAGATTTCAGAAAAGGAGCTCATGGCATGCACTAAGAGTGTTTGAGATCCACATTCATACCTATTCATACACTTAACAATACATGATGGCCCCTCGTGATGATGCCCCAGGCAGAGTTCACTATGTCCGAGTCGGACACCTGCAATAGTTAACATTACCGCCTCTCAAACTTAGGTTCGCGGTAGCTCCGGGTTCGATTAACCGTATCCAAAATGAAACACGATTAGTTCTTTCAGCAGAAAAATTGATCATGGTACTAAGGGTTCATTCAAGCGATTGACCGTTGGAATTTAAATTTGACCCCTGCTGTCAATTACGCGACGTGATGATCACGTGATTGGACGTGACGAGCTTGAAGTTTATACGTATTACGCGCTGCCTGGCTGACCACCTACCACTGTCGACTTTGAGCATGACAAGCGGTGCCCGTTCTCCTTCTCCGGAACCCCCTGGCCCTCAACCAATAAGGAGACTTCACGAGTCCCTTATTAACCGAATTGCAGCAGGCGAAGTATGCACTGGCTTGACCACGGTACAGACGCGAATGAGTACTGATGAACTTCACCTCTAGATCATACACAGACCCGCTTCTGCGTTAAAAGAGCTGTTGGAAAACAGTCTTGATGCTGGGTCTACTTCAATTCAAGTCATCGTCAAGGATGGTGGTATGAAGCTGCTTCAGATTCAGGACAACGGTTGTGGCATTCGCGTATGACTTCCTCACATTCACATCAAGGCATTCATTGAGCTTATTTGAAGAAAGAAGACCTACCCTTGCTCGCTGAACGTTTTACTACTTCTAAATTGACTACTTTTTCCGACCTCTCCAAGCTAACTACTTATGGGTTCCGAGGAGAGGCTCTGGCATCTATATCCCATGTCGCCCACCTGACAGTGATCACAAAGACCCAATCAAATAACTGTGCTTGGAAGTATGCATATAATAAACTGTTCACGGAACGAAAACACCTGATGAGAAACCTACAGGGCTGCTTACGTTGATGGTGGTCTCGTCCCGTCGAAAGCGGGATACACATCAGATCCGAAACCTTGTGCTGGAAACAACGGAACCACCATCATAGTATGTCCTTAGGAAGTCAAATAGCTCTCTCTCATCGCTCAATCCACCACAGATCGAAGACATGTTCTATAATACACCTACTCGAATGTCTGCTCTCCGAAGCTCCTCTGAAGAATACGCGCGGATACTTGATGTAATGACCAAGTATGCTGTGCATAATTCCAAGGTGTCATTCGGGTGTAAAAAGGTATGTTGCTTCGAATTTCGTCAACGATGCGCTATAATGCATCATGTAGGCTGGTTCCCTGAGTCCTGAACTCTCGACCCCATCCTGTTCAGATATATCTCAGGCCATTCGTCAGCTTTACGGTCATTCCATAGCCAAAGAGCTTCTGCATGTCACGGCGTCTTCTGTTTCAGATGACAGCACGGACATGGATGATCCGGAAGATCCGGAAGCATGGTCGGCAGAAGCATATGTTACTAACGCAAACTATCAAGGCAAGAAGACCGCGCTCTTGTTATTCATAAATCGTCGGTTCCTGCTTTCCTGTATTGCTATCTTGCAAAACCTGACGCCTATCTTATGCAGACCGTCTGGTGGAGTCACATCGTATAAAACGGTCTATTGAGAGCATATACAGCGGTATACTGCCAAAAGGTTCTTCTCCTTTCGTGTATTTGAGGTAAGATCGAATCTTACCAGTGGAAAAGAAAATAATAATTCGCGCAGCATCAACCTCGACCCGAGGTCTGTAGATGTCAATGTGCATCCGACCAAGCGCGAGGTTCACTTCTTGAATGAAGAAAGCATCATCGAGCGAATATCGGATGCCATTCAGCAGAAACTCGCAGGTCAAAGTCAGTCGCGGGTATTTGAGTATCAGGTACATCGAAAGATATACGCTACGCTTATAATCCAAACATCTTTATTGACAGACGCTGCTCACGGGGGGCATCGCACAATCAGGATCACGGAAGGGCAAGGAAAAAGCGAGTAATGTCGATGAAGTGGAAGAAGATGGCGAGGCACCAGAGGATGATCGCCGAGCATCAGGAAGTCAAGGTAAGCGTTTGCGCAAATTTCAAGCAAATATCTATCAAATCTTGTTCAGTAGTGAAGAAGGTACTTTCTCAGCACAAAGTCCGGACCTCCCTACAGGATCGCACACTAGACTCGATGATTCCGGTCACTGACCCATTGAGAACCGAATCCGATGAGCCTGTAACAGCCATCCGGTTACGGGACATCAAAGAATCGACGTGCCATTTTGCATCTATAGCAGAACTCAGGCGTCTTGCTACCAAGCGCATACACCATGGTGAGCTATGCATATTTTTTCGCAACGAAAACGCTCTTATACACATAAAACGTAGACCTGACTGAAATCATCAAGAAACATACCTTTGTCGGCGTGATCGACATGTCCAGGTGTCTTACGTTGATCCAACACAATAAGAACCTTTACATGGTTAATCATGCTGCACTAGCGTGTGTTAATAAACTCCTTCGAAGGCTTGTGTTGATGTTGTTATCATAGGGAGGAAATGTTCTATCAGCTTGCGTTGTTGCAATTTGGAGACTATAACCGACTTAAACTTGATCCCCCACCATCTCTTCGAATGCTCGTTAAGTTTGCAGTTGACGTGGAAGAAGACACAGCACGCAGTGGCATGAGCGAGGATGAGATTGTCGATGTATGATCAATTTCAGTACTTTGGTAGACATTAACTCAACGTCCTTTCACAGCGAATAGTCAAGACCTTAATGGATCGCCGAGAGATGCTGCTCGAGTATTTTTCCTTAGACATTTCAGAGACTGGTGATGTTAAGGCACTTCCACACCTCCTTCGCGAGTACACCCCTAATCTCGACAAGCTACCCATGTTCCTCATGCGTCTCGGGCCTCAGGTATGTCCCAACGCCATACGTCTGGTCCACAGATACCAAGTCATCTTAGGTCATCTGGGAGTCTGAGCAAGAGTGCTTTGGTTCTTTCATGCGCGAGCTAGCGTACTTTTACTCCCCCGCCCCGCTATCCGTCGTCTCAGCGCCCGCCTCTGACGAAGATAGACAGAAAACGCAGAAATCTGAAGTATGGCGCATACAAAATATTCTATTTCATGCGATGCGCAAGTATCTGGCAGCTCCTAAGTCCCTGTTGGACAACGACGTCGTGCAGGTGGCAAGCTTACCAGATCTATACCGGGTCTTCGAACGCTGTTAGACTTCATATCATACTGCAATTTCTATCCCTGAATGCCGGTACATAACTCTAGAGTTGCCATATTAATGTATGTAGACTACAATGATTCTATAATGCATCGATAACAACGAAAGCGTGATGAACATGAGTTAATACAAACTCTTGCCATTGGGGGCGGTACGGTAAAAGGCTGGAGAGTCGTACATGAATGCGTCAACCTCAGACTCGGGATCAGACTCATCGCTGGAGTCGTCCGAAAGGTCGCGTGATCCACCGATTTGGAACACATCTCCGAATGGAGTCTGAGGCATGTCGTTAGAGCTGTCTGTAGATCTAGCCAGAATGGAGGCGACTCTATCTTCCAGCTGCTGACTCGGTACGAGTTGCGTCTGAGGCTTCGTCTTCTGGAAGAACTCGCTTAGTTCGTGCAGGTCCTGAACCAGGACTCCCAAATCTTCATCAAGCTCATCCGCGAACAGAGGCTCTTGGACCTCTGGCTGGAAGTGCACCGTAGATATCCGCGATGATGTCGTGAACATAAGTGCAACCGCAAGGACGTTGGCGCGACATTGGCTTTGTCGATGTGATATACGCGCGATGCACCAGCCAGAGTCTTCCGGAACACCAAAGATCTCTGTCTCACCCTCACTCGCACCCGCACCGGTAAGTGTTGAGACGTGCATGCTCATGCGAAGGACCTGTTTGGCAGTTAGTCCTCCAGTGATCTTCGTTGGCTCCTCCAATACATCAAGAGCTTGCGTCGCCAACTCTCCTTCCACCAACCGCAATAAGGGCATAAGATGCTCTGTGCCTAACGACTGCAAAGCACGCTGCTGGAATAGGACTTTGAGGACGTGCATTGAGTATACTTGGAGCCATCTCTCCTTGTTGAGCACCAAACTCAGCAACAGAGTTGCGATATCAGTCCAGTCATCGGGAGGGTAGTGGTCACGTAGACTGCTAATGGACTGACGAAGGAAATCATCTTTGGTCCTGAACCGACGCTTGACAAAGGAGATCATGATCCGATTGATACTCTCCAGACCGTCTTCATCAGCTAAGTCCGCGATTGAAGAACAGAAATCGTTTAGAGCCTCATCATGTTGGTCAGTACACATGGCGTGCATGCACCATGGTAAGGACAGAGTAAAGAGGTCTCGAAGCCAGTTTTGGGAAGAGTCGAACAGTTTGGCACACTTCAGCTTGGCCAGTCTCCCAAGAACTGTGAACGTATCATCTAGAGTCGTGGCAGAGCGCAGCCCACTCCAAAGGGCTTGTTGCAATCCGATGGACCCGTTCCAATCTCTAGGGCGCTGGGCAACAATGAGATCAGCGGTATGGGGGTTATCCAAGTCAATCCGATCGAGGAATGCAGACAACAGTTTGATGGCTTGTGTGTACTCAGTTTCTGCACTGGTTGACAATACTGCATACGTTGTCCAAAAAAGACGAGGAAGTAGCGTGTCATCGAGCTCGTCCAGAGTAACCATATGGGTGATGGTGCGGATGACTTCCGCCGAAAAAGCCTGTCTTTCTGGATCCACATCCGCTATGGAAACAGATAGACGACTTAACAACTGATCCAGTGCGGCATGACTCAAAGGCAGTTTCAACACGCGGAGTACCTGTAAAGAACGAAACGCGAGACTCCGCATGTTGCAAAGCTCTACGTAGGCCAGTGCCAGTTTGCCTACAGTCTGTTCCAAGTCTGGAACAAGAGGCTGGAGCATAGGAAGCACCTGAGAGAAGAGCGCACTCATTCGAGTTTCCACGATATCGTTGTCATCATCATCCTTCCAAAATATGGAATCTCCTTGGTCCTCCAAGGCGCTGATCTGCGCCACCAATGCAGAGCAATTGGACTGTGCGAGACCTGGAATACAGACACGCAAGAGCTGGAAGAGCATCCCACGCGCCCTGATCCTCATAAGAGAGACACGGTGGTCAAGATTGGGAAAAATTGCCTGTAGAATTATTGGTATGGAAGTGACATGCGTCCACTGTCCTTCCACTGCAGCAGACCCCAGTAAGATCAGTGCATACTGCGCCGGTCCCAGTAATATCTTTGGCTGCTCTTCCGCAAACTGAGCATTCAAATCGGACCACAGTTCAAAGGCTTCTGCACCGGGAGGCTCCTTCAGTTGATGATCAAGGGAGGGGACCATGCGTTCCGGCTCGCAGTAATAGCAGAGAAGCTCGTAAACTTGCAGCGCAGCAGCAGAGCGGGAAAGACATGCTACGATGGTGGAGGCGCAATCGATGAATGCGGAGGTAGCTACCTTGAGAGCTTGATTGATGAGGAAGGTTACAGTAGCTGCTCCGTAGGTTTCGTTGGGGTGTTCTGTAAATCGCGTCCATATTGCGGCAATTTGCTCAAAGTGACTCTCACTGTATCGCTTTGTGAGGGTAAGGAGATGATACAGGATGCGACTGCTGGCTGCAGATGGATGTAAACGTGCTTCATTGTCGGGGTCAAGCGTGAGTTGTATATTTGGGATCCAAGACTCAAGGCTCTGCAGTAGTAGAAGGGCAACCCTCTCGTTTCCACTGCGAGGCATGCGCATCAGTAAGGTAGTCATCTCCGTAACTACATCGTCAGCGTGATTGGGGTGTTCGCCGGAGAGACGTTCAGTGACTAGTCGATGTACATGCAAATATATGTTGCTTGAAGGATTGGCAACCATAGCCTCAAATTCGCCAAAAGATAGGACGCCAGAGGAATGCTCATGCATGACCTCGAGGAGCATGAGAGACTTTCGTCTAATTCCAGAATCGGCGTGACAGAGGTTGGTCAAGCCCAAGCATATGATTTGGGCGAAAGTGTATGAACTGACATCCACGTTGCACGCGACCTCGAACAGAACCTCGAAGAAGGCAGAGCTGCTCGACGATGAGTCATTCGAATCGATGAAGGAGCGTCGAAGGACCTCGCTGAGCAACATTTTATCCGCTTTTCTGGAGGAGATAAGAGAACGAAGGGCTTTTCTGCAAGGGAATGAGCAGACAGTACATATGGAAAGAGTAGATAGGCACCTTCCACATATGACGACTTGAGGGTAAGAAGATTGAAAGACATGATGAAGGCGGTCCAAGATTTGTGCAGCTTCTAGAGGTTTCGGATGCTCCTGAGGGCGATCCGAGGGTGATGAGGAACCAATGATTTCGGAAGGATAATATGCCCTTTGCTGCTACAATGTCAGCTGTGAAGAATAACACATGAAATGCATTGCTTACGCAAAGGGCAGCGAGGGCGCCCACAGCTGCATTAGAGAGCAATTTAGTCTCATGTTGAAACCGTTCAGCAGAGTCTGACTCGGCTTGTGGGTCATTCACAGCCGCAGCCGCAGCTCTTTGCATGAGGATGTATCGTTGCTTTGATGATTCAGACTGAACACCGTACTGACACCATTCTTCACAAAGCCTGTAAAGAGTCGCGTACATGTAGGGTGAAACGAATCGTTCCGAGTCAGCGAGGTTCGCCAGACTATCGAAGAACCGTTCGATTAACCCGCAGAAATAGCGGCGTAGGCGCTGGAGTGCGTAGTTGTCACGATTCTCTGTAGAGACGAGGAAGGTTTGCATGTTCCGAATGAATTTGAGCGCATATGAAATCGCGTCTTGCTTTGCAGAAGATCTTTGATACTGCAGCTGAGGAGCAGTGAGGAAGTAGATACGAGCAACAGCCGAGTGCAGACGAGCTTGACGTCGTGAACGTCCACTCGACCCAGGAGATCCAGATCTCGACCGGACGTCATCATGGAATTGAAGGAAAGCAAAGTGATTCAAATCCTCCAAAAGATGCGAGAACCCACTGGAAGGAAAAGAGCTGATGCTGATTACAGCAGCATCACGAAACGGAGCATATTCCACATCTAAGAATGGTGTCAGGTACCTGAAGAGGCAACGTGTGGTTGACATCCGCTCGCGCTCGAAGGTAGCGTCCGAAGAAGCCCGTGAATGATCTCGACCGGCTTGGACGGGAGCACCACCACGGCTATCAGATACAGTGGCCGTAGCGCACAGAATTTTGATCCACAGATACCATTGATCGATCAAGTTCATGCTCTCTTTAACTTGCTTGTATCCCTCTTTATCGGTGGAGCCTAGCGCCCTAGAGGCGCCGGACGGTAATCGTCCGCTGAGAGTCGAGAGTCCGGCAAGGTGCAACATTGAAGGATGGTAGCGAGATGCTGCAGCCTCCATCATAGCACGGCAGTCCACCGCAACTTTCAGCGGTTGCTGGAACGCGGCTTGAATAAAGCTCGGGAAAACACAACGCCATATTTTCTTGTCCTTGTCATAGTTGCTATCGGCGATCCTCAGCAGCACGTCCTTTCGCCCAGCGCGCCTCCATTGTTGCAAGCGGTCCAGCTCTGAGCTGTCTAATAACTCGTCAAAACCCTGGAAATGAGGATTCTCACGAGCATCACAATCAAGGAGCCCGTTCAGAAGGATCGAGGAACCTGCACGGGCATCCTCGACTGCATCTATATGAGCAACGAATGGTGCAAGTATGCGGATGAGTTTAACCCCTGCACAACGGACGGTAGAAGTTTCATGCGATAAAAGAAATAATGCTCCTGCAGTGATACTGTCCTCTTGAAGGGCAACAACCTCCCTTTCACCAGCTGTGATGTCCGCTTTGGGTTTCTGCAGAATACCTTTGACCCAACCTTCCACCAGGCTAATCCAGAAATTCAGAAGCCGGGTACTCTCGAGGACAAGCCGTGCACCTGTTCCCTCCCGCCCAACATAGGCAGGATCAAATAGGAAGGTCGTAAAGTGGCGCAAAACTGCAGGCGCATACCGTCCTTCAGCCATAAAGCGCCTCAGCGCCGCTCCCGCCGCTTCTCCGATCCGAGGCTCAACATGGATGATACCACGGATGAGTATATTGATAGCGTCCGTGAGCGGTAAAGAGGCGTGCAAGCAGCGCGGCCACGATTGCAAGCATGTCTGTAGCATAGATATCTGTGACACGAGATGATTGGGGTAGGCAAAGGATCCTTCGGGACGGCGACATATCACGATGTTATGGGACTCCTCATGGACCGAGTTAAACCGCGACAGCGACCATTGTTCATCAAAAATAGACATTTGACCCACAGACTGGCTTGCTGACCGCGCGATCGCGGTAATTACAGTTCCATACCTGTCAAGCAGCTCTTGGACTCCATGTCTCGATACCACTGCAGCCGGAAGGGCATCGGAAGATGAAGGATAGTCATCCCAAGATGGTACAGCAGTAAAATCGACACTGGACGGCCATGTAGGAGCTGACTCCTCGCGTTCGAAGGCGTTTAAGGTTAAGAGGATGGCCTGGGCCGATACAGCAATGCGTTCAGGAGCCAACATAGTCATGAGATTACTTATGGATGAGGAATTCACAACGGCTTCCTGAAGTAAATCCATGCAGAGTCCCAATCCATAGTCGAAATAACGCGACAAGATAAAATGCACAATGCAGATGAAAGGCTCAAGATGCTCCTCGTGATGAAAAATTGATGACCGTCCAGCAGGGAATATATGTTTAAGGAGGGAGTCCAGCTTGGTGGTGCTCGTCGTTAACGGCTCCTGGCATCGATACAGGTATGTCCAAACCAATCGAACGATTCCATTCAAGACAGGAATCCGATGAAACTTCTCCTGAATCAAGAGTCAGCAAGGAAAGCATCTAACGAATTAAATTCGAACCTTCATTTTTGACAGCCCATACTCAAAGCAAGCTGTCCAGTTGCGGAGGAAGTATTGATGAGGCGCAACACAAAGGCTGGTGACAGCCAATGGGTAGGCGATATGCCAATACCGCGGCTTACTCATCATCTCCTTAGCCCGAGGGTAGATCCTTTCGATTGCCTTCTCCCATTGTGGATGATTAACTTCGGCCTGCGCCGTCTTGAGGTCATGTTAGCGTGCGTCAGAACCAGCCAGGGAATAGGAAATACCTTTCCGATGGGGTGCAAGAGACGAGTCAACGTATCGGCGAAAGCGATCTTGAACCGAAGACCATGTGCATTTGCAAAGGACTTGGCTAATAACTCCAGAAACTCGGCTCCTTCCTCGAATGCCTCTGGAGGCCATACCTAGCTGACACATGAACACAAACAGACAGAGAACAGGATGGTTCTCACTCTCAGCTGAACGTGACGGAGCCCTTTCACTAAATGCTCATACTTCGTATCGAGGTCTTTCGCTACCTGACCATTGGCCACAGGTTCGAGCTCACAAAGAAACCGATCTGTGACGCTAACAAAGCTGGCAGAGAATTAGTTTGGATGCTAATGCAGTAACAACACCATGCTCACCGAACGTTTGCCAAGTGTCCGAGTAGTGTGGCATATAGTTCAGCATTAAGCCGATGATTAGCTGACTGTGCAAGGAGCTTCAAATCAGGTCTCTTGAACTGCTCAAACGTTGTTTCCTCCAAGGTAAATCCCAGCGTATCACCCAGCGCGTCTTTGGACAAAACGGACAAAACGGCAATCAGAGCGCGACACATGATATATATTGACGCCAGCGACTTTCGTTCATTCAGTAAGGTAGACAATTCTTGAACTCTCGCACCACGTGTCCACAAAGGAGATTGGCTAACATGATGCTTAAGTATGTCGGCGCTGACGTTTTCATTATGACTGCGTCTCCAGCGCATGATTGAGTCTATGACGGGTTTTGGATGTTTCTGAGCTATCTTTCCCAAAGAGCCCATAAGATCATCAAACTTGGGATCCAGCGAGGGACCCATGAAGTTCGACAATAAAGGTTCGTGGTCCTGAGGGCGCGTAAATGTCATATGTCCGACCAATTCGAAAAGAAAGTAAATACCAGTGTTTCGCGAAGGAACACGTTCATCTTTGCCTCAGCAAGAGTAGCGAACCGAATAAAGACTGCATGTAGAGCATAATCGGATGGCATCTTAGGACCCGACGACACCTTCTCATCTTCCTCCATCATTGAGGGCCCATCACTACTGAATATCTGAGCACCAAATGTGTCGGGCATACGAGGAACAGGAGGAGGAGAGGATGAGTAAGAGAATCCAGGAACATGATCACTCCCTGTGTCCGAGTTGTGGAATATAGACCCCGATTGAGAATGAAGAGATCTTGCAGTGGAATGCCCTCTTGCCCTTGATGGAGCCCGGGGACGTGATTCGCTAGATCCAGGTGTCGGAGGGCGAGGATGCGGCGGACTTGTAGCATTGAATGTCTTATTAGATGTCAAGGTAGAATGAGGCAAGGACGAAGTCGAGCGGTTAAAAGGGTTCTTGAGAATGGGATATGCTTGGTGGTCTAATGGAGGTAATGGCGGTACATCGGTGTTCTTCTTGAATGCATTTCTGATGGATGCAAAAGATGGTTTCTTTGAGAATGGGGAGCTTGCAGTTATGGAAGGTTGGGTCGTATGTGAGCTCTTGCCAGTCTGACGAACAGGTTGCGAACTAAAAGAATCCTCTGATGCCGCAGAATCGCCACGACTATGAAAGTAACTTCGGTCACTACGTTCTGGAAGTGCAATGGGGGTCATGATGGTTGGTGAATCTGGGCCTGAACCTGCATTTCCGAATGCACCAAAGCCATATCCTCCAGACCTGCCGAAGGGTATGGGAGTGGATTGAAAGTCACCATCATCAAAGTCTGTACGATTCAGAATTAAATTATTCTAGCAGGGTAGATGCATGGTTTCTAACCTGGAATTGTAATCTGTAATACGCCCTCTGGGCTCATGATTCACTGCAAAAGTAGGTCCCAAGGACAGCAATTAATGAGTTCTGAATCTTCACTGGGGAAGTCGTGAGGTGGAAACAACCAGGGTAACTTTACAATGGTAGGTGAGGCTCCACGCACTGAAAGGCTTGTACGTCCTGTCCGAGGCCCTGCCCGCTACGTTTGACGACCGTCAATAAGTGCGTTGAACCAATCTGATCCTGAACAAGGGCCAACAAGTTCGTGACCGTGAGAACTTTGCGCATATAGTTCAAGGCTACTCAACAGTTCGATTCAATTTATTAATGTTGCAGCCATCCCCAGGCGGTAAGATATAATCCATGTATTCTTCCTACTCATATACTTCCCGTCCCTCACCCATCTAGTACCTTCAGCTTTGTCGATTCGATATCATCCATATGTCGGTTTTCTTTTATTAACACCTTGTAGCAATCAAGATGTGAGGAATCTACACAACATTCAAATCTCTGAGCAGGTTAGGAGACAGGCCTGCAACGCGTTCTCTATGAAAATCTGCCGGTAGCACCTGGATCAACCCGCTAAGTCACGCGGACTTGCTGTGCCGATATAATGACTTCGTTACAGACCGTATCCAACTCCTTCGAATGGCTGATGTCGTCGAATCACGCGAGCACGCTTCAGACCCAGAGATCGGTCAAAAGCCTGACGGTATCAAAGCATATTGGGTATGAAAGAACCTGAGAAGTAAAAATGGCCTGCCTGGTCTGCTCACAGCACTTGATTCAAAAGTAACAGGGGTCAGACACCGAAGTTGCAATATTCATCTTCGAGAGGGAAGCGCTCAGAACAGCGGTGCAAATTTAGCCATCAGTTTTGCCCTTGGTACCTTTGCCACTACTACCATTCCTTACGTCCTATCTGCTGCCGGACAGTTTGATGTGTTCGTCACCCGAGCTTAATGCGTCCACATAGGCATGGTGCTCTGTACCCATCGTTCTGTTTTATTTGCTGCATCGACACAGCTGACTTCGTGTACCCTTACCTTGTTGAGCCGTATCCACCCTAGCTATGCATCCGTTTCTGTATTAAAAGATGGTAGACGGAGTCTACAGCCCCATTCTCCGTATCCCGGATCGTTCGGAGTCTAACAAGTAATTTCGTTTATCTGATGTATGTAATACTCGATGGCACGGTTGAATTGGTTCATCCCATGACCAGATAGTGCTCAAGAGGTTATAATTAGGGTCCTATCAAACACCGATATGACCTCACAATTCAATAGTACTCATATTTAGGTCGACTGACACCAAGCTGATCAGATAATCCCCATGACTAAGTCCTATGATGAAATACCTGAATCTCTCATCGAATGGGTCAAGAAACAGCACATGTTTTGGGTGGCCTCAGCTCCTCTGGGTCCTGGTGGACACATCAATGTCTCTCCCAAGGGCACAGCAGATTGTTTCCATGTGGTGAACTCTCAGCGAGTTTGGTACCAGGATTTAACTGGAAGTGGTGAGTGTCTCATTGTTGAATAATTTTTATCTTATTCGACTGTGGGGTTAAAGGTGTGGAAACTATATCTCATATCAGAGAGAACGGTCGCATAACGATTCTGTTTCACTCCTTCGAGGGACCTCCTAGAATCTTGAGGTTGTATGGGATAGGTACGTGATAAGATTACTTCCTTTGTGTCACTTACATTCTAACGTTTAGTATAGGGAGTGTATATGAATTTGGCACGCAAGAGTATGAATCTCTTATTACTCCTGAGACTCGTAAACCGGGGTCTCGTGCGGCTATCGTCATCGATGTATACCAGTGTCAAACGGTAGTATTTCTGATCTAGCCTGTTTTTGAAATCGGGTCTAATCATTCCGGTAGTCATGTGGATACGCTGTTCCAATCTATGACTTTGTTACGCACCGTACTCAACTCCTCCGATGGCTCGACACGAGAGAGTCATGCGATCGCGCTACTGCCTCCACAGAGATTAATCCGAAGGGCCTTAAAGCATACTGGAAGCTAAAGAACCTCTCAAGCATGGATGGTCTCCCTGGTCTGCTAACAGCACCTAACTCCGAAGCAACGTGTCTCAGCGTTTTTGACAAGGCAGGTCCAAGGCCGAAGATGAGCCGGTTGTCTTCCGAGGATGCGCACGTCCTGAGAACCGGCGCAACTTTGGCAGTTGGTTTTGCAATCGGGGCATTGGTAGCTACTGTTTTTCCTCGTATCTTATCTGTTACTGGAAACTTTAGTACCCGGGCCTAGTATGTGGCAATAGTATGGATAGTATTTCTACTTTATTCCCGTGTTGGAACAGCTCGCAGTAGTATACCTTTTGAACGGTTGGACCACCTTGTGCACTTTAGCTATGCAATTCCGAGCCGTTGTATGTCTGTTCACGTTTTCTTAGCAGGACAGAGAAAGCACCACACAAGGATTTAAAATATCCTACCTAAATTCCAAACCACGACATGGCAATCATTTCCCGCATAATAACAAGGAAGTAGCTGAACCGAAAGACGAAATAGGACCTCGAAGGACAAAGAATGTTACCCTCAGGCGGGTACCGATAGTCCATGTGAGAAGTATCGGAATAGCCGTTATATAGTATACAACAACAATGGCGGGCGGGGCCTGTCTTTCATGTGAGGAGCGTCAATCCTGCTCGAAGATAATAGATTAAAACTTACCAGGAAAGACCAATAGCTAACATCGAGCTCGCAACCTATCTGACGTCAATTGTAATCAAGTTGACGCATCTTTTCTTGACTTGCCTCCCAGAAAGCGATATAACTGGCATCGGAAAACCAGTATGATACCTGAAATATATCTGCGTTAATTTGAACTGACCGGCAACTGGCCTCTGTCACGAACATAACATAACTCCATGAACTAAATGGTACTGGTCAGACGTGTTGAGAGATAACAGTAAGGGATAATGCTTACCTCCATGTTCGAAAGCGCAGATGCATGAGTCCATGTCATAATTGCTCCATACTATTGTCTATCGCAAACGCTGTGCTCTCGAGCTCAAGCCCCCATGTTGAGAGCTTCAACCACGAGATGATCATAAAAGTGATGGCGTCTGAGACAACACATCTCTGAACAGGTATATACTGTGGACACTGGCATATATATGTGCAGAGATGTTTGTGTCTGAACTTCCCTCATATATAAGCTGAGCCAACGAGCTCATGCAATGGTTGGTATAGAGCGCCAGCAGTGCGCACTGCAAAGCGTCAATGAAAAACAGTAATGAAGGGGAGATATTAACTCGGAGCAAGCATGTGAGTGGCGCTGATATCGTACCTTGGTGATGGCTGCAACATTCAGAATATCAGAGATTTGGCCGGTCTGGGACAACGTCTGGGCCAAAGTCTGGGACACGACGGCAGTCAGCGGCACTCCCAGCAGAGTTTAAACACCGCTCGATGTTTCGAACAGCCATGCCAATCAATCCCGCCAACGCGCCCGCCGCCGCCTAACTTCCCGCCAATATTATTGATGTTCATGCTCCGCCTCAACTCTCCCCTCCTCAATTCTCCCCACCCATCTCCCTGCCCGCCCACCTCCCCGCCTGCCCATCTCCTTGCCCGGTCGCTGCCCATTTTATTTCGCGCCCGTTAAAATGTGTTTGAAGTAAGTCCTTGGCGCTGTTGCAGACCGTGAGCAAGCGTGAGAAACAGTGACGGATACAGAAACCTTTACACTCCGCTTGGAGGTGCCGATGGGCCTGCCATGTCCCAGACTTTGTCCAAGACTTTAGCCCGTACTTCGTCCCAAACCGGCCATTTCAGAGATGTCCTCGTCCAGTTGAACTCTACGACATGAATGAGGAAGTTCAGTAAGCAAGAAAACATGTACGTTCCGAGCGGATCGTGAGCCTGTGAACGTTGACGCACGCGAAAAGGGCCTTTGTAAGCGCCCTTGTGGAGATCCTCATTCTCGTGCTTCTCTACGAGAATGGACAGGTCCGTGCGCATGCACTCAAATATCTCTTCCGCTTTGAAGATTCGCATTCTGGTTTCACTCTCTTCCTCTTCGCATTCCCCTTCCGTGCGACGCCTTACGTTTTTAGACCACCCTCCCACCTCCCAGATATTTAATATTCCAGTGTTTTTTTGGTTTGGTATTGCTTCTCCTTCAGACCCAACGTCTGCTCTCGATACTAAATCAATTAGCGCTCCGAAGGGCTGTTCTCTCTGCTCCGAATTCATTTAGATTTTGTCTCGGACAACGCGTCTTTGAGCATAACGAGCTCCACAGACTCAGCTCCTTTTTATTGACACCGAGCAAAAATCTGTCGCCGCCAATCAAAACCAGCCCTTCCCACACAAAAACCAAATCTTCTAACTCTACATTTGAGCACACGAAGATTTGTTTCAAGTTTCCTCGCAGAATCCGATTTCGCAATTCAGCCAAACTTCTGACTTCACAACACGATCTAAGTGTCTACCCTCACCTCTTGCTCTCAAAGATGGACCTTTCGTTCTCCTCAACGTTCTCAATCTTTGCCATCTCTCCAACTTCACGCTAACATACAAAGGCTGCTAACAATATTAGGGCCGATAAGGCCAACGGGCGGATCTCGCGACCAACCACCTCAGAGGGGGTATGGCATCGCAGGTGGCGAAATTGCACTCGAAAAAACCCGAACATGCTATATCATATGTTGATTATCAGTTGGTTTGTCGCTGAAAACAGGCGAGGGTTTCACTGCGGTCAGGGGAACTACTCCGACGAGACTTAGCATCGATAACAAGTAGAACACTGTCCGTCATGTGCGCGTCCACCAAAATCGCCAATTGCTTAATCATACAACATTTCATATAGTTCCACCTCCTTAGTGACCTCCACGGACATGCTATCAACCGATCAAGAAACTGCTACATCTTCATATTGCTTGGACTTCAGGTATTGCTGAATACGAAAATATCAGCGGGACTGCGACAACTGCACTAGATATCACATACGCAGGCGGTGCTGTAAAACAATTTCAGTAATTGCCTTGATCAAGTCTGCCTTCTTCTGAGAGTGTTTGGCCGACCCCACTATCCACCGAGGGGAGCCTGCTTCATATGTGTGGATGGCAGAGCTCAGAGCTTCCCTGACAGCAGCTGCATTGGGAGACGCCATGTACTGCTGTAGAGCAACACGAAGAGGGTCAACGGGATCCTGCTGAGGATAGCGTCGGAGTTCCAGAAGATGAAAAACGTTTTCAAAGATAATAACAGCAGCTTATGATGAATAATCAGCAGACTTATTGCAATGTGGCATAAGATCTCACCAGAACCGAGCTGCGCAATCTTCTCCAATGTTGACGACTCAGAGGACTAGAAAACCTGTGGGATGAGAATGAGGTGGACGAGCTGTGAGTAATGGGACATGCCAAAAGTCGTAATGTGGACCACATCTCCTCATCTTTGGAGTGGTAAGTCTGATAAATGATAATCAAAAGACACAAATGGTCGAGGATAAGTCTACTTGCATACTGTCATCATCAACATATCAGTGCTTCAGCTCGAGAGAGAATCAACGCACTCACAACCTGTCGGGGGGACCAGGGATGGGTTGGGTCAGTGAGGCCCGAGCTCGAGAGAGCATCGACACACTCACAGCCTGTCAAGGGATCAGGGACGGGTTCGGTCAGCGAGGCTCGAGCTCGACAGAGCATCGACACACTCACATCCTGTCAAGGGATCAGGGATGGGTTCGGTCAGCGAGGCTCGAGCTCGACAGAGCATTAACACACTCACTCTCTGTCAAGGGATCAGGGGACGGGTTCGGTCAGCGAGGCTCGAGCTCGACAGAGCATCGACACACTCACTTTCTGTCAAGGGATCAGGGACGGGTTCGGTCAGCGAGGCTCAAGCTCGACAGAGCATCGACACACTCACCCACTGTCAAGGGATCAGGGACGGGTTCGGTCAGCGAGGCTCGAGCTCGACAGAGCATCGACACACTCACCCACTGTCAAGGGATCAGGGACGGGATCGTTCAGCGAGGCTCGAGCTCGACAGAGAACCAACACACTCACTTCCTGTCAAGGGATCAGGGGACGGGTTCGGTCAGCAAGGCTCGAGCTCGACAGAGCATCGACACACTCACAGCCTGTCAAGGGATCAGGGATGGGTTCGGTCAGCGAGGCTCGAGCTCGACAGAGCATCGACACACTCACTCTCTGTCAAAGGATCAGGGACGGGTTCGGTCAGCGAGGCTCGAGCTCGACAGAGCATCGACACACTCACAGCCTGTCAAAGGATCAGGGAGGGGTTCGGTCAGCGAGGCTCAAGCTCGACAGAGCATCGACACACTCACATACTGTCAAGGGATCAGGGACGGGTTCCGTCAGCGAGGCTCGAGCTCGACAGATCATCGACACACTCACATCCTGTCAAGGGATCAGGGGACGGGTTCTGTCAGAGAGGCTCGAGCTCGACAGAGCATCGACACACTCACAGCCTGTCAAGGGATCAGGGGCGGGTTTGGTCAGCGAGGCTCGAGCTCGACAGAGCATCGACACACTCACTTCCTGTCAAGGGATCAGGGACGGGTTCGGTCAGCGAGGCTCGAGCTCGACAGAGCATCGACACACTCACAGCCTGTCAAGGGATCAGGGACGGGTTCGGTCAGCGAGGCTCGAGCTCGACAGATCATCGACACACTCACATACTGTGAAGGGATCAGGGACGGGATCGGTCAGCGAGGTTCGAGCTCGACAGAGCATCGACACACTCACATACTGTCAAGGGATCAGGGACGGGTTCGGTCAGCGAGGCTCGAGCTCGACAGAGAACCAACACACTCACATCCTGTCAATGGATCAGGGACCGGTTCGGTCAGCGAGGCTCGAGCTCGACAGAGCATCACTTACATCCTGTGAAGGGATCAGGGACGGGTTCGGTCAGCGAGGCTCGAGCTCGACAGAGCATCGACACACTCACATACTGTCAAGGGATCAGGGACGGGATCGGTCAGCGAGGCTCGAGCTCGACAGAGCATCGACACACTCACATACTGTCAAGGGATCAGGGGCGGGTTGGGTCAGCGAGGCTCGAGCTCGACAGAGCATCAACACACTCACTCCCTGTCAAGGGATCAGGGACGGGTTCGGTCAGCGAGACTCGAGCTCGACAGAGAACCAACACACTCACTTCCTGTCAAGGGATCAGGGCCGTGGTCTGTCAGCAAGGCTTTAGCTCGACAGAGCATCAACACACTCACAGCCTGTCAAGGGATCAGGGCCGTGGTCTGTCAGCAAGGCTTGAGCTCAATAGAACATCGACACTCACTGTCTGTCAATGTGTCAACAATGTCTTAGGTCAGTATGCTAGCAGAGATGATCAGACGTACTATCTACAAGTAACCGTCAAATATTAATAAGTGCAGATTTCCAAAATTCCTACAATCTCACTGCAGTTCGTGGAAACCATTTACCCAAATCGTCTATGATCTGACTATCGGATTTCCCAAATTTGGGCGATAAGATTGCCTGGGTAGAGTCGAGATGCAGTACAAGTGACCTCGATACACAATGAGCCATCTCTTGTCATAGATAACTAAGATTTGGAGAGTTACCTTTCGACTGCATATCTCATGCATAACTCCAAGATCGTCCGCTGAGTTGAGACAAACAGTTGTTTGAGTGTGTCGTCATTCAAAATTTCAGCCGTGCGTTCGATAAGGGGCCCGCAGTCTGCACCATCCTTGTCCATATCTATATGTTCCAAAGCGAGGATAAGTAGCTAATTGATGGCAGCTCGAGAATTAGTTGAATTACCAGGCAGGCATATGTGACATTTTGGAGGACGTTGGTTGCCCTTGTGGTTGTACAAAAGCTTTAGCTGTGGCCCATTGGCAAATGCTTCTTTGGCATGCTGTGGGGCTAGCGCTTTAGCATCCTTTCTCGATACTCCCTTACTTCTTAGTTCTGCAAATCCACCATCATAGAGAGCGTCGAATTTAGTGAACAACACTATTACTGGAACTGAGAACTGTTCATCAGTCGATAATAAACAATGACAGATCAAAAACTTACTGCTTCCAGTGTCACACTGAGAGAAAAACTTGACTTCCGCTTCCGTGAAAGACCTGCTGTCTTCATCCATCGGAATGCAGTACCTATGCCAGAGATGTGAGATAGCGCACGCCAAAAAAATGACCAAGTACCATATGACATGAATTCGATCATTCAAACTTCTCTCCTTAGAACGGCTTGCGATAAAAGCCTTCGCCTTGTCGAATTCGAATTGTCCCCCTGCCTCAAACCCGCGTGAATCGTGAAAGACGAATCCTGGATTGTTTCGAAAAATCATCTCATCCTCGATATCGTGCATCCCACGCTAAAGACTCCTTAAGTGATGTTACCAACCATCAAGAACATGCCTTACCTCTCTGGATGCCATCAACACAGCGGGATCGATCTGATTTCCAATGTAATGTGCATCGGTTAACCATCATCATCCTAGTCACTACTGGTATCATGAACTGCACCTTCTCCCCAGCGCTGTTATATATTTCTGGGTTCTCCCGTGTCTTGCAAACCCTCTGAAGGATAGTGGTTTTTCCTGCATTAGCTCTTCCTATGATGAGGATTCGGAAACGCTTGATTGCCTTTCTCAACTCTGAAGGATCCATGATGGAGGAAGGGTAACAGTGTGTGAATTCTTTGAGCGCCCGAGCCACAATAATGCAAATGATAAGGAACATCTTCCTTCCGAGTCTCCGCGATTGCTGCGAGTACGGCAGACCAGCTTCATACGGTCCTCCGCCGACTTGATTGCAGTACTCATCTAACCGCCTGCACAAAGTATAACCTAACGACTTGTCACTTAGCTGGAATTCAGGAGTCAGGAGTGCTGGTTTCAAGTTGGGCCAAATGTTACGATAGGCCCGGTATGCGGACAGACACGAAAGACAGTGGGCGGGGGCGGGAAGAATGGGATGTTCTTAACAGTAAAGCTAGAAGACAAGTCCCAGCGTCGTGAAGAGAACCGCTATATTGATTATACCTAGAAGACAAGTCTATAGACGAGACACGGTGAGAAAGAGACGGCGTGCAAACAGAACGTGATACATACCTCAGCGTCGTGAAGAGAACCGCTGAGGTATAGCTAGGTGACGAGCTTATAAGGTATGATACGAAGTCCGATATTAAAAGACGAATAAGGAAATACGATATGAGCGATGTCACGACGATGACGATGTTGAAATCTCAACAGATGTTAATGCAGACTTGCGTCGGAGCATATTCCAATATTATTGGCGCGGTACGAGAACGAGAAGGCAGATGTCTCGCATACATACTGAAAGGTCCAAGTCCCCGTGTTCTTTCAGTAAGTACTGCATTTGATAAGCTAATTGTGGGGACACGCTAGCCCTCTAAATTATGGTATTACTACCAGTTGCCTAGATAGTCTCTAGTCAGATGACCTGCAAACCGTCAACAAAAGAATACCTCTAGTATTACGCTCTCTTAACCATCATCAACGCCAATGGCCATTCAATGTCTACTTCATCATGTCCTTCCACGGTTCTCCCATCCTCCCGCTCGGCACCCTCCTTAAGATCCTTCCAGAACCTCACTGCAATATCTCCACGCGGGTTTTCCGCATCCGTGGGATTGCGCTGACGGAACCTGTGCAATGGGCTCCGTGTATTGAGGTAAGATAGCAGGTCATCTTCTTGCGCATGATCACGGAGCGTGAGGAAGGGGGGATGGGTAGTGGTCGCCTGCAATACATTAGCAAGGTGGTGTCGTATGATGATAGGTGCAAGACAGACCTGTGAAGAACACTCTCGAAATCACTGAACGCGCTGCTTACAACTTCATTGCCATCTGGCACCTTAACCAGGTGGTTTTCCAGAATCGAACGGCTGGGTTGCTGCCAGTACGGGCCAATGCTGTGCAGTGGGTCAACACCTTGGCTATAGGTTTTAATTTTCTGTGTGAGTGACGGATAGCGAGTGAAGCGGAACTCAGAGTAAATCTAAGTCAGGCGAATGTTAAGAGTGATCGAACAAGTAATGACTCGGAGATGGGAATACATACCCAGAATGCGGCAAACCGGCCATTTCAGAGATGTCCTCGCAACATCAGACTCGGACTCGGGGGGGCCGGGGCTCTGAATTGTGAATGCCGTGAGCCGCCGGGTGTCCGGACTCCGGACTTTGTTGGCTCAGGGTCCGACTAAGCAGAACCGACTGATGCCTTAACAAGGTACCAGAAACCAAAAGCTGTTACCATCTAGCTCCCTAGTAACTACTGCAAGTCGTGTCACCAAGTTAGTTCTATCCATGACCAAGTTCTATAATGAGATACCTGAAAATCTCATTGAATGGATCAAGAAACAGCACATGTTTTGGGTGGCTTCGGCTCCCATGAGTGCTGACGGTCATGTCAATGTCTCGCCCAAGGGCACGGCGGATAGTTTCCACGTCATGAACTCTCGCCGAGTTTGGTATCAGGATTTGAGTGGGAGCGGTGAGTATCACATAAATCAACTTACGTGCTACTAGTTAATTGTGCGAATAAGGAGTGGAAACGATCTCCCATATCAGGGAGAATGGTCGGGTTACGATCCTATTCAATGCCTTCGAAGGGCCTCCTAGGATTGTGAGATTGTTCGGAACAGGTACTTACTAGCAGTGGGTCCTTTGCCTTACTTCAATTACACTCTGACATCTGAGTGTAGGAACTGTATACGAATATGGCACAGAAGAGTACGAATCTCTTATTTCTCCTGAGACTCGGAAGCCGGGTTCTCGTGCAGCTATCGTCATCGATGTGTATCAATGTCAAACGGTATCCTATCTTTTATCTGCTCCAGTCTCTTTTGATCTAACAGTTCCGCCAAGTCATGTGGATTTGCTGTTCCAATCTATGACTTCGTTACACATCGCACCCAACTCCTCCGAATGGCCGATATCGTCGAGTCACGCGACCGCGCTTCAGACCCAGAGATCCATCAAAAGCCTGACGGTATTAAAGCATATTGGGTACGGAAGAACTTGAGAAGCATAGATGGCTTGCCCGGTTTACTCACAGCACCTGATTCCAAAGTAACGCCTGTCAATAACTTTGACAGGGAAGGTCAAAGACCGAAGTTGCAATATTCATCTTCAAGAGAGGGAAGCGCCCAGAGTAACGGCACAAATTTAGTCATTAGTTTTGCCCTTGGTGCCTTGGTCGCTACTACCCTTCCTTACATCCTCTCTGCTACCGGAAAGTTTGATATGTTTACTACCCGAGCTTAATGCGTGCCCATATGCATAGCGCTCCTTACCTTCCATGTATGTACCCGTTATTCTATTTTATTTGCTGCGTTGACATAACTGGCTTCGTGTACCCTTGACCTTGTTAAGCAATATTCAGCCTAGCTATGCATGCGTTTCTGTATTAAAAGATGGTGGACGGAGTCTACTGCCCCATCTTCCGTATCTCGGATTATTCGGACATCGACTCGTCGGATCATTCGGAGTCTAACAATTAGTCTCTTCTATCCGATGTACTCGACGAGTCACGACACGATTGAAATTGATCAATCCCATGACCGGATCCATGATCAAGAGGTTATAATTAGGGTCTTATCAAACACCGATATGACTTGCGCAATTCCATAGTATTCATATTTAAGTCAACTGCCACCAAGCTGATCAGATAATCCTCATGGCCAAGTACTATGATGAAATACCTGAATCTCTCATCGAATGGGTCAAGAAACAGCACATGTTTTGGGTGGCCTCAGCTCCTCTGGGTCCTGGTGGACACGTCAATGTCTCCCCCAAGGGCACAGCGGATTGTTTCCACGTGGTGAACTCTCAGCGAGTTTGGTACCAGGATTTGAGTGGAAGTGGTGAGTGTCTCATTGTTGAATGATTTTTATCTCATTCGACTGTGGGGTTGAAGGTGTAGAAACTATATCTCATATCAGAGAGAACGGTCGCATAACGATTCTGTTTCACTCCTTCGAGGGACCTCCTAGGATTTTGAGGTTGTATGGAATAGGTACACGATAAAACTATCTCCCCTCGTGTCACTTACATTCTAACGTTTAGTGTACTAGGGACTGTATACGAATTTGGCACGCAAGAGTACGAATCTCTTATTACTCCTGAGACTCGTAAACCGGGGTCTCGTGCGGCTATCGTCATCGACGTATACCTGTGTCAAACGGTAGTTTCTCTGATCTAGCCTGTTTTTGAAGTCGGGTCTAACCATTCCGGTAGTCATGTGGATACGCTGTTCCAATCTATAACTTTGTTACGCATCGCACTCAACTCCTCCGGACGTTCAATATGAAAGAGTCATGCGACCACGCTGCTGCTTCCACAGAGATTAATCCGAAGGGCCTTAGAGCATACTGGAAGCTAAAGAACCTCTCAAGCGTGGATGGTCTTCCTGGTCTGCTCACAGCACCTGACTCCAAAGCAACATTCCTCAGCGTTTTTGACAAGGAAGGTCCAAGACCGAAGTTGAGTCGGTTGTCTTCCGAGGATGTGGACGTCCTGAGAACCGGCGCAACTTTGGCGGTTGGTTTTGCAATCGGTGCATTGGTAGCTACTGCCCTTCCTCGCATCCTATCTGTCACGGGAAACTTTAGTATCCGAGCCTAGTGTGTGGCAATACTAAATTGTATGAATACCATTTCTACTTCATTTCCCTGTGTTAGAACAACCCGCAGTTGCATACCTTTGGGATAGTTAGATCCTCCAGCTATGCATTGCGATGATGTCAGAAAAATTCTTTCTATTCATGGAAGCCATGATAAGTACTCCCAGTCCCATCGGCTCCATACACAGCCTCAGGAGTCACGTTACCCTTGTCTAATTTCTCCACATCTTCGTCCGTACAATCACACGAGGTCGAAGGCGGTATCACATCGTCGGGTAAGACAGCCTTCTCTACATATGTGCCCCGAGCGGGGAACAGCGTCGAGAGGACGTAATAAACGACGAATGCTGACCAGAACTATACAGAAAGGGGGAAGTGACAATGAGTCGCGTGGGTGAATGTAATTAGTGCACGCACTCCAAATATCCACCCAATGGCAAATAAGTTATGGATACCTCCAACGTCGATGGACGGTTCAATAGAGTGAATGAGCCCAGGCATAGCTGGTACAATGCAAATCACGAGTGTTACCAAAGCACGCCAGTTCTATCCATGAGCCTCAGCCACGTGGAAAACGATGCTAGTCAATGAAATGAACTCACCACCCCCAATGTATAACGGTACCGACCATCAACTTGGTACATCGCTGGGACGTCAATTTTGCCCTGATGGATTAGCCAGTACTAACAGAACTTCATTCAGTCCAGTGTACGCAGATGATAATTAGTTTACTCACATCGGCAATCATGATTCCAACGAATGGTCCGATGAAAATAGTGTAGCCACTCAGGAATGACAGAAACCCGGATGCTCTACACACGAATGAACAACAGAAGAGGATAACATATCGAATCAACAAACTTTGCCAGAACTTCCCAAGGACAGAACGCCCATCCACCAATGAATGCACATATCACTTGACCACGTCGTATATTGATGTATTTCGGAAAGCAGACTGTGAGGTCGTTAGCAGCAACAAGGGCATTAGCGCTAATATTAGTCCCAATGGTCGTCAGCAGAAATGCGAACGAGGCAAAGAACGCTGCTGCTCGGTTGTCCCATTGGTTAATCAGCTGTAGGGGATCCCAAAGGGCCGAACCATAGAGGACGATTCCTGCACTCGTCACGGCCAGTCCAGCGAACGAACAAAGCGTGAATGCTACTGGAATGATGATAGCCTGTGAATATTGCCTATTGTTTGATACGAGTCAGGAATGTTTCATGCACCCCAACCGAAACGAACTAACGCTCTCTCGTGCGTGGCATAACGCTGTTTGAAGATCAATACAATGGTTTCAAGGATGTGATTTGATCACAAACCGTAAAATCGGCTATGTTGACGGCATAACCACAATAAAGGCTCAGCGCACTATTGAGTGCTGTCAGCCAAGCCCAGGAGAGGTCAGAGCCTTGCAACACAGCGTGCTGAGAAAACAGTCCGACTGAAGGAGGAACCTTTATAAACGCCCAAATGACCATAGCAAGCCAGGCAAATGGGACAATCACACCCTTCACCATGAAGAGATACCGGATTTTCTGGGGAGACAGCAGCATGAAGGGAAATTGGAGGAGCCAGTAAAAAAGGTAGCACATCATGCCTGACCACGTTGATCATGATCAGCAAAGTACGTACGCTCGGGCAATGAGCACTTGCCGACGCTGGTGGTGTTTGACGAAGCCGGTATGTGATTCGGGATATTGGCAATAGACGGCCATATGGCCTTCAGCATCTGAAAGATTATGCTAGTGAGATATGCTGTTCTTCTCGGGGAAGTAACGTACCTGATAGATACATTCAGAGCCATTGTATGTCTATTCATGTTTTGTTAGCACAACAGAGAGAGCACCACACATGGATTAAAATGCCCTACCTGAATTCCAAACCAGGACATGGCGATTATTCCCCGTGTAATAACAGGGAAGTAGCTGAACCAAAATCCGAAAGACGACCTGCTAAGGACCGAGAAGGGAACCCTCAGGCGGGTACCAATAGTCCCGGTGAGAAGTATCGGAACAGCCGTTATACAGTATGCAACAACAATGGCAGGCAAGGCCTGTCTCCTATGTTCAGAGCGTCAATCCTGCTCGGAAGATAATGATAATACAAGAAAATTTACCAGGAAAGACCAATAGCTAACATCGAGCTCGCAACCTATCTGACGTCAATCGCAACTAGGTTAACGCATTATTTTTGGACTCGCCTCCCAGACAGCGATATTACTAGCGTCAGAAAACCAGTATGATACCTGAAAGACATCGGTGTTAATTCGAACTGTCCGGCAACTGGCCTCTGTCACGAACATAACTCCATGAACTAAATAGTTTTGGTCAGACGTGTTGAGAAATAACAGCAAGGGATAATATGCTCACCTCCATGTTCGAAAGCGCAGAGGCGTGGGGTCCATATCATGATTACTCCATCTATTGTCTGTCGCAAACGCTGTGCTCTCAAGCTCAAGCTCCCATGTCGAGAGCTTCAACCATGAAATAGTCATCAGAGCTAATGGCGATGGTGTCTGAAACAACCTATCTCTGAACAGATATATCCTGTGGACACTGGAGGATATAGTCTATCCAGAGATATTTGTGTCTTGATAAGAACGCTTTGCATCACAAGGGCGGGAGGTATTTTCGTTCGTCGGCTTTGACGAAAGTAATAACAGTCCTTGTCAGTGTGAGAGTCGCCAGTGGGGAACAGATACTGAGGTAGGTGCACTCATGTTAGTATTGCGATGTGCCCAGAGCTTTCTGAATTTCATGATCAAGGTTTTATGCAGGGTCGAAAAGCTACTAGTCACGTCATTTAAGCTTGCCAAGGGTCTGCAAGCCTGCTTGGCGGGCCGCGGCCCAAGTGGGGTTTATCAACGTTTGAAGAAACATGATGGGGAGCCGCAGATAAGATAACGAAGTCACGTTAGCATGCTTCGCTCATGACACCGCCGAGAATAATATGCAGATATCTGATAATGGTAACTCTATCAGCAATGGGTCTACGATACAAAGCAGTGCTGCGATAGTCGTCAAGTAAGCAATACATGGCAAAAGAGACCGAAAAATTGCAAGGAGAGACAGCAATGCAGGATTCCATAGCGAGTGTGGTAACTAGACATGAGAACGGGGGTAAGACCGAGGATACGCGAAAACCCGAGAAATATGAGATCGACTGGCGATCATCAAGAAACAGGGAAGACGTTTGGGGCGGACAAGAAAGGAATCATGGGGCCACGTTATGCTTAGGAGTAAGGTCCCGGAACAAGTAGGTCGTAGTGCAATGAAAGAATCTGGCGGGTATCCGGGTATCACCGTAACACGTTCAGCCTCTGAGCTAACTTTTGAATCAAATCCTCATCAACACCAAACTCCCGGGCGATGTCGTTGTATGGGTTGAGAGTAGGAACAGTGCTGTGAGGGCTAGGAACGGAAAAAGTGGCGTATGGACTAGGGGCGAGGTTATCGTTGTCACGGATGAAGACGCCGCTGTCAGTGCGGAAGTGCCCGCCAGGCAGTTGGAAAGCAGGGACAAACGGCGGAATAGAAGGTCTCGCTAGGCTGGAAAGCATCTGGGCTTGTTGTGGTGCAAAGGCTGCGTGTAATAGCGCTTAGTAGTAGTTCCAAAAATATCGGCGAAACAGTACCTTGACAAGTTACTGCAGTTTGAAGAAGTTCATCCAACAAACGGGATCCTTCCGTTATCGCATTCCCCACCCCTGTCATGAGAAGACCCAACGCCGCTACAGGATGTCAGATCACAGCTGATCAAGTTATATGAAGAACTTACAGTAAGTCAAATCTATATGAAAAGGACATTAGAATACTACTTCAAGGATCGCCAGGATGGAAAAAAAAACTTACTGAACAGGTTGTCTCGGAGGCTGTTGGTCCAGAATACCATACCATCGACGTTCACAGGGAACTTGGATAGGATGCTAATAAGGAAATGGAAGGGAAGAGAGGGGACTTTCAGGAAATGCGACTATCAAAAAGCCTCGGTGAGCAACATAACGAGCGAAACCAAAATAACATACATCAGGTGACTGCACAAGATGCAACAAGGCCTTGAGTTCCCCTTCGGTCATGATGCCCATCTCGAGCGCCCCCCTGATCTGATCATTCCTCATGCCAGTGAGTGATGGTCTGGAGCCCTCGAAGCCACCTTTCCATGTCGGGAACAGCTGCCAAATATTTTGTCAGATTTACAGAGATTTTATATCACGATGATCATACAGAGCGCATCAGCTCTTCCTGCGAGCTGCGAGTGACGGTGACCCCCCGCGCACGTTTGCCTTTGCCAAGGACAGAGTTTTGCACCCCACGCAAAGCAGCCCTCGCGAACTCCTCCGTGCCAAATTCTACAAATGCATGACTGAGGGTTTTGCCCCGAGGATCCAATAGAACATGCACTCGGACGACAGGCTGCTTGAGCCAGGCCATGATAGCTGGCGGAGTTATATCCTGCGACAAATCAGATGCGCCACAAAACCGGAAGTATGGACCCACCCAAGGCACATTGTCAACGCGAAGAACCACGTTCTCGACTCTTTGTTGCTTAGGGGCTGGGGTAAAGTTGGGAGGGGACAAGTCACGCTGAAAGTGGACGCCGAGTTGGTCCATGTGTGGCGCAAAAGCTATGGGCTCAAAGCTGGGTAGGAGAGGTCTGTTGGCTCTGACGGAGCGGCGTTGCAAAGGAGAAGAATTGGCATCAAGTGTAGTAAAAGTGGATGGAAAATTAAAATGCTGGGGTGAGGATGAGATCATTGAGTTGTCATCAAATGGGCGGTTTTGGAGTTGGAAATCTATGACGGACTCCTTGCAAACAGCGCACTGCATCGCTTTTTCGCCGACGATATTGAGGGCGCTTGTGAGGCATCCTGAACACAGAGGGTGTTCGCACGGCTTGAGGATCGCAAACCGACCCCCGTCACGACCGCAGACAGAGCAAGCCGTTGACGAGGTGACGGTGGCGTTCGACTTCATATTTGCTTGGAAAAACGACTCGCCGAAATGTTGCGGAACACACTCTGTAATCGTCGAAAGACCGGAGCCAAAAAATGGATCGTGCAAAGAGAAAGATTCAGCTGAAGGGAATGACTGAGGGTATGGTTCAAAAGCGTTCTCGTCGATGTCGAAGAGTTCAGTGGACATCTACATATAGAAAGCAGTGTGCCGTATCAGCTAATCAATGGATACGGATCAGTGAGAAACGAGTCACTAACTTGACCAAATGAAGGCCGTCGTCGCGTGTGCGCGGGATCAGTCAAGCTTCCTTTGAATTTTAACTGGCTGACGTTTGTTGGTTTTGGTGGCGGTGTATTCAGCACTCCGAGAGCGCGGCGAGCGGGAGTTCTGAGAGCATAAGGTGAAAGCGGCGTGCGAGGTGGTGCTGTACTGGAGATTGTCCGAGACCGCCGATGAATGGCAAGAAACGGAGGGGGGAGAAGTGCTGTATAAGAGATTATCAGTAATCTTCAAATGCAGTATTTTATGGCAGTGACACACCTTCCTCGGTTACGAAACCTGTACAATTCATATCGGAATGGGTCAAATCGCTGGCTAAATGCGCATATATGCGTAGTTCAATCCAATTTAGTCCACGGAGCAGCGCAGTCGGACAGCAATAACAACCAAAGTTTCATAACGATAATGTAGTTGCATGAGTCACATGCAGCAATTAACCGATGTATGCGCACCTTCATCATCGCCATAATTAGAGTCGTCTGCACTCGAGACCTTGATGCCGTTGTCAATGGCACGTGAGCGCCAATTCTCAGCAATATCTGCTAGACTTTTGTCCACCAAAATTGCATCATTTTCGGCAGAAGGTGATGCTGCGTAACGCTTATTAAAACTAGAAGCTGATCCTGGGGTGGTTATGGTTGAACTTGATGCAGTGGAGAATGAACGGAGGCTCAATGGTGTGTATGGTGTTGAGTAGGTGCTTGCGGGGGTGACTGGCGATCGATACGAAGCCTTTTGAGGGCGGGCTAAACGCTGAGGAGTTACTGGTGCTGCAAATGGTCTCTCTGATCGGCTCAGACGAGTATAAGCAGGTGAGGTGGGGGCGGAAGCGGGTACAGTTGGAACTGAAAGCGAGTGCTTATGCATAGTGACTATTGGTATCCATGTAACCAATGCACGGTAAGAAGCAAGGTAACAGCAAAAGTCATTGAAAACAAACACCTTTGTTTGTCCAGGTTCGCAACAAAGGAGGCTATGCAGGAATGGAAGAAACACCGAAAGTCTTGGTGGCTCAGAACAGGATGTCACGGTTGCCCCTTGCAACGACGGAGTCCAATATTTTCCTTAATAATACGAACCTTTTCTTGATGTGAATCAAAGGTAGCTGGTAGATGATGATCGTGGTTGGGAAGAGAGATATGGTGTCCCGACTCCCGAATGACGACCAAAGTGAAAATAACAAACTGAACTCGAAAGAAACTAATACAAGCCAAAGCGTGTGGGAACATGCCTTATGACGGGCGCGTCGCGTATCAAGTCACGTGCATTCTGACCTATTTACCATGTCTTTCTATATGGCTTATGTGCAGATTAGATCACTACGTATTCCTGTGCAAGCTCTTTTAGCGCTGATTTATCTATCATTTCATGTCAAGTTCTCGCTCACCTTGCCTTTGTTGCGGATGAAAAGAATAAAAGACTGTTTAACAACCGTCTTCATATATTTTGCACATTATGCAATGTGCATATACCTCACCGACTAGAAGCCATTAACACCTATCCGAAAAGAAGAAGAAAACTCTTACGTGAGTGTCTACATTCTCAGAAACGTCTCTCCGAAGAAATGGACAACGACTGACTGGTTCGGGCCCGCTTGCCCACCGGTACTGGCAATTTTAATTTGCCAGCCTCTCGAATGAACGCTAAAACTTGCCTCCAGCTGATGCGCTACTGACCCGCGCGAAGCGCTTGCAGTTTGACATGCCCAGCCCTTAAGCTTCACCCATGACCGTGTCGCCTCTTCAAATCATCCACTTCCAAGTACCAGAACGTCACGGTAGTCCGATGACAATGGGATCACATGCGGAGGCCGCTACTGTACATATATGGCATATCCGGAAGGCTCTCATGACATTACATTCGTGTCCTTTCAGCGAGTGCAATACAATTACGCTCATGGTAAAAGAAATCTCCCTGCAGTGCCTACACGTCCGACACGGAAATCGGTCTCCGAGAGAAACGCGGCAGCGCTCCTCAGCGTCAAGCAGCCATCGCCTACGGGTACCATGGTCAGTCGGAACAATGGCCGCCTCTGACCTAATTGATATTACACAAATGCAGCACACAATGATCAATCCGTCGGACACGCAAGGTCCCTCCACACGGGATCCCACTGCACATCATATCCCCATCAACCCACCTCGTTAGTCAGTGCCGATCCCGTTGGTGATCAGGGCCTGCGATGCGCGCCGCAATCGATTCCTGAATTACCCTTAGTGACTATTAACAGCTCTCTCCCCCCAAGTTTGAATCAAACGGATAAGTCATCACTCGTCCCTGACAATCGGGTGCAGTTGTCTGCCCCTGACTCCATCTGATTCTTCTAGAGTGACACATAGGAGCCGACTCGGATGCACTGAGCCCCCCAAATTCAATGCATTAAAGTCCTGGATGTCGGAGCTGTGGGCATTCGGTCACCTACGTAGCCGTTTACACCATCACGGGTGACGGAATCATATCAACGGGTCGCCAGTAACAGGGTATAAGTCGGCAGTCAGCTGGCGCTTGTCAGCCCAGCCTCGAGTTATATACTCGATGAAGACTAGCTAGGTTAAATACTCCTGCATCGCGGCCTCCGAACTTGTCCTGCAAGCGCCGATCCGTTACGTGCGGAAGCAATGATGTAGGCAATAGCATATATGGCATACGCTCCAAGAGCGTTAATGTTATTTCAGGAGCAAACCAAGGGCCAGGCTAATAAGGCATAGGTTGGTCATATTCGGACATAACGCCCTAGACAGAATCACCAGATACACAAAAGTAGGAAATCCAGGTAATATTTTACTCCCTTGGGCGGAGCTGGTATCTTTGGTATAAACGGGCAGTACATCTAGCAAGTGAACAATAAGTGTACAATGCAATGCCTAATCCGGCACGTGGGTGATGAGAGTGGTGTTACAAGAGTCCGACGGAAGAAAAAGGACCAAAAAAAACCCAATAAGATCATCCAGACTATGCCAAAAAATAACTACGCTGCCTACAAGCTCCAGACCCTTTCAGTGCCTTGACCAAAATTTAACTCCACACTCTTGAGAAAATTCCAGTCGTTTGAAGTGAGAAACTGTTCGATGGCATCTTGCCATTCCTCGAATTCATCAGATGCGCATTCCCGTGTGAATGCATCCTGAGAAGCACACATTGCTGCGTTGACAATGGTGATCCGCTCGATCTCACAAGCGGTCAGAACATTGAGCATGGGGAGAAGGTCATCTAAAGCGACTCGTTCTGCATCCACGTGAAAGTTGCTGAGAGTAGGTAGAGGGGAAGCGATAGATTCATCCTCCGCGGCCATCCGGTCCTTTCCCAGGCAAGTAGACGGTTGGGATTCACCAAGAGGGATTCCTGTTGTGAATGACCGTAAAGCAGGGCCGCAAGCCCGAAGCCATGCCAAACAGGCCTTGCTCTCCACTTCGCCATCCCTGTACATGCTTCCAGAGATTGATACACGCTCCAACTGCGCAAGTTTCCCTTGCACACGCATGTCTTCATCGCAATCAATCCATACGTCCCTCAGATCAAGTGATTTGAGAGTGGGAAGTTTCAGGAGGCTGGGAATGGAAAGCTCTTCTCCGAGGATAGGGTGCGAAGGGACGTCATGGTCATTGAGTACCAACGGAACGTCCGGGCGAGTGCAATTTTCAACATGCAACACTGAGCGAGTGATGCGGGATAGTGTGAGATGAGTGAGGGATGATAAGGACGCGGCAAGGGAGACTGCGATACGCTCAGACCTGTGTGGGGAACCCATCAGACAAAAGCTGTACAATCAGTGCCCAAAACACGTACACAGGTGCAGTCTCTTCTTGGCCCCAACAGCCGATCTCGAATTTTTGGACGGTTGTGAGAGTGGCAAATACAGGTGTGATTGTAGATGCGTCGAGTGATGCCGCAAGTGAGAGCGACAGGGAGTGCAGGTGGGAACAAGTGGCAAGAACAGTTGCAAGGTTTTCTGTACAGTCGACTTCTTGTACGAATGCTCTCTCGCTAGGTTTTGTGCAAACACTAAGACGCCTTATATGGGCCCCGTATCTTGCTGGTACGTGCATGGCGAATGATCGCAGAGCACTACGAGATGAGATAGTGACATCAGAAAATATTTGGGGTACGAGGAGATTATAGAAAGATCGAGATGTGAGTGAAAGAGCACGAGTGTCCTGAGGAGGGAGGAAGCGAACAACAGCGAGATGCAATTCAGTTGGGAGGTTATTCCAGGTCATGACGGATAGAGAAGATGGAATTATGATCTGTATGGGTATTTGTACCAGGCTGTCGATATTGGCATCTTCTGCGGATCAAGTTAACAATAAATGTCAAAGCTAATCTCCATCTTCGTCGGGGAGGAGTTGCTGGAATGACACTACTGGCGCTTTTTCACGTTCCATGGTATTCGGTACCTACTAACCTTCTCTCCGAGATCAAAGGAGATATTAATCCCACGATTCCGCAATTCCCCGCCAATCAGCTTCTGCCGCGGCGCGCGCTGCTGTGCACTCCAATGCAATCCTTGATTGTCGGCGTATGTTCACACTAAAGTAGTTATCATCCTAGGATTCAGAATCAACGACCAACTTAATGTCATGTATGTCCGTTAATCTCCTGCTGTGAGACCGAAGATCATCTTATCTACTACAGCATGTGACTATAATTGTCTCCACGTTCCCGTGGCCATGTTGGCGCGCAGTGAGTGGTGATTATATCAGTGAGTACACTTTTTGGAGTCACATTTCAGTGGCGTTTGAGGCGTCATCATCAGTAAGGTCTAGATCTGGATGGTTGTGTAACCAATAAGTAAGTGCTTATTGGTCCTACATTCACGTTACCAACAATATGTCCTGGACTAGCACACCTCACCTATGTCCGTCTACTGCGCTGTACTGGCGTAAACAATCACGTGTAATTTGTGGCAAAGGGTCACCCTTGACTTCAATTAACCCTGCCCAGGTTGGCTACACCACCTGTCACCGCCGGGTTGGCATCCCGCTCATTGTTCCACACTTGACGACTATTCATCAGTATCAAAAGACGCATCAAGGGTCTCTTCCAGTATGCCCCGTATATTGAAATCTCCGGGCTTTTGCTTTAATGTTTGGTCACTACGGTCTGCATCATCACCGTGGGTCCTCATTTCTCGATCGTCACTATGGAGTGCTGCGATACTGTCAGAACGCCTCTCTCTCGGGTTCGGCGTTTGAGCTCCATACTTCACTTTGAGCATAATGAATTTGTCCACTTGGAGTTGCGTAACCAGGCAGTGGCCTTGCTGCATTTTTTGTTCTCTATTATATCCATGGCACCTGTCCGTGACTGCTATTACCCGAAATCGCGCAGGTGGACCGTAGCCACAAAAATTCTGAGTAGTCCTCATCGCTGACTAACCTGCCCATATATTGCCGCCTTTGCTCTGGAACTGCCAGACTCCGGTTACTAGGACCAGCAAACATAGTAGGAATTATTGGCGCCTATTGGAAACCTGCCCCATTCCTGATCTCCTAGTGGGGCGGGTAGTTTCCCCCAGATGGAGTGAGCCACATTAGCCACTTCAGGGCTTGCCATCGATGGCAGTTTAAAAACATGCTCTAGTCAATCCTGTAACCTGTATTTCCACTGTGGACTGACACGTTACATGACTTGCAGTATAGCAAATGCTACATTCTCTGGTGCGTTCGGCGCGCAAAATGCAAGTATTCCGGAATCAGCTGTAGGTTCTGCCCAAATTCAGAGCTTCATGAATCGGCCTTGCTGTATGCATTCGCCGACAGCAACGCATCGTCATCGACATTCGCAAGTTACCTTCAATATGGACGATCGCTTATGGTAAGATTAGTACCGGTTTTGGGTGCCGTCGGGATGCCAATTGCACAGGTTTAGGAGAGCTAGAAGATCAATACTCCCTACTACAAGTGCACACGATGCGTTTTGTACGGAGTTGAACTGACCGTCGTAGTTCATGTGATGTCAGTGTCTGATGCTGGGAGAAATGTTGTTTTTAGTGACGCCACGATCATATCACGAAGTGGATTTTGCCACTCAGTGCCTGTGTTAACGAGTCTATTCGACAACTTCTATTCGTGTGAGGTACATGCATCGCCATACCTCTATCGAATACTAAACTTGCCTCTTTTGGGACAGCCTTCTGTTTCGCACTCCGCGTGTTGAACATTCGAGTTTCATCGATATCAACCATCGTAATTATCTCGAGTCTATCACAATTATAGTCAACATGGCTGCCGAGATTCATGTCATCCGTGCTAATCACATGTATCAATTTTTAGTGCAGATCAGAATGGTCTCACACGGAGTCGAACAGCGCTGGTCTAGTCACCATTCCCTCTCTCTCGAACTTGTCTCAGTGACCTCAGTCTACACCATGGTCCGTAGATCCATCACGGGCATTTTCAAGTCCTATTCGCCGAGTCGGTCACCCCGCGGTTTCTTACCGATCGATTAAGACCGACTACGACTCGATTCGTATCTGCTGTGGAGCCTATCACTCACCGATCATCTTCAATTTCCGGCTCGCGATTACGAGTTTTCACATGCACGTCCAATGCCCATCTCTACGTACATGGCACGTAAGTCAAAGGCTATACACACGAACACCGCATCCGAGCGTAAATTGCGCGTCAATTCGATTACTACAGTACGTGTGCCCTCCGTGCAGACCCTCCGATAACACATAAATCAGGTACTACTAGTCCACTATCGATGCCCTGATTCTCTTCGTTATAACCGCCCATCTCCTTAATTGACTGTTCTCGTAAAGGAACTGCGCACACTCCGAATGTGTAGGATCAAGGTTGTAAGCGTCCATATATTTCAAATAGACGACACCACGATGGCACATCCTTCGGGACCTCAGCTCAGTAGCGGAGAGATCGGGCTCCAGTACTCAGTACTTGCCCCTTTAGGTTTAGCTACTCCTCGACGTCGCAACTCGCAGCCCGTGGGACTCTTGAACGACGGACTTGACATACGTCCCGGATCCTGTTACACTCTCCACCTTTCACCCCATCAAGTGTTTGACGGTAGCAGAGGACCACTGATGCAGCGCGGTGCATCTGGCATCTGGATCTATGATCTACTAATTCCCGAGCCCAATACACTTCTCCTATTTCATGAACTGGGGTGATCGGATTTGTTCAAAGACTGTCCGTAGCTCATCGGCCCGAAAGATGGCTTATATACAAACCAGCATGCACAAACGCGTAACTGTTCATTTCCAAGCCCTCGAGTACTCTTTCAGCGTCAAACGTGTTTCTTTGAGCGATACGGAAGTTCACTTGCCCCATGATTAAGCATCGAGTCATGTGTTTCGTTGCGTGGGGAGAGATGATTTCATTCGCACAGGATTCCGAAGCTTCCAGCCTCCATGTTGCAGTGGTCATAATCCTCTGACTGATGTACTGATTGAAATGATGACGGACAACAAACGGACAAGCATCAAGTCATATGTTTCGTTGCGTGGGGAGAGACCGATTTTACTCGCACAGGATCTAGTCACCGTGTTGCAATCGTCGTAATCTTCTGACTGATTTGCTGATCGAAATGATGACATACAACAAACGTGAATGCGTAGTCGGACAAGTTTTGCGATTGCGTGAAATAGTCGTTTATCAGAATTCAAGGTTCATGTAACTTGCACATAAAATTTCAATTTCAGACTACCTAACAGGTCTAAGTCAATTGATGTGCTTCGGGTACGTGCAGTCGCAATCGATACACGCACACCCTTCTGGAGAGTAATTGAAACCATGTCGGGTCCTCCATCGGAGTCGGCTACGAGATTAGCGTGATATTTTCGAACGCTAAGGATGAGCTGTGGTCCCAACACAAGCATCTGCACGAGAAGAAAAATTTGACCCACATACAGCTGGGTTTCCACGGAATAAGCTGGAATAAGAGTATTATAGAAACGGTGAACTGTAGTCGCATGCGGAGATAGATAAGTACAACGAGATTATTGAAGACAAATAATGGAGGTTGAAACAAGAAACGGCAGTAAAGCTGAGTACTGTGTGCGGCATTTCAGCGACACAAGGTAACTAGGGGTCGGCGCCGGGGAGCATTTTTCTGGAGGATCGTGCTTCAATTTATTTATTGTCATTTGTCATTCTTTATCATCAGCATAATTCGAAAGGTTGATTGTTGGGTTCTACAGTCTCGCCATCTCGTTTCTTCGCTGAAGGTTCATTGCTGGGTTCTGTAAGATCGCTATTTTGTCGCGTTGTTGTTTCAGCAGACACCATCTCGCCGTGTCGATGTATTTCTATCGGTTTAAAAGCAATGAATTCAATGGGATAAGAAACGCTGCATCGAGATAGACCTTGCTCATCCCTATGCCTTTCCTGCGGCAGCTGCCTTGGCATCCTCTGCGGCAGCAACCGCAGGGTTCACCTTCTTGCCATCTTTCCACCGAATACGTGGGGGAGGAGCGCGGTTGCGGCGGCCCTCGCGTGACCGTACACGTACAACTAGAGGTGATGAACAATATCAACAGGTGCTACAAGAAAACGTTTTAAGGATACACACCATGCGAGTGAATAGCACAAGATACACAATATGCGATTTTGATATAGAGTTTTGGAATCACGTATTCTAGCATTGTTACAAAGACATAAGACCCTGTATGGACAATACGTTCAAATAATCTCACCTGGGTACACGCTTGCTTCACTGATATCTCGAACGGCCGCGCTCTCAACCATGTTCCTCACCGTGAAGCGCTTGATGGCCTTATCTTTTGCGACGCAACGAGAGCAGTTCGAGCAACGAACGAAACCGACGTGGCCACGACCCTTCTTGTTGCGGCCGCCATTTCTTCTTTTCTTGGTCTGTCAGGGAGAGATTGAGTCAATGTATCTGAAGGAGCTGACGCCAATCCATCGCGTTTCCGAACAGAAATGGACAGTGCTCGAGTACACGAAATATGTGAGGTTCCGCAAATGGCCAGCAGTGACTTACCATGTTGTAAAGTTCCGAGGTGTCTTGAGGTCGTCGGACGTTGCTTGTCGTCGATATCGCCTATAGCCCAAATTCGAGCCACGGCAAGTGCCGCAAATGCTCTCACGCTTCTTTAACACAACAAACCTGCCCTAAGTCGACTAGACAACGCTTGGATCTCAGCCAAGTACAAATCGAGAAGAAAATTCCAGCTATGTTTCTATGCAAAGTTCAAAAATGCATACAGGCTAGACTTCGATCGCGGATAGGTGTTCGCAGATGCGTCTGTATAGTAATATTGTGTGTAAGTCCATAATTTGTGCCTTACATTTAGCGGTTGAACAATGCATATCTCCCTATCTGCCCATCATGGACCCTGGCTCGATACAATCATTCATTCCCTTGTGTTTCAAGTTGGTGCACAACTGTATAGACTTCTGCAAGCTACAACACCACAACCATGAGCTCAGTGATGAACAGTTGATTTACTCTTTACTCACTGTGACTGGTATTGTCCTTGAGAAGAGGAACTCAGTCCTTGCTAGTTCTTGGTGCCTCTCCCCCTACATCTCCCCAATCATTGGTTAGGCCATCATACTCATCTGGCTTTGTTTTGGGAGTTGTCGTCATCAATGGTTTGAATGACATTAATGCACTCACTGCGAATTTCATTCTGCCGCATGTGACTTTTACAGTCGTTGGGGCTTGGATGATTGTCGCCATTCCATCTGCGGTACAATCCCTATTTTAACACACCATAGTTTCTTGGTACACCATCCCAGTCTACCATTTACCACCTTGTCCTTTGATGACAAGGTACCCTCGAAACACCTGCGATAACACCGCCAACCTCCAACTGTACCCCCCAGCCCTTGCTGACCCTGCACAAGCACCCATCAGTGCAAAAGCCCACAGCCAGCTAGTAGGCATTGTCAGACATGTTAGAGCTGCTAGGAACTGCCAGAGATTGCATCTAAGAGGTTTGATATAACCACTGTGTGCATATGATTGTCCATGAAATGCTTTGGTTACTGGGCTTTTGAAACACAGTGGACAGGTGATGCCGATGCCGATGCCATCACTGGCTGACTAAGCTTCTCTTGCAGTCAAGGCAGAGCTTGTGGCAGCACTTCCAGTCTTAATATCACAAAAAAGTGGCAGCCGAGTACTAAACCAATGTGAGTGGGCTTGAAGGTTTATAACAACAACTATAGCCTACCCTATCAATATCTTGGGAATGTGTGCTCTTGGGTTGCAATCCAAGCGCAATTGAGCACAGCCTACCAGTGTGTTCTCAATGGTTTGGAAGAGCCATTTGAATAGTAGCGAGAAAGACATGCGTGGTTTTGACATATACTTGTTTGTATCACTAGGTGTACAAAGCTAGAACTGCAGGAATACTCATACGACTATACTCTACACCCTATCCTGACAGGTCTTTTTTATAACTCAGCATATTGGGCATAACTCAAAGTAGTGATTATGACCACGAGAACCACCTGCACAGATTTCCTTTCAACCTCTACCTTTTCTTGTCTTGAAAAGGGCATTTTTTCCCGAAGGACATTGAAAGATAACAATAAATCTTTAGGTTCTATATTTTCTTTGATCTATATTGACATGTATGCACATGTTTCTTATCAAATTTCACTGCACTTGGATCTCAGCAAGATGTGTTTGTTGATTGAAATGTCCCATTGAAGGTTCAACAACTCTGCTGGGATGCAGAGTATATGTTGGGTCTTGCTGCCTAGCTGCCATGTCTAAGTAGACAGTGTTTGACCCCAGAGGGTTTCTGGACTAGACTCAGAGCTCAGAGACAATAGAATATCATGATAAAAAGTGCTAGTCTCTGACTGGTACTGGTAAATGGTGAAGAAGTAGATGATATTATGTAAGCACCAAAAATGCGAACATAACACTAAGTAAATCTAGCCTATACAACACCACAGTAAGTAGAGTCTCTACACCATCTAGAATAGCTGGTGTATTGAGCACTTGATAGTGTATCACACAATTTATTAAAGTACACTTTGGAGTGTCATATAATACAGGCTGCATGCTATACTAAGCTTGGGATATATCTGGAGTTGTGATGTGTATGTGAGCAATTACATGGATTAAGATCAGCAGAACATTTAAGACCACACAGAAGATCTTTAGTCCTTGAGGAGTACCTTCCTGCCACATGAAAATGGCAATGCTAACCAACAATGATGTATCCATTAGCATGTTTAAGATCACACCAAAGGAGATCACTGTGAGCATAAGCTGCTAAGGGACCCAAACAAGTCAGAAATAGTTAATAAACCAAATAATAACTCACTTGAATTTGTTCTTTCCTTATCCATATGTTAATCCTAGGTATAGTGTAGGTGCCATAGGTGATTGACACAAACAATATTAAGGTGGTGAGGAGAAATGCTATGTAGAATGCTGAGTGCACATGGCTGGTAGCCCATGATGCAAGCATGAAGAGTGTGGAGAGCGATAGGATGATGATATTGACCTTTTGATAACTTCGCAGGTGCTTCTCTACATGTTCAATGAACTTGTCAAGATGATGATCTAGTTGGTGTTGGAGTTCCAATTTCAAGGTGCCAAGAGCCAACTTGAGCAGTAAGTCTGTCCAGGTCTGGAGCATAAGGTGCCCATCCTTGACTGCCCTGTCCTCCTTGACCACCCTGCCCTCAGGCTTCTTGACTGCTGTGTCCTCTGTGCCTGCTGTGCCTGTATTGCCTGTGCCACCTATGTCCTGACTGTGCTTCTCACTACTTGGTTCCTTGTTGTTGTGTTTGGAACCTGTGTCTTGAATCCCAGTTCTATCAACCTCTTTTCCCTTTCCAGCATGTTCTGGAGACATGATCTGCTGCATGTGTAGCAATGTGCCAATGTGCATGGTAGTGCATGTGTGGTAGTGCTTATCCTGGAATCCTCAATATGATTAGGGCTCAGCAGGGGTATTATCACCATCTAGGCTAGAAGAGACATAGTAGGCTGACTTTAAATTTAAATAGTAACTTATTTTCCTTAACTAAGATACAGATAAGAACATGATGATTTCCTGATGTGACTTAAACCATGGGCAGGTGACTCTTGTGCATTATGAACCACCTAAACTAACTTTAATGTCTCCTTTGATTGTATTTTACTTATATCTTACTCAAATAATAACCAACTCACAATATAAGATCACATTAAGCCCAATGACCATTGTTCTGTTGACAACTTCAAAATTTTATTCTTATCCATGACTGGTAGTCAATTTGGGATATATTATGCCTAGGCCCAGGGGTACAGGGGTCTCTAGATTCAACCCACACCCCTGCTGAACCCTAAATATGATCATTCCCTTGTGTTCAAGTTGACCCACAACTGTATATCCTGCATGCTGCAACATGACAACCACGAGCTCAGAGCAACAAGCAATTGCTTTGCTCGCTGTGACCACTGGTATTGCCTTGAGAAGAGGAACTCGGTCCTTGGCCTCTCCCCTTATGTTTCCTCTGGTCAAGCCATCAAACTCGGCTGGCTTCGATTTATCAATGGTTCAAACACAATTAACACACTCACTACGAATCCAGTGTCTTGCTCACTCTTGTCCCTGTAAGTACTAAGAATACATGAAACTACTGCGAACTATGTGTACGAGCGCATAACAGCAAACGATGGAGAGGTGAGAGTAGAAAGTTCGAGCACGATTGAATTATATCCACAAGAAATGCTCACTATCTTCTCCCCAGTCCACTCATCTCCCACGCCATCTTTGCCTGCATGAAGCTAAACTTGAAGCCAACCCACATCACCCAGTCCCGCACGGTAGTAGCCGAGATTGGGAACAACCATGATATCTTCTTATCTGGCGTCCCCAACACTGAAAGCAAGTTCTTAGTAAATGCAATCACTTCCAAAGCACGTTTATGCCTCTCCTCTGCAAATTCACGCAACATATAATCAGCGTCAACGCTGGAGGGCTGCGAAGCAGATGCGTTTATATGCTTTATGAGAACCTCTCCAAGGAACACTGCGTCACGGATGCCAAGGTTCATGCCCTGGCCGCCGGCAGGAGAGTGGATGTGCGCCGCATCTCCGATGAGAAGGATGATACCACCGTGTTTCGTGGAGTTATCAGCCCCTACTGTAGCACTCTGGAGCTCGTCTCCACCAAGCCGAGTGAAGCACTTGTCGGCGATGGCGGAATGCGTGCGGAACCGAGTTGACCATATAACTTCCTTGATCCGTACTGGTGTGGAGTTGGGATTAACTGAAGCATCCGATGAGAGGGTCGTGGGCCCGAATCGATCGACGAGGTTCTGTAGATACTCCTTGCTCGGTGAATGCGGTATCTCTCCATCCGCCAGAGGAACACCCGCGCCAATACGGTATATTTGGCCCTCAACTTCCTGCCCGTTCTTGGCGAGTAAGTCATTGAACGAGTTGGGCATAGCTATGGAAAGGAAAAAGCTCTCTGGCGACATCGTACTTGAAAACTCCAAGTCATTGTCGTCTTTGCCTTCGTAGACAATATCCGCAAGGACCATTTGATTCAGGTTGGTAATCCTATCACCCTTCTCGCCAGTCTTAGGGTCTGTGAAGCCGATACCCGCCATCCGACGAACCTGTCGGCGAAAAAAGAAACGATAAAATTTAGTAAAAGTGATACGAAATGAGACTTACAACAGAATGAGCGCCATCTGCGCCGATGACATACTTTGCAGTAATGGTCTTTCCATTTTCGAATGTGACATCAGTGAGATTATCATCATTTTCGTTCATCTTCAGCGAGGCGACCTTGCATGGCCGGTGAACTGTCACGCCATAGCCTTTGAATTTCTCGCCGAGAATATACTCGGTAAGATTCTGTGGGATCATGAGGGCATACGGACGGCGAGTGTGTTTGTCGAGAGACGAGAGGTTGGTGCAAACGAGTTTTGAAAAGCGGTTGCTAATATTGAAGGTCCTTACTTTGCTTCCCTTTGCTACAATTTCTTCCCCACAATCTATGCTATCTAGCGCCTAAACAAGACAAGTGTGTATTATGACTGAGAGTTGTGATACATGTCGTACCTCTAACGTCGCGGCATGAACGACCAGAGCGCGCGAGGTATTCTCGCCTTGCTCAACCGCATCCACAACGACAAAATCCTTGTAGCCATGATGGAGGAGAGAAAGTGCTGCAACAAGACCAGAGGGTCCTGCACCAACGATCAAGACATTCGTACTGTTTGGCATACTAATCATGTCGGCCATCCTGTGTAGAATAGAAAGGGAGTTGTGGTGCAAACAGCTACTCCAGTAGTTGGCTTTTATGTTGTCTGACTACCGAACAGATGCGAATGGTGTGGCAGGAGCGTCGGAGTCTGCGATAGCAGCGGCATCATTGATGTCATGTTACCTTAAAGAGCAAGGTCTATAGTCAGAAAGTTGCATTTTTGAGGGCCGTTGTCAAGATCTTATAGGGAGCTTCAGGGGGCCTGATCATGAGCAGAGTATGCAAAGTGATTGCACTTAGAGAAGTTCGCACTGCAGTTGGTTGGTTGGTTGGTTGGTTGGTTGGTTTTTAGTGATGAATTCCACCTGAAGATTAGTACAAACCCTAACCTTAACTTTTACACAGCCTGTAGCAACTTGAAGTGTAGAAGTCCGTCTCGGCTGATGCTAAATTCCAGTGAATAATTCAAAAAAATCATAGTGCTCCAACTAAAAATGTGCAGTAGTCATTCCACTATAGCTAATGGCTATTGAAGGGTTATTGTAAAATTGTTTGGAGGACGTTGTCCGTTCACCTTGTTCGAGTTGATTTAATTGAGACCTAAGTACCAGTCGCCACATGTGAATTGCTAAGTTCTGTTTGTCCAAACAAGCCTGACTGAAAATCTCTCTCAAGACCGCGATGCTCTTGTCGAAGTGTCTCCACAATACAACCAACAATAAACGCGCGGTCAACATACAGGTCCGTGCGCTGTGTGGCAGGCACACTGGTCGGACTTTGAAGGTGTAGGGCCATTCAACAAAACTATCGCGTCGAGACGAACCACCCAACATATCTTCCTTTCGCTTCCCCACTTGAAATATCCCAGATTCAACACACTCAGCGATGTCCGACAACGAGGGAACCACTAAAAAGAGCGGTTATCGCCTGGAATACGCGACTTCTGCCAGATCCAAATGCAAAGGTGTGACATAGCATAATACTTGCTGACTTTGCGTGTTGTTCATACGGATTCATCGACAGGTCCCAAACCCTGCGCTGGTGCACACAGTTAATTGTAATAATATCTTCCAGCATCTAACATCTGCTGCAGGCAGTGCAATTTCCAAAGGGGAGCTTCGTGTTGGCTCGGTCGTCGATTTCAGGGGAAACACTAGCTAGTGAGTGCCATAGCATACTCAGAGATTGCCTTCTTACACTACTCCGACAGTGCATGGCGCCATTGGGGTTGCACGACTGCCAAGATCATATCCAACATGAAATCTCAATTTGAATCCGCCGATGAGCTCGATGGTTTTGACGACCTCAAAGACGAAGACAAAGAACGCCTCCGTAAGGCATGGGAGGAAGGCAAGGTTGCTGACGAGGATATCCCAGAAACAGCAAGGAAAGCTCCTGGAGAAGAGGCTGAAGAAGACGAAGAGAAGCCCAAGAAGAGAGCGCCAGCAAAAGCCAAGAAAGACGCAGGTGGAGAGGATGGTGAGAAGCCGAAGAGAAAACGTGCACCTGCAAAGGCCAAGAAAGTGGAAGACGAGGGAGATGAAGATGCTGAAGACAAGCCAAAGAAGGTTCCTGCGAGGAAGCCTCGGGTAAAGGTACAATATTTCAGAACTCTCCATATCTTCGTTCTCACTGTCTTTCATAGAAAGCTGCAGCTTCATCAGATGCTGAAGATAAGGGAGAGTCTGAGGAGAAACCCAAGAAGCGTGCACCTGCAAGAAAGCCTGCTGCCGAGAAGAAAGTGGCTGAGAAGAAGGCCCCAGCAAGGAAGCGAGCTACTAAGAAGAAAGTACGTATGAAACTAGTTTTTACCCCACATAAACTCATCTTTCCATGATTCTAGGACGAAGAGGAAGAATCCGGCGAGGACTTTGCAGAGGCGATTGCTGAGGTTCAGGAGGAGGAGGAGGATGCAGAAGAGTCTAACAAGAAGCGCAAGGTCAGCAAGCTTCTGTTCTTCCGAAGGGATTGGCTGAACTCCTTTGTAGCGACCGGCTTCTTCGAAGCCAGCATCCACCGCCAAGAAAGCAAAGGTAACTTCCAAGGTAAAGAAGTCGAAGGAAGTTCTTGAAGAGGAAGAAGAGAACGAGTAGATCCTTTATTCTTATGACGCCCTCTTTTATCCATTCCCTCGAGTGTTCACCAGGTCCACGATTTCACGCATTCATAACATTGCCAGTTGTTGATGTAACTTGTTTGAATTCTCCTGTATGCTGTTGAGTAATTTAAGCCTCACATTGACTGTTCAATCATCAGGGTCAACTCGTGATTGATGCATCGTTGAGCTCAGGTCAAGACTCCAACTGTTCGAATGAGCGCCATCACATCTGTATTTTTGCTTTACCTTCGCGCTCCTCCAGCTGTCCAGCGAGTCCAACTGTACCGTCACGCGTAGTGTCGAAGGAATGCGGAACTTGCAAATCGTTGGCAGTACTTAGTTGTGGCCCCAATGCAAACTTTTTTTGAGTGCAATGAATTCAATTACATTGACTGGCTGTCGCTATTGGATTCACAACAATGTCACCTCCAGCTTTGCATGCAGGGTGCCTTCATGGTCTACATATTCAGTCGTACTATAACAGCACAATGTCAGTCAGTTCGAGTTATTAGGGAGAAGGGTAAGAAATGCCTCTTTGACTTATTGATAAACAGACTTACTCGTGCATTACCCAATCGCCCAGCTCTTTCGATAAGCGCGAAGTCATTCCGGGAGGAAGGGATCTTCAGTAGCCATTAGCCAACGGATAGAGTTCATTGTGGATCATAAGACAATCAGTGCACCGCAACTCATGAAGTCGGAACGGATTCAACATACCGCCAATGTGCAAGGGCCATAAACTCTGTGTCTGCCAATGATAATGGAATTTTCAGCGCTTCAAGTGGGGTTGCACAGCCAGGTTTCCGGCTGTGTGCCTCAATCAAAAGTACAGCATTAAGACGCGCTGGAGGGCTATGCTGACAAAGACCAATCTCGGCGCTCCATAATCCAGTAGAATTTACCAAGATAAAGCGCAAAAACCATATGCGTCCTGCAAGGGGTGCCATCACATCAATGAAGGAACGAAGTGACAGAGACGTGGACTACACACCCCCTGCAACAAATTGATAGTAGCAGTCATCTTTAGTGGCAACGCGCGTGCGTTTCTGGAACATCCTGATTTGCAGAACAACATTGAATTGGTTGGTGTGTTCATCGCATCTATGGACTAGAATCGTGTCTCGCGGACAACCTAAAAGGCTTCTCAAACGCCTGTGTTCGTTGTCTAGCATCAAAATCAGTGGTCTCTCCGGTGGACATTATTGTGAACTACTTACAATCTCCAAGACCTAGCTGCCTAAAAAGTGTATGGTTGTTGGTTATCATACATGCCATGCGCAAGTCGGACGAGCAATCAAAGGGATAACAGGAAGTCAACTTTCGGAGTGCCCAAAAAGCTTGTGACCGATCATTCACAATTGCCCAATACAGTGCTGTGTGGCCCTCAATATTGAGTTGGGTTATGATGTTGGAGAGCTCGGAAGTTGGGAGAGCAACAGCGCAGGCATTGACATTTTGAGTCACAGAAGAAGGGGTGAAATCAGGTGCTAAGACAATATCACGAATGCGGGATAGAACAGCTGCACGTTTCTGCTTCATGCGACGAAAGGGAAATATAGATGATTGACTGCATTGAATTGGATTTGCTGAGATTGTGTTATACGAGGGAGGTGCGGTAGTGTCATCAGAGGCTTTGGAATTGGTAGCCATTGATGTTGTGGCAAGTGGTAGAGTACAAGATATCACAAGATTGCAATAGGGGGTTACTCCCCTGTCGTGTGTTGTTTTGGGGTTTCTCCGGATAGCGCATGGGGCACTGCGATTAATACTACAGGCAAGTCATCTGAAATTCCAGGAAGTCTCGAATCTCAAAAGGCCCATCAATGGATGTGATCCAAATTCGAGGTGTCGATGCCCTGAGCGCCTAGCTGGGCCTATTTTGAAGTCATTAAGATTCGTGTGCGACTGCATATCAAGATAGGAAACAAAAATGAGCGGAGAACAAAACAAAAGTGCAGCAGTCAACTCATCGTATGTAAAAGGTTGTGTCTTCGAACAGATTTGTCGCATCAAACGACATGTCCAACATGCCACTCTTAATGGAGCCTCCGAACGGGCTCAAAGACTGGGAGTTTAGGTCTAAGATAAAGCAGTATGTACGTAGGTGTGATATCTGTAATCATGTAACAGTCTCAAGGGCCTCGCCATCAGCCGCAGACTCCCCCGACTCTGAGAAAGATCTCTGGAGAGCGGCGATCTCCTCTCCACTTCTGAACAGCGTGCTCAGTTCGAATCTGTCATTGCACGCTATCCGGAACTCGTCGGCTCGTGGAGATTTCATTTCCTGTAAGTACGATAGCACCGCGAATGCAGCCTACCCATCGTATGTAAATGGGTGGTTCAGATAGAAGGGGTGGACACGGACCTTGTGATCAAGTTGGACGGGTTCCTTCAGCACTACAAATAGTATAGAGTCAACCTCGTCTTGTGGCGCTTTCAATATTTGCGCGGCTTTAGCATGTGCTACAATAGCCATCGGCGATGAAGAGTGTTTCTGGAGGTACTGGGAGTTGAACAATTCAAGCGAAACCTCTGCTGGAAGCAGTGAGGCAATGGACTCAGCAAGTACTGGTCCGACCGGTGCGAGAATTGGCTCGGGTAATGAGGAAACTGGGACTCCTGTCAGATAACAGCGTGAAGTTGCAATCAATCTTACCAGTGTTCCTCAGATGCACTACCCGCCAGTGCAAATCAGGGTGTTCGGAATCCAGCGAATGGGCGCGCGTGAGCATCCTAACAGCTTGCAAATATTTCTCTGTCGCCGAATCAGACATTTATCCCTTGGTTCTGGGCTTCGACACTCGACTTACTGCGTCGAATAGCAACATCATATATTGCGAAGCAAATGTCCATATTTTGTGGCACAAGCTCTGATAGGCCCGTTAAATATTTGTCCGCGCGTTCGAGGGGGTCCTCGGCCAAGACCAGTTTCAGGCCTTCTGGATCATCGTCCCTCGAACGGGGGGGCTCAAGGCCTCTGTCCTCAGATTGAGTGGCTGTGGCTGCGGAAAGAATGCGGCTGCGTAAAGAAGACAATGCAAAGGTTATAGAACGACGTTTTGATTCACCCTTTTTGGTGTTTGCACCGTCTGCTTCGGGCTGTCCCTTACGAGCAGCTTTTTTCGCCTTGTTGATGGCTTTCTTGGAGGAAACGTCTGAGGCAGTTGTTTCTAGATCTGACAATCAGCTAAGGCTGATAAAATGCAACGCACTACTCGCCTGCAGGTTGAAGGCTAGGGCCGAGAGTTGCATCGTCGTGCAATGCAACCCATATCTTCAGAAACATCAGGAGATTGTCTACATGTACACATGCCGAAAACTCACTTGAACGGTAGCAACTGCTGCATGAATAAAGCCTGGATGTGACCGTACATTATCCTCCCATTTCAACATTCTGGAAGAGCAAATCATCAGCCAATTAAATCAAACCCATGGCGTACAATTCTGACTCGGTGTAAACATTGAGAATTGTTTTCCGCACAGAATACTGGTGGAATTCATATTGGTCTTCACGGAACGATTCAAAGACCTGCCGAGGGTCAAGCCTCCATGTTCAGACGAAGGCACAAACCAAGGGCTCACTTTCTGTATTACATAGTACTTCTTTAAAGCAAGGTTGAGCTTGCCAGCCCGTCGGTATGCATCACCCTGCTCGACAAGGTAATGCATTGCCTGCATCTCCTCCAGATCTGCCGCTGCAGGCGCCCCTCCCTAGGTGCAGAAATGCATGAATGACAATAAGACATCTTCATGCCAGGTGGCACACTCACCCTCGTGAATTTGGAGAATATGGCGTCCGCCTCGGTAACCATGCCAGCCCTTAGCAAGTACTTGCCCGTCTTCGTGTTAATGAACCTGTCCTGTCCATCTAATAGGCGAGCGTCATTCATGGCCCTCGCGGCGCCATGCGGGTCGCCCGCCCGTTTGAGCGCGCGGGCTCGTGTCATATAGAGCTCTGGCAGTGTCGGAGTATGTGTTATTGCAACGTCCAATATTTCCAAGGCCTGTTTGTGGCGCCCTAGGTAGGAATGATGCTGTGCGAGGAGATATAGCGCCCACAAGTAGGTTGTTGGCTCAACAGAACCACTGGTCGGAGGGGATGAGGTCGCCAAGGTCGCACGAAACTCTTCCACGGTATCTTCGATTACTTGACGCTTGGCTGGATCCCTGTACAGCGGCTTAAGGTCAGCAAAGAGGGAGGGAATCCCTTTCGTGAGCGCGTTGGTCAAGTAAGGTTTGATGAGATCCTTGAATTCCTGTCCAGTGGCCACATGAAGAGCCAGTCGATACGGAGCGGTAGCAAACTGGACATTGAAGTAGCCGCGGAGCATTTCAAGCGCCTTTTCCCGATTTTCGTCAGTAACGTTAGCTGGGAAACAGTCATTACACCAGATGAAAGTGTCAAACAATGGCACCCACCAAGGTCGATGCCTTGATTAGCAAGGAACCCTTTGTAGTACTCGTAGCCATCAGCGTTTTGTGATAGAAGCCAGCGCCAAGCAGCATCCGCCCGTTCCGTCCAAGCCGTCTTTTGCTCATCATCCGCGTTGCTTTCCTTCAGTTTTGCCAATAAGCGAGCTGTAAAGAATGAAATTTCCTCAAGACATAAGCGACATGTAGTCACACCTTTCATCTCCGTGCCCGCCATGCGATCCAAGACAGAGCCACCCTTGGCCCTATCATGTGACTCGAGCATGTCGACCGCGGATTGGAAGTCACCCATATCCTCTAGTATGCGAATGTGGTACATCAACAGCTCCGAGAATTCCACATCGTAAGATCCTACATTCTGCAGACAAGTTATGAGTGAGCAGATACAATGATGTAAACGCACATACCCGAAGAAACCCTTCAACATATTCAAGAACTTGTTTTGCCTCAGCGAGATTTCCATTAAGCTGATACGCGACCGCAAGACCGACCCAGTGATTTCGGTTGTAAGGCCGCAGGCGGAGGAGGTTATGACGGGTTTCTACCAGGCCCTCAAATTGACGCGTCTGCGTTTGAAGGACAGCAGTATCTCGCAGGATATTGAAGTTGTCCTTTAATCAAGTATTGGGACACGTTATAACAAGGAAGTTACCACTCAAACACACCTTATCAAACTTTAATGCCTGGATGTATGACTTGAGCGCATCCTCGTATTTGTGTTCGCTCTTCTGGATGAGCGCCCAGACGTGCCAGCAGATATGGGAAGACAGGTCCTTGCGCATGCCCTCCTTGACGAGATTGATGCCCTCATCGCGTTGGCCAAGGTGCACCAAAATCAGACCCTTCATGCACATTGTTTCTGTAGCACTGCAAATCAGCTATGAAAGGTACAAGCGTCAGTTCAGGTTGACATACCACCATGTTCAGGATACTTTTTGAGTATTTGATCGGCTGTCTTCCTGCCTTTGGTGAGCTGCCTGTTTTCATACTGGCTTAAAAGATCAGCAAATAGTTTCTTGTCCTTTTGTGCTAGAGTAGGTGGTGCCATTTGCTGGTGGTGTCCAAGTCGCTAAAGGCCAGCCTGAAGGGTATATGAGGTTCAGGGACGAGGCTGTTGCGTTTGCCTCACGTTGAGCGCGTGAAGAGTGCGTTTGTGTACTTGCTGTATGGAGAACGTTTACTGCAATCAGCCTCGTGGACCTGTGGAGGCACTCGTGCACCGTGAGATGAACCTCGGCAAGTTCGGCATGTATACAGCTCTGGGGTAAGATTACTCATGTGTAGCACACAGATTACGGTGTGGGGATACAAAGCAGTACAGACGAGTAAGCAAGATAGATAAAGACTACAGCACAAAAACTGATGGGCGTAAGTAAGCAAAGTAAAAAATAAAAAAAATCATGACTTCCTCGCATGATTACCCTTCTTCTTCACCTGCTGACTGATTTTCCTCTGTGAGCAAGGTCAGACTTGACAGGGCACAGTAACAAGAGGTCCTACCCACCTTTGCACGCGTTCCCGCCCTACGACTTGGCTTGCGATGTTGCTCCCCTTTTTTTCCGTTCGCTTCCTCGTCACTCTCTTGTCCACTAGACCCATCCTCACGTTCCGAGCTCGGCTTGGTGGGCGTGTCCTCCCTATCATCTTGCTCCGAATCATCCGAGGACGGCTCTTCCTCGGATTCAGACTGATCACTGTTCCATCGAGCTGTTTTTGCACGTCTGAAGCCGACATCAGACACATTCAATAACTGTAAGATGTAGAACCCTCACTTGGTGGTCCCATTGGCCCTGTGTCGTGACGCCTTCCTTTTTGGAGGCGATTTGGAGTCTTTGGGTTCTCGGGGTTCACGTCGTTTTTCCTATCGTAGCAAATGATCAGGTGCACTCAGCGACCCACAGTTCTGGAAACTTACTTTGGAAGTGCCCACAGGCTTCTGTGTTTTAGATGATTCTAGAAGCCAGGCTGATGTTTCCTCAGGGAGATAGACGGTCTTCAAGATCTGAAAAAGGCTACCAATCAATTTTCGAGCCAACCTATGTAAAGCGCCATGACCTTAGTGGCCGCCTCCGGATTTGGCAGTGCACGGAGAATATCCGAAGGTAGTTTTACCTTTCCCGGATAGCTCTGCAAACTCCAGGAACGTGCTTGTGCGCGGGCCTTGATAAGCTCTTGCGTGAGCTCGCTCATAGCATAAAGGTTCTAAAAGCAGCACTATCATTATACCAGAGACTCCATAAACAACACCAACACGGACCTCGCTATATGTATGCGATTGTCCATCACGAACAGTCTTTGCCTTCATAGCAAGGTGGTAAAGCAGGGACACATTATCAGAAGATGCTATTAAATCTAGATAAAAGTCGATATATCTATGCAAATGTCAGCATCTTTATATGCCCTTACGAATTTCACAGGGAATGCAGCTTACTTGGCCATTTCTTGCAAATTTTCATGTGCATTCGAAAAATCAGGGTGATGTGCGAGAAGATGAAGTAAACGGATGAATATAATTTCGAACAGGTCAACTTTGGCAGCTAAGGAGAGGCAAGTCTGTCAATGACGCTCGAGATGCATTATCGTCAGAACTCACCTGCGGATACGTTTCGTGATGCGTGTGTAACATAGGAGATGGCCTGCAACAGTGTCAGACATAGGTACGATAATACACAAAACATCACTAACCCGGCTCTTTACGTCCGCCTCAGGATCGTGCACGGTCAAAAAGGGTATAAGATTGTACCGCGGGGGAAGTTTGCGTGCAGTTAGGAGGGGGAAAAGCTTCATGAGGAATTCCATGCGAACATTATAGCATGGGTCCTACACCAGATTAACTTGTGCAAATGGATGCAGACGGCTCAAACCTACCTGCACAGTAATGGCTAGCGAGATGAAATTTGTGTTGATGGCAATCGCGAACTTATCTACTACAGACAGATGCAATAGAGATATCGCAGCCTGCAACCGCATGCGCGACTTGACCTTCGGACTGTCAACGACCAACCATAGAGTCAGTAAAGTACACCCTAATAAAAATATGCGACACTGACTCGTCCGTTGCGTCAGCTGAATACGAACCAGCATGATCAAGCAGAGTTGACAGCATCTTTAAGACAGGAGTGGCAACTTCAAGAGCTGTGTCTGTAGATGCATGCGCAAGACATCGATTGCGGCACACTTTGAGAGCCAATATTCGAGCGCGAAGCCTAGGTTGTACGTCATCATCCTCCACCCAATCGGCATCAGAGTCCATCTCATCCTATAGCATCACATATCAGCAAATCATCGCCTTCTGGCCTACTAAATGATGGCACTACGCACGGGATCCGCTGGACTAGGTACCATGAGCAACTTCTTGACGAGAAAGGTCATCAAGACGTCACTCTTTCGCTCAAATGCATCGGGTGCCAACCGAGCAAATTGGGCAAGAACGGCGGTATGTGCAACAAGTAAATCGGGATCTGCTGTTGACAATTTCCTCGCTATTGACTGAAAGACCAAGGATGAACGCGCAGTCAGAATCAAACCCAGAAAGCTCACCTCCACAGCTTCGGCGCACAAATCATCATGTTCCTTAGAGGCTACCAATATTCGGGCAGCGAACTTTGCCACACGAGCATTTGAACCTAAAACGTAGCGCATCACACGCTCCAGCGTCCGTCTGTCCAACATTAAGCGCCATAACGAGCAGATGACCAAGTGTCCGCTCACTTATCGTTAACTGCCAACGCTTCATCGCTTTGTGAAACTGCTGCGAGTGCCTGCATACCTACTTCCACGAGTCGTACGTTCTTTTCGTCCGCGATCGCCTTTGTCAGTTCGCTGGTATGGGGTTTGTACAGAGCAGGGCAGTGTTTCGAGATGTACGTCAAGAGCGTCTGTGCATGCTTCGAGTCTGCTTTCTGCACACGCTTAATCAAGATCGGAATAGATGACTGGTTAACTATGCGAAGCATTGCCCGTCGCAGGAACACGGTCATGGTGCCTAGAATCGATTCCGAACTTGACTCGATCCGACGAAGGAACTCATTCTTCATGCAGGGTGAGTATGGAGTCTAATTTGGAGTATAACATACTTACGGATGCTTTCACGAGTCCTTTGAGATCTGTCTGGGTATCCAAGCATGTCTTAAGTAACTTGTAAGACCTGTTCTCATTTGCCCTTGCAAATGCATGCAGGTCCTCTGCTGCTTTCTGAGGATCCCCAAACTGTCCTACGACGGAATCAAATATGCAGTGGCGAACATAAAATAGCGATGCTTACGGGAAATGTGGCGAATGACGTTGTTGAGTCGCTGTTTTACAACGTCCTCATCCTCGTCAATGACACCACCCTAATTCAAGTGTAAGATGGAGGTCATGCCCACTACAGCCATGGCCTGAGCTCACATTGTGTTGTATACAACTTTGCAGATATAACTCGTATGGCGAGGGCCTGCTACCCTTCATGCCACTTAGGAGGAGCACAGCATTTACCCCCCGATCATCAAGGTAGCCCATAGTATTCAGAAGTCGATCGGTCCATGCGACTTCATTTACATCAATGTTCTTTGATGTCGACGCTGAAGAACCAGAAGGAAGCGGGAATATGAAGTCTGCAATAACCTGCTCTGCTGCAAGCCTGTGATCGACAATGAAAACAAGAGATACAGCGGACAAGCAGAAGTTCTACCTTGCCTCCTGTGTGGAGTTGGAGATATGAAGAATCTCGTTTGGAATCCAGGAGAAGTGTCTGATCGCTGCTGGATCGTTGTTCTCGCTGTCGATGGGATCAGGGGCTTGATGACGATAGAGAGACGACCCATACATTTCTGGATATGCAATGCTATAGAGTTTTCCAAGGCTGTTGAGTGCCTCTACTCGTACTGAATTCTGGAATGTCGTTTAATTAAATCACTGGAAACGACGCGTGTTCCACACCTTTTTATCCATACCACGACCAGCGATAGAACGCAGCTGGTCCTCAGAAACATAGTGCAGTACAGTTTCATAGTCTAACTGCGAATACACCTTGCAAACCGCCGCACGCACTTTTTCATCAGGATCGAGCAACTTGAGTCTCATTAGCTCTACTTGAATATTAGTATAGATACTAGGATGACGAGGAGGAACCTCACCATCTACAGTTTCCCGGTGATCGTGCAAATTCACCAGAAGACCTTTAGCGCTCTCCACGAGCTTCAACCGCACTGCCGCACTCTTGTCGTTCTTCCGCATCAACCACACATTCCACGTTGTGGGATATTTCTTAACAAGTTCTGCACCACCTTTCTCTGAAAACATCTCACCGAGTGCCTGGGTGGCAATCAGACGCACTTGCACCTCCTCCACACGAAGCTCCTCTTCGAGTTGCGGGATAACACTGTGCAACAAAGATGGACAGGACCTGCTCAGTTGCTTCACTAGTTCATGGGCCTTCCGTATCTCCTCGAAGTTAGACTCGGAGTCTGATTCATGGGAGTGCGCGACGATGATATCCGTGAAATATTGACAGACGTGCCGCTGGAGTTTGTCCGCGGTGGCATTACAAACTTGAACGGCAAGGCGATATGCAGGTTGCTAAGAAAATGAAAGATCAGCGAAAGGTAGTAATGAGACGGGCGGTGTAATGGTTACTGTGTCACTGGCCATAAACTGCGCCATGATAGTCTCCAACACCTCAGACGGAAGCGCTTGACACTCGTCAATGAGTGCGACGAGGATATCGGCAATAAAGATTTCGATCTTCTTTGCAAGGTCTCGTCGCACAAGGCCGAAAAAGTCGCGAAATATGTCGACCATAAGTTCCTCGGCATGTGGTAGATCGCAGACGAGGACAACGCTCTTCACCGTCGATAGGGACTCGAGGAGGTGGAAATATTCATTGTAGTATGATGCCTCGGCGCCCCTCAATCCGGTTGCTAGTTGTCTGAAGAAAAATTGGAAGATATCCCTGAGCTCGGTATGGGTATAAGGGGCGTCGGGCGCATATAGCCTGAGTATGTCGGCGAGACAACATGCTGCGTAGGCCTTGACGCCTCTGTCTTTGTGTAGTAGAATGGAGGTGTTTACGAGCTGTGTGCGGACAGTGGATAGTGAATTCACGTCGACGAGTTCCTGGTCGAGTTCAGCGAGCTCGGTGTGGAGAGCTTTGAGTTTCTTGAGAAGCGCGTCTGTTGCAAGGCCTTTTCCTACAATTTTTTCGTTGAAAGCGAGTCGTTTGGGTGCAGAGTTCCCTGCACGTGTCTGAGCCACCATTTGCTCGACGATGAGACTTGTATCTTGTATCTTGAAAAGATGACAACCAGACTCATCTCAAAGCGCGTCCTCGTGCTAGGGCCAGTGTTTATTACGTAAGCAGATAGTCTTTGTTTCCAGCTGGAGGTTCTTTCCCACCACTATGTCGAGAAATTCTCGTTTGACATGAAGAATTTATAGGACAAGCAGTATTGATGATATGCCGTGGTATTACTTTGCTCTTGAGATGATGGTGTGTGGCATTTTCGTCCAATCTTAATCATAATCTCCGAGTCATGGTATCTGAACTTTACGGCGGTACATCGTTCAGGCAAGCTTGGAAGTCTCCTGGATTGTTGAAAGATGAGGAAAGAGCTTACATCACCGGTAACCCATCTTTCATCTCCGCTGGGTCGAGCAGTGTCATACGTTGAAGCTCCTCTCGATCCAAGCCTGTGATATGAAGACTAGCTTGGTGGATTGCGAACAGCCCTCACGCCGCATTCGACTCGATATTCCTTATTTCTAGTGTCTCATCCATCTATTTGTTTACAGGATCGGTGCTCACCGTAGATCAGATGTGCAAACCTGCACCACATACCACTACCTCCGAAAGTTTCCGTCGTCCGATGCCACGCACAAGTCCTGGCCCTCGCAGGTACATCCCCATCATGATCAATCCGTCAGCCGTTGGGTACACTAGCTATAGGCTGTGACTGCACTGCTATGAAATTCAACGACATTACTAATCTGCCGATCTTCGCATTGATCCCCCCGCGGATTATAAGTGGCTGTCCATCGCAACTGCAAGTATCAGTCCTATCCGTAATTTTGTTTTCAGGCAAACTTCATACAGTTGTTGTCAGCCTACATAATATTTACACTCCAACGGCACTCAAGGCAGCAACGCACAATCGTCTACAATCGCGCCGTGTTTCCGAGATTTGAAATTTGACAGAGGTGATTAGCTTCCGGCTCCATAGGCGTGGGAAAGCACAGCTCGACAATATAGACCAGTGCCCTTTAGGCTATTGATGCGATCAATCAAGATTTTGGCTTAGCAAGCGGTCGCAAATCTCATGACCTGCCAGGATGGTGGTATATCTATAGCCTGAGGAGCGTCGTCGTTTACCAAGCTCACCAACCCAAGCATGACCCACGTCTCAAATAATCCCGCTTGGTGGCCGTATATTGAGTGGTGTTATATATTCAATTATTTTATAGGTTCGTGGAGAGCAAGGCGGATGATGTTGGGGACTAATCTTGCTGTGGTTTAGTTGCTTCATCCACTGCAGTGGTATACGACTGGGGTGAGTGAGATACAACTTTCCGAGGCGATTATTGATATCAATTTATATTCCAGTATTGGCCTTTACACAAGAGGTTAGTTAATACTATTACCGACGCAGCCATCTCATCGAGAATCCTTGAACAGTTCGATTTAGTCTGGGTGGGAAAAATCTCATTTAAGAAGCACAGCAGGCTAATGCAGTTGATTCGGGGCAGAGGCGACGCTGGTCCCTCTTGACTGTTCTCTATGTTTGTGTACGTATTGATATCTTATGCTATATACGCGTGGTTGCCAAGTTGTGCTGACTCTAACATGTACTAGGTGCGCTGCGCTGGAGTACTATATTCCGTGTACGTTTGCATCGCTAATTAGATGATACTGCACTGTGCTGATGAGCTATCTCTCACATTCAGTGTCTACATACTAGGTATGTGTTGAGCCAAATATGTTCGTTTCTTCTGACTGGTGGCATGCAGCAAATCTTCCAGACTCAATTACAGATTTAGTGAGTATTCTGCTCCTGTGCTTGCCATTCACGGTCAAGTACTAATACACTCCTACATAGGAGTGAGTGATATTCTCGGCCGACTTAGTTTTAAACATAACGACTGCAACAGCTGTAAGTTCATCTGAAGCATCGAGTCCGGTAATGCGCGTTACTCACTGAGTTTTCCAGGCATGATCCTTTACTTCATGCAAATTTGGATACCTGTCGTCGTCAATGCCATGCTGGGGGGTGAGCACAGCTCCATACTTTATTGATATTTAAGTGACTGAAATACCATGCAAGTCATCATGATAATTCGAATCTATGCCATGTATCAGAGATCCAAAAAGATCCTCATCTTCCTCAGTGTAGTCTTACTGACATGCACGATCGCCACCGGAATTATGACTGGAATAGGAAACATCAGAGCTTCAGCGGGTGAGTTTAAATTCCGGATGAAATCCTTAAGCAAACGAGGCTCATGCATGAATACCAGAGGATGTTATCCTTTCTGGCAACCGTATGTGTTTGAGCACCGGTAGCGAGCTGAACCAGGAGATCTTCGTACCCACCCTCATATGGGAGGTCATTGCCTTGTTTCTCGCCGCCTGGATTGTTATTAAACATGTCCGTGAACTACGACAATCACCGACAGGATCGATCGCCAGAGACTGTTTCATGGCGTTGATGAGAAGTCATGTACCGTACTTCGTAGGGTGAGTTCGGTAAGTTGTAAATTATTATCTGTTCCACTGAAGTTTCGCATATGACAGCTTTGTTGCTATGACTTGCTTCAACCTCGGCACACTATCTCCCACTTTGGTGCGCTGATGTGCGTCTGCATCTAACCACTTGCTGATCACCCATCATTTCCATAGGACACAACTACCGTGGGATCTGGTATTTATTACGGTATTTTCCAAATCGCCCAGTTTGTGCAGATGTTTGTACTGGGACCACGTCTCGTCCTTAGCATTCGGGAATATCACGCTAAGCTGGTATTCGACTCTGACGAAGGAACTGGCATGAGTACGCTCGCTTTCCAGGAGCGAGTACATGCGTCAACCAGCAGCGGTAGTGTATAGCACGGGAAATTTGCAGGAAGCATTTTAGGAGCATGTGTTTAGTGTTCCATCACAGTATTGCTTTGGAGCTGCGTCACAGAACATACCTGGTAGTTTGGAGGATCATCGATTTGGGTAGACTGATGTCACACTGCGTCAGAACTAGAACTAGTTGTCCAATTATACATACACATTTATAATTCATGTCACGCAATCGATTGATGCATGCGAGTTGCAGGTTCATTTTCGATTAATTGTGACAAAAGGTCTGACATACGAGTGTAATGCGACAGGCTTGGGAGGCTTTAGCTTTCGTACCTACCAATTTGAAGACGACATTACCTTCGTACTTCTCCGTAAGAAGACCTCGCCGTCCGACCCGAACGCGTGAATGGTCTTCACCGTCGCATACGCCATAGCCAGAACAAGGAAGTACAGACCTGGACACGCCCACTGGGCTTCACTAAATCGTAATTCGGAAGCGGTTGGATAGTGCGATCTTCCATGGAGCCCATTGGTCAAATCTTGCAGCGAATCTGACATAGTAATCCTTGTCTGATCTGTTCTTTGTTACAGTTGTCAATGAAGAAGATAAAATGGAAGTGCACTCTGGATAGGTCAGACGTATATATCAATAAAGAGCACCTTCATATAGACTGAGCCTGGAACTGCATAGATGTGCTGGAATGATTTAAGATCAAGATCAAGACAAAAGAGATACATACGTCAGGTTGTTGCACTCTCGTGTGTCTCATTGGCCTGCGCAGCCTCTTCGGGCTGCCACACTGTCTGGCCTCCTCTCTTCTGTTACTTGATGAACAACCTCTTTACCTGCAATATTTTGTAACGCGTGTTGTGAAAGAGCACAGCATTGAGGCTCGCCGGCTTTAACAATAGGTTCGTTAGCAGACGGTGGGGCGTGTCTTCAAGACCTCTTTAGCAAGTTGAGTGAATAACAAGAGATTGAGCAGTGTGATCATTGCGGTTGCTTTCAATGTTAATCCTGTCTTTATTAGCTGTTGTTCATGTAATCCTGATCTAATGTAGTCAACAGCCCAAAAGCGTTCTCGCCACTCACGTTCTAGTGGAATACGAAACTAATACTCCTCGGGTGACATCACGAATATAAGAAAAAAATCACGCATGCTATTTATCGTAGCGTGGCGTTCAGCACACTAGCTACGAGTCATAGCATTCATAGCATCCATATCTATCAATTGCGTGCACTGAGTAGCACTGAGTAGAACTCCTTGCTAACCAAAGCGGCGAGGATTTAAGTCAGCGACGGGTGGATTGGCGAGGGTTAAGCAGGATTGAAAATGATTGATACTGGGAGTAAAGTCGAGTCTTGACACATCGTGCACATGAAGCCGCTTGCAACTAGGGAGCTACTCGACTATGTTGACGAGGCAGCAAGCTGCGCACAACTTGACGTCTGTCTTTGTGTAATGGAATGGAGGTGTTCACGACCTGGGTGCGGAGTCTGCGGACGGATGATAGTGGATTCACGTCCACGCCGAATTCGACAAGCTTTGAGTTTGAGGAGTACGATTGTGTTCTTAAGGCCTTTTCCCACAAGTTTCTCGTTGAAAGGTTAGTTGAAAAGACGACATTGATAGACCAACAACTTGGCAACAAGACCTAGCGGTATCAGCGCCTCGGATTCATTACGTAATGTATGGTTAATCAGATTCCACTTCAGGTTCACCAAGGTTGATCATGCTCACCACTTCAAGCTTCAATATTAATACAAGTAATGAATGCACCACAGAGTTATATTATGCTTGCACACAGGAGAACGACGCTGATAGTTTACGGTAGAACAGTTTCCAACTGGCTGCCATTTGACTGTAAGCCTGATAGCATCCTTTTCGCCATTTGGAACTAATCAAAATTCTTCGGTGTAGGTTATCCAGCGTCCTTGATGTAAAATTGTTGGTACACCCACATCAGACAATTCAATTTCTCTTGCTCTTGCCACTTAGGGCCTGGAAAGGTATGAGAGATGTTGCAACAAAATCTGACTGAGTTCATGACTGCAATAGTTGTTATGTATCATGAGCGCACTCTCATGGGGGACCCGCACCCGATCGTTCCCGATCCCTCCAGTGCAACCCCGCGAGGGAAATTGTATAATTAATTAGGCTTGAGCACAGAAGGCCTAAGCACCGGAACAGTAAATGACCACCTGGCATCGTGCTGTGTATTTCTTCCGCTTGAGTATTATCATGTCTAGCTCTCATTTGCTGGCGTCACGATCCTCAAACGATTTACGATTCAATGCAGGGAGGAATGGTTGTTGGGGCCATGAGCTGCGTGAGGAACTCTTTCTAGCCACTCGCTATTGTTCACTGATGACCGCGTTTCTATATACGCTCAGCATAATGCATCGACGTGCTAATGATCTGCTAGGCATGATCGCGCTGTGATGTTCGTTCACAATATATATATAATGGACTGATTTATTGCTCTACGTGTGATACCTCTCTACCTCAAGCTTCCAACGAGCACGATATTGAATTAGGACCGTCGATCCAGGCATAAAGTTCATATCGGAAATGGCAGGCGGGGACAACGCGATGGTTATTGCAACCTTCAATTTTAAAGAAATACTTCTGCCATACCTTCCCTAGGCTACTTCAACGTTAAGCTTCCTGTCCAGCTGGATCCTGTCAAACGTGCAATAAGTTATGCATTGACTAGCACTGCCTTGTGTGATTCAGAGGTCTGAGTTTGAAATGCACACTCCGCTTGTGATGCGCTTGTGCACTTTAACTTGTAACCTCCATCTTCCACCAGTCTACTACACAACTAATTCACCATGGAAGAAGAAGTAGCTGCCCTCGTATGTTCAATCACACCGTAGTTCTTGATCCCGTACAAAATGCTCAATTTCTTCACGTTGCCAGGTTATCGATAATGGATCCGGAATGTGCAAGGCTGGCTGTAAGTTTCTCTTCGATCTACGTGTTTCACCATCTGATAAGCATCTTCGTAGTTGCCGGTAATTCAATACCATTCGTGGGGTATAATGACACAAACTGATCGCATCTCATTAGGTGACGATGCTCCCCGCGCCGTCTTCCCGTATGTTTTAGATCGTGTATCATCACTGATGATCCAGCACTCACACAGACTTACAGCTCCATAGTTGGTCGCCCTCGTCACCAGGGTGTCATGGTTGGCATGGGTCAAAAGGACTCTTACGTCGGGTAAGCCTCGACCATCTCACTTCAGTTTTCACCTAATTTAACTCACTCAGTGACGAGGCTCAGTCCAAACGTGGTATCTTGACCCTAAAGTACCCCATCGAGCACGGTATTGTCACGAACTGGGATGACATGGAGAAGATCTGGCATCACACGTTCTATAATGAGCTTCGTGTGGCCCCGGAGGAGCATCCTGTCTTACTGACTGAGGCTCCCCTCAACCCCAAAGCTAACCGTGAAAAGATGACCCAAATCATGTTCGAGACATTTAATGCACCTGCATTCTATGTCGCCATTCAGGCCGTCTTGTCGTTGTACGCGTCCGGTCGTACCACTGGTATCGTTATGGACTCCGGTGACGGTGTCACCCACACGGTTCCTATCTACGAAGGTTTTGCTCTGCCTCATGCTATTCTCCGCCTCGACCTTGCTGGTCGTGATCTTACCGACTATCTGATCAAAAACTTGATTGAGCGCGGTTACTCATTCACGACAACTGCCGAGCGTGAAATCGTCCGTGACATCAAGGAGAAGTTGTGCTACGTTGCCCTCGATTTCGAGCAGGAGATGCAGACTGCTGCTCAATCATCAGCGCTTGAGAAGAGCTACGAGCTGCCTGATGGTCAAGTCATCACCATCGGTAACGAGCGGTAAGTTGATTTTATGCTGATTATTGCATCGTCTGAACTTATAAAATTACAAGATTCCGTGCACCTGAGGCTCTCTTCCAGCCTGCATTCCTTGGTCTCGAAGCTGCGGGTATCCATGAGACTACGTAAGAATCTCTTTCCAAGAAATGTAGTGTGATTTACCCTCGTCCTAGGTACAACTCGATCTTCAAGTGCGATCTTGATATTCGTCGCGACTTGTATGGTAACGTCGTGTTGTCGGGTGGTACCACCATGTTCCCTGGTATTGCCGACCGTATGCAGAAGGAGTTGACATCACTCTCGCCTTCGAGCATGAAGGTTTGTGTCAACCGTTGTCTACAGTCATTATTCTCATGCGTCGCTACTTATAGGTCAAGATTGTTGCTCCTCCTGAGCGAAAATACTCCGTCTGGATCGGTGGCTCCATCTTGGCTTCGTTGTCCACTTTCCAAAACTTGTGGTGTTCAAAGCAGGAGTACGACGAGTCAGGTCCTGGTATCGTTCATCGCAGTACGTGTCTCATTTTATGATTCTACTTGTTCTCAATTACCCTCGCAACCAGAATGCTTCTAAATGTAATGAAAGAAGTAATCGCGTATATGATGTACTAGAATGACATTGCTATTGGATCCCAGTGACACTTTAAGATTTCAATGGCTGGAGGAGTTCTATGGGCAGATGTTTGGAGGAATTTTTTTATGTTACACTGTTTGTCCTTTCCGCAGACGACTGTCACTTTCGTAATAAAAGTTGAACGTTGATCATAATTTGAATGGCGTATATCAAGTTGGATCAGGAATATTTGCGCTGCTCTGAAGTAGCTGTTCGACCACTTCGAAGCAAATGTCTGGTAAGCTTCTAATGATCAGTATATCTTCTAACAAGCTGTAGTCTGCGCCTCGGTGATCGGTCTGACTGAAACTTCCTGCACAAAGCAAACACGAACAGAAAGAATGCATGCATTGAGATGCCTAGACAATGACATACATAGCCAGTAATGACCCAATTTATCGCTCCTTCTTGGTTTCTGACAGTTTCTTCTCCTCCACTTCCTTGAACGACTGCTTGTCTTCCACCACAGAAACGACGATATACGCAACGAGGACTATGTTGGCCGCACATATGGCGGTGATCGCAGCATAGTTGGAATTTCCTTGAAGAAACTATCAGCAGGAACTCGTAATTGCATCCTGTAGTAGACGTACCAGACCAAATATATTTTTCTGTGAAGAAGTACGATGAAATTGGTAGGATGGCGAGAGTTGCAGCGAAAAAGAGGAGTTTCATGAGTGCCGCCCTTTGATGACATCACCGATGGGATTTCGGGACACGACGAGTGAGTGATATTTTTGTCTGTGCCATCTTATGAAGACAAACCTGGAGGCTGCCTGCTCCGAGGCCTTTGGTACTGCGACCTGATCACTCATGCCAAGTCAAAAATGGATTAGGTATGTTCAGGTTTGGATAGAGTCCTTGAGAGCGTATGTAAGCAATCCCCGACTCTACGAAGTAGGGAGGCATCTGAAAAGTCAGGCAGGTTTGACACGATGTGAATTTTTTTCCTTTTATGTCTGATCCTTGCCAGGGTTTTTTTTTTCATGGTCTCAACTTGGATCACTTCTTATTCTTCTGTTTCCACTTGACTTGCATTTCTCATTGTGTGGGTTCTGTCTGCAACCCCTTAACTTACTGTGTTGGAAATTTGCGAAACTTGCTTAAATGCTCTTTTGTTGAGATGTCATTGAAACTCCTATCAGAATGGTGATGTAAGATTGGTTTCTGAGTACTGAGTTTCAATACATTGCAAGGTGATTGCAAAGTGCTTGTAACACATCTTTCCTTATATTTGCACCCCCACCATCTCTATTCTTCCATTTCCTTCTAGTGAGTAGAGGCGAGCATGCAAGATGGTAAGAGCTAGAATAAATATATAATCTCAGTATCCGGGAGGAAAACTCCTGTGTTAAATGGCATGCCAGATGCATCGGAATAGGTATGAGTGCATTGTCTTAGAAGGCTTGAGTATACTTGGCCGAATGTCATCATTCATGTCAAAAAGGTCTTACAATTATTTTATTTTCATTCCTACTCTACCCATAGTTAAAATGGTCTCTTGTAGAACTAGACATCTCAGTCTTCCTCCTGGATACTGAGATGTACATATCATTACCTTCACACCTTGTATCAGCAGCTACCAACAGAGCAATTAGTATATATTTATTCTAGGTACTTACAGCACCAGGAGTCTTCCTCCTGGATACTGAGGTTATATATTTATTCTAGCTCTTACCATCTTGCATGCTCGCCTCTACTCGCTAGATCCTGGTGCTATAAGTACCTAGAATAAATATATACCAAGTGCTCTGTTAGTAGCTGCTGATATGAGGTGTGAAGGTAATGATACATACATCTCAGTATCTGGGAGGAAGACTGAGATGTCTAGTTCTATGAGAGACTGTTTTAACTATGGGTAGAGTAGGAATGAAAGTAAAATAATTGTAAGACCTTTTTGACATGAATGATGACATTTGGCCAAGTATACTTGAGCCTTCTAAGATGATGTGCTCATACCTATTCTGATGCATCTGGCATGCCATTCAACATTCCTTACTCTCATTGATTCTGTAGATACATACTGTGTATCTGACAATATTATGGGCTCTGATTGAGCTAAATTCTGTGATCTCTGTGAACAGAACATCAAACCATGTGGTTGGGCCACACATTGAAAGGCCTGCAAGAAAAATGCCCAAAAATGAGTGCAAGATCAATGTGTTGTGGAATCAATCAGGTAGCAAAAAGGTATGTTTTGATTTACTCTAAATAATTTAACATCTATTGGCATCTGAACCAAGCTGCAGCTGCAGATCCAAACATTGTGCTCACCACACAGTGTAAGTCTTGCCTTTGATATAAACACATTATCATGTCCATTTTACTTAATAGTCTATCCATTCAGTTGCAACAGGACAGCAAGTCCCTTCTTCACCTGGACTGAGTTCTTCAAATTGTGATGTTGAATATCTGAACCCTATTTTTGGTGAGTTCAATGATTTCAGTGATTGATTTATTGTATTAATATGGATGACTTAGAAGATCAACCATCTTTCCCTGCTGATGACAGGGATCTTAAATACTGTGGATTCCAGCTTGACAATATGAAGGTTGAATATCACTCAAAGAGCAGGATCCCAACCAAAGTCTGAGCTTTTGGTAATTTCAAGTGCCAACCAGTCCATTATTCATCATGGTTGGCTCCTGATCCCAACATGCATCCTTGGTGTCCCTTCAAGTCTTGTTTAGAGTTTGATGTCACTGAAATTGAGCTTGAAGTGGCCCTCAACAATGAATAGACTGACTGTCTCCTTGATATCTGCTGTCACTGTGTGCAGAAGTTAGAGAAATTCACATTCCATAACCACAAGGATGTTTATGCTAAGTGGGATGCAGCATCTCAGCATCTAACAGGGATTGTCTCACCCCTTGCTGGATGAATCATATTGGACTAATTTTTGACCTCAGTTTACAAAAGTCATTATTTCAATATCCTTCACTAATAGATCTTGGGACTATGATGTCTACTATTATGATATTTAGGAGTGGGCTACTGACCTCAAACAAGTCTGACACTCAGAAAATGTTACAAGTCTTATTGTAGGGTTAAGATTACCTGCCCCTGGTCAAAATTTCAACAGAAATGTAGATATTTGCATAGTCTACATGTACAAAAAACTGCTAATAAATGTAAAAGCTATGCAAGATGAATCAACTTGCACAACAACTTGAAGGGGATGAAGTGCTGGTGTGAGAGCAGCTCACAGCAGTTTGGGTAGTTGTCAAGGAAATATTATAGACACTGACTTGTCTCAAATTCTATTATGGAGGCTTTAGACATAGTGGAAAGAATATAATTAACTACAGTGTATGTAATTTTGCTAAAGGCAATGGCAAAAAAAACATTGCAACTGGCAGATTTTGCTGTGGCAAACATGATATAAGCAATGTGGCACAGTGGTTGAATCTGGATGTTATCTACCTTACTATAAAGTAGGCCCTCTAGTACTTATCCTGCATAATCAAGTGACTCAAGTTTATCACTCCCACTACCTATGTGTCCTTACCTTTCAATATGCTATTGTGATCTATTTGAAATGATTCAATTTCAATTGGCCTCAACCACATATTGAAGGCAAAACTTTGTTGCAATGGACCATCTACTGGCACAACTCAAATACTGTTGAAATTTCCAAAGGGAAAACCAGTACTTAATATCTGTGAAGTTAGTCTCAGTATCACATTGTTGTCTTAATAATTGAGGGTCTTATGAAAGTGTTGATGGGACTAAGTGATGACTGTGTGTATAATCACTCTCTTGATGTGGGATCAACAATACTGCTAGTGAGGCAGAAAGTTGGATTTTGCTGCACCTAGGCTGCTATGCCTGAGACAGATACATTCAACCCTAAAGAGGACTACTACTGTATACAGAACTAGATATATGAGAGACTCTTGTAGTCTGAAGGATGCACAAAGGTGTAAGAAGAAATGCAATGAGAATACAATGAAGGCACAAGTGTGGGAGAGCATATCAATACTGGGAGCATCACAAAGAGGTAAACTGTCAATGCTTATAATCTGCTACCTGTAGTATGCATAACTTAGATGGTGTTGATTGCACATTTCTTGAATGAGATGAGTACTTTTGGCAGGGGCAGTGTCTTTAGTTTGCATAGACTTTAATATACCCATGAGCTCAGTAAACTCAATATCCTATGAGTACACTATTGTCAATAGAAGTCTTACTCTATTACTGAGAATCATTTGCTGATGCTCTTTTACAGGTGATCAAAATTTAATGCTGTGCATAAGGAACTTTTGGGCATTATGTCTTCTGAATGATGCACAATAAGATTATCTAGCCAACATTTCTATTGATTCTTGTAGCACACACAGGCCATACAGATCTGCAATGGAGCAATAATCCCAACAGGATTTAATGACTTTGTATAATATAATATCATAGTCAATGTATTTAAGTTCCTCCTTGATAAACATATCTATATTCTGGCTAGAGAGGCATACACCCATTCTCAAAGAAGCCATGTTCTTGTCTTACTTCTGATGCTTTCTCAATCACACAGTGTTTACTGTGGTGCTTTGGCCACTGCTCTATAGCTTGTAGAGTAAGGCTGTGTAATACTCCAAATCACCCATAGTATATACTGGAGTCTTTGAGACATTCTTTGAGTCTCAGTCCTTTGCTGAGCAATTTAGTTCTTCTGATCATTGACACATGTTTGTCAACATCATTTACAGACTTTAAGATTGTGTTGTTAACCTTGTAGTCCAAGCTCTTAGTTCATACTAGCTTATGTATTTGGTGGTGCCATACGAGTTGAGCCCAGGCCAGTCATAGCTGAACCATGACATCACTGCTACCAGATAGAGGATGATGAGCAAAATGTCAAAGACTATAACAAATATTTGCAGGCCTTTTTCTGAGTCCTGCCATATCATCAGAGTGAGACTAGTCAATAAGGCAATATTGGTCAATATATGTAAAAGCATACTAAGGGAGATGGTAAACAAGGTGAACAGATACTTGATAGGATAAAAAGAGATTGAAATATGTAGTAGATAGATGGAAGGCATGACTTACCTGGATATATCTATCCTCAATGTTTTTGAACATCAGGGTGATGCAGAGGCCACATGCAACAAAACCAAGTGACATCATTGTGGTCACCCTAAGAATAGCAGACAAAGCTTTGTGGAGGTGGCCAGTAGCCAGTGAGGTCACTATGAAGATAGTAGCTGCTGATAGGATTATTATCAACACATTATTTGGGATCTATAACTGCTTCTCTACTTATCTGAAGAAGACTCTCTCAGTTAAGTGGCTAAGTTGATATTCAAGGGCAGATGCCAAAATACTGATGACTAAAGCTCCTAATATATTTAATAGGTATAGGACAGTATGGTTGTGAAAGTAGCAGTAACTAGGGGTTAGTAATAAACCCCTGGGTATCCTAAGCCTAACCCACACCCATACCTCTAGACCAAGGATCAGAGATAACCCAGGGGTGTTATAAGAGTGTAAGAGTATCACAAGAGTATAGAGTTATTTTTATTATATAGGCTAGAAGAGACATAGTAGGCTGACTTTAATTCAATAGTAATTTATTTTTCTTAACCACCCTAGTAAGTAATTAAAGCTGCAAATAGGAACTTTATGATTTCCTCATAACATAAACTATAAATAAGTAACTCTTGTGTATTATGAACTACTGCAACTAACTTAAATATCACCTTTGATTATATTTTACTTATATCTTACTCAAATAATAACTAACTCCCAATATAGAATCACAATAAATCCAATAACTATTATACTGTTAATAGCTTCAAAATTTAATATCTATCCATCACTTCTATGGTAATCAATTTGGGGATATATTATGTCTAGGCCCAGGGGTACTATCAATTGTTCAGAGATACAGGGGTCTCTAGGTTCAAACCCATACCTCTACTACCTAGCAGTGATGACTAATGGAAAATAGAATAGGATGCTAGATAGTCAGGTGGTAATTGATAGAGCTAGTGTAAAATCATGGACCTGCTGGTTATTATCTGCCATCTGGTCCACTGTCTGGTTTACTGCCTGTTCTACCACCTGGCCCACTACCTAGGTATTGCTGTCTACCTTGCCTGTCACATCTACTACCTTTTAGACATTGTTTGCTACCTGCTTCTACTTGCCTGTCTTTCTCTAATTAGTGGTCAGCTGGCACTGCTTCTCCTTACCTATAATCTCCTCCACTGAGTCTGCTCTGGCAATTATCCTCTCCTCTGAAGGTGGCACAAATGACTATATTGACTTCATAGATGGTCTAGCTTCTATTTTCAAAGAACCTCAAGACATCAGATATGCTGGGCAAGCTAGTTTGTATATGATAGAATGTCTAATATAGTGGCTACTACAAAATAGTTTAACAAACATTAGCATAAATGCATCATGTCCCCCACATGATTCTGATTAACACAGTGTCATGCATGGTATACAACTTATACTATAACAGATACACAGAAGTGATAAGGAAGGTCTTAGGTGCTACACTGTTTCCTATTAGCAAGTTACTCTACTCTTTTTCCTTTATTTTCTAGCTAGTTTCTTTTTCTTCATTCTTCACCTCTATTTCCCCTATATTTTATTTTCTTCCCTCAAATTATTTTTATATTATTCGGCCACCAGATTTTCTCAGAAGCCACCAGGAATATTTGTAAGCCTATCATGTGATTAAGAAATACTTTGGTTTATAAGAATTCATGTTTGGTTATGATTTGTCATACTTTGTAAGACTTGCAGTTGTATTTATAATTCACTTACTAACATGGATGATTCAGTACACCTAAGGACTTGGTTTGTAAACATATTCTTACCAATCCATGTGATGACTCATGCCACTTTTTATTCATACTTTACAAGAACTACACTGTATTTATAATGTATATAGTAAATAAACTGACTCAACACACCAAATGGCTTAATTTGTAAGCATATTCTTACCAATCCAAGTGATGATTCATGCATTATAATCAGAGTCTCCAAAAGGTATATAAGTAGTCCATTTTGCATGTAATAAATGGAGATTTTCCCACTAACACTCTTCTCAAACCATGCAAGAATAAGTAAGAATTTAAGTATAGGCAATTCAATAGCCTTAAAGTAAGACTGAGACACATATATTCAGGTTATATACTACCTTACATGGGTTGACTATATAACTAACTAACCAGCTAACTAATTAAGTTCTATGTATAATTCCAATCTCTCTCTTTTACAGGAAGAGAGACACAATTCACAAACTCAACACTAAAGCAGATAGGTACATACTTCACACTTAGTATCTCAGACTAATTGTTTTAAACTATCCAAGGAACAAGAAGAGGACATTTTTAAATAAATTCTCCCAAGAACTCATATATTATCTACTATGAAATAGAAAAGTCATAGACTGTGTACTTAAGGACTGGCAAGAAGTCTTATCCCATATAATTGTGTTGTCATTATATGTGTGTTATACATAAGACCATTAAATAGTAGGACAGCAGGTGAATATTGTGGGTTAGATGAGAGTTTTGCCTGGGGTTGGATTGTATGCAACATTTAAGAGAAAGGTGGTGATGTTGAGGTGAGATGGGAGAGAAAAAGCAAGGGGGAAGGTATTGTCAGCCATCACTATGTATTCAATAATGTCTGTTTGAGTCATACAAGGCTGGGCCAAAGGTGAACATTACACCAGAGCTCTGCTCTTCCAAGTTTCCAGACTTTGTCCATTTCTGGATCCTATCTCAGGCCTAATGGATTGTATCCTTAGGTCAGAGTTTTGCCTTTCTGGCACTCACACTCTTTCTGATTCTTGTCCAACTCTGTCTCTACCTAAGGGTAGTCTAACTCCATTCATGTTCACTCCAGAACCCCAATCCAGAACTCTAGTCCACTCCTCCTGCCTTGAACTATGTCCCTTGCAGTATCTCCACCCTATGTCTCCACTAAGGATTGACATGCACAGTTATCCCACTTCCTATCAAGTGGATGGAACTCCATCTGAGTTTCCAATATTTGTCTGGAAGTTTCCCACACTTGTCCAGATGGTTCACATGCTCCTTTGGAAGTCCTTCAGATGCTCCATTAAAGTTGTCTGCCTCCGATGTAGAGACTCAAGTCTCTATGGGCACATACAGACCGTATCGCAAGACCTTATATTGGACCTGTTGCAGTGCAGTGACTTTCGTGATTTTCGCACTTTTGCGCATCTCACATATTTCATGCATTTTGCACTTTGCATTGTCATGCATTTCACGTTTCAGATACCTCATGTTTTCACACATCTCACATATTGCACACATTTCACAATCCCACACAGTTCACATTTTGCGCACTCACATATCTCATGCATTTTGCATTTTCACATATTTTGCATTTTGCATTTTTGCATTCTTGCGTTTTTCGCATTTTGACATGCACTACTGTGCACCTCCCTAGGATCTGTTGCATTCCATTCGCATGTCCTGTCCTCATCCTCCAAGGTCCATTGGTGCATATTTCACTTTGTTTCACTCACATTACATCATATATGTCTTTACATTCCCATTTATGTTCACTTATCTCATTATGTGTTTATATTACATCACCCTTGTATGTTAAGTGCTACCTACTCAGCTCCAAGCCCTGGGAACTTGCTTAGCATGCTGACATGTCAGCACATAGTTGGAGGTTTTTACTTTACTTCTCTTGGATCACTTACACATTAGTTAGTAGGACTTAGCATCAAAAATTCATTGACTTCCGATTCCATCATTGCATTCTGCGAGAGCCCCAGGATATTCTTGAGAATCACATCTATTTCTCCTTCAGTATCTACCCTCGAGTTAGAGAGCCCTGCTTTCGCGTTTTCAGAGAGTAACGCATTTCGCAATATTTTCATGCTTTTTTCCATGCTTCACGACTTACAGCGTGTTTTCACACGCCCTTAGCCAGACCACACACCACCACTTCCCCTTCCCTCAAGAGTGCTTAAAGAGCCTCCAGACCAAAGCCCAGTCCACAACCCCCCTCTCTTATAGAGGAATCTTTTCCCAGTAGCAATCCCCTTGGGACGAGCTATATCTTGCATCCAGAGGAGCACTGCAAAGCTCACATCAGGTCTAGCCCCCACCCACTCATCATTCCTCGCCTTTACTGAAGTCCTCTGGAATTTGTTTGGACCTCATTGGACTTTATCCAAAATTAAGGGCACCATACTCAGGTGAGAGGCACAGCACACAAGCTGAGGCCAAAGCCCTTCTGAGTCAGTCATCCTTGCCCCTCTGAGAGATTGTATGTACATATGTGCATGGTCTTTAACAGTATGTACAGTCGAGAACCAATTTAAGTGGCAATGTATGTGTCATTATAATATTAAGACTTAAAGAACCTTGTTTGACCAATTCTTGAAATCTCTCATAATGGACTCTGGAAGCACATGGTGACCACAGTATTTTTTTATTTTCCACACTGCCTGGACTCCATTGAGTCCATTCTGATATGCATCAATGAACTAAATACAGTTAATCATAGGTCATTGAAATGCAAAAATGATATTCAGTGTGCTACACTATCATATCACAACTCTGAGGCTCTACTATATTTTTCTATATAGACAAACATCTCATGAACAAATCTATATAATTTTTCATATGTAGATTCCTAGTAGTTCAAGCACCATGGTAAATATAGTGGGAGACCTCATTTTTGGGATTTCTCACTGAATGAAAGATGTGATTATTTCCTTATCTGATATTATATAAGCTATCTACCAATGTCATAGTATGGGCTTATCACAGTGGACCCCAAAAAACTTTTGTTAGATCATACCATGTGCTGTACATATATATTAGTGGTACAGCATCAAGTGATGTGATAACATTATGCTGGAGAACAGTCTCCAATGAAGACTGATCTTTCATTCAATAGATTCATCCTTGTATAAGGTATCAAAGCTTGTCCTTTGTCTTTTTCATGCCTACCATGCATTAAGGCCTACTGCATGATACTTTGCCACAACAGTTTGTGTCAACCATGAGCTCTGTATGAGGACCTTGGCTTCATGGCACTGCCTTGTGTCACATTCCATCAGATCCAGATCTCAGGTCTCCACTTCTGGATCTTAGATCAGATCCATTACACTTCCCTAGATCAATGAATTAACTAGCACTTCAGATCTGAGAACCAGCACTCAACTCCATTTAGATGTTTCTCTATTACCAGTATTTAGTCATATGTATATGCATTGTGATTACTGATCCATTATGTATGTTTCATTTCCAATCTTGCTTCTGTCACTGTACAGACTTATAGTAGCCTTTGACTATGCTGCATACATTACCTCAGATGCTGCCCACTTAACATTCTGTTAGCTACCTAGAGTATATAATGTCCTGTACATCTCTGCAGAACCTAGTTTGAATATCATCTTAGATTTTGCTCATTCTGTCCTCTGGACTCAAGTTCCTTGACTCTTGTCAATACTCCAAGACCATAGGATTCAATCCTATAGCCTATATATCTGTCTCTATCTTTGGATAGTCTATCTCATTAGTTTCTAGTTAGGATGTAGTTCCAACTAGCCATTTATCTGCATTCCCAAGTATGCTTTGATACTAGTTCACATGTCTGATATTTATCTGTCCAGATCCTAACATAATAGTTTAATTGATCATTCAGAAGTCCCAGATCTGTTATCTATCAATATCTGAGATTAAGAACAAGCACTCAGGAAAGAGGCATAGCATATGAGCTGAGGCCAAATCCTTTGGATCTGTTACCCCTTGAGCACAACCTTAGAGTCTGTTCAGGATCATGATTTCACCTAACTTCGAGAAATTCAGAAAAGAAAAAAATAACTTAAGTAAGCATGCCAGTGTGCTGTGTGCCCTGGTCACAGTGTGACATCTTCTTATCAATACAATCATGCCCTTGACATGAAACTCATCAGCACTATACTCTCTCCAGTTCCACCCCACTATGATTAAAGGAAATGGTAAAAAGAAAGCAGCTACTGACAGTCAGGAAACTGCCACACCAGCAAAAAACTGTTGCATATGGTCTCTGGATGATGAGAGGAAGCTCATGGAATATGCTGTACAACACCATGCCAAAGGTGGCAATGGTATGAACCTCACCAAATTGTTCTGGGTTGGTGCCACTGCAGAGATGGCAACACACCCATGCCCTGAAGGCACTCCCAAGACACCCAAAGCCTGCCAATCCAAATGGACTCAGATAAGTACTATTGTTGTATTGATACATGTGCCATTACTGATATAATTTAAATGTATCTCCAGATCAAAAAGATGTATCAGGTGGTTGACAAAATCACTAGCTATGCCTCAGGGCTATCATTCCACCTGGAATTAGGAGCCAACATCAGTGAAGAATCAGAGACTATGTGGGTGGACTTTATCAAGGTCTTTTTTCATCTATTTCCTCTGCTCTACCTTACTAATTATTCACACAGCATAACCCCTCAGCAAAGCCTTTAAGAAACAAAGGCTGGTCACATTACAAGGCACTGCAAGGGATCATTCCAACACACATGAGCAGCTGGGTTGGGTTTCATGCCAGCACGAGCCTCACCACAAACATGTTAACTCCTACAGCATCTGGTAGTGACATAACTCAAACTACTACCACCAATGCCCCCACTGATGTCATGTCATCACTGGAGAATGCACTCCATCAGGTCGAGTTCTGCAATCTCGATCTTGATGAGGATGACATGTGCACCACCCCAATACCGATGAAGGCACTAAGACTGACTGCGGCATGTGCAATCAATCTCTAGATGTGAGATCAACAACACTGCTGGTGATGCAGTATATCAGGTCTCACTGCGTTAGGCCGCTATGCCTGTGACAGGCACATTCAACCCTAAAGGGGACTGCTACCACACACAGAACCAGAAATAGAAAGAACTCAAGTAGACAGGGGACACACACAAGGATATAGAGAGGCACAAAGCGTGCAATGAGAAATGCACAGTAAGCAGAGTGCGGGAAGGTGTGCACCTATAGTGTGTGTAGGCACATGAAGGCACACAAGTGATGTGGGAGGTAGGGAGTGGTGTAGAGATTCATAATGAGTGTGAAGTGACATGAGTGAAAGCGAGCACAATGTAAAGCAAGAGCAAAGGCAGAGCAGACAAAAAAGCAAGGCTTGATTAGGCAATCTAATCTAAGCCAAAATGCGATAACCATGGGGTGTGTGCCCTAATGGTGACTACTACTCTAAAGTAAAACCCAAATGCTAGGGAAGTACAGTAAAGGGGAGTAATGGGGAATAGTAGCACTACCATCAGGCTTTATACTAAGTAAAATCTCATCAGACATGGAAGGGATAGGGATAACATGCGCAATAGTATGTAATGACATGTAATAGCGCTGCAGTCCTTGTTACACTCATGCAGCATGGAATATGATGTACCACAGGGGTGTTCAGACATGAATCAGCCCTCCTGGATGATAGGCAATAGAGCACGGGAACACGCTGTAACAAACACATTAGCGCTGGGCAGATATAAGCGCTTACAGACACCTTCCCCTTGATATTCACAATGGAGCTAACAGATTGAATAAATTCCCATGACTGACCTTGCTTGTCGCGCGCCTACACAGAATTCGGTCCAATGTCGGTATTGCACTCCCCCATGTCCTGTCTATGCCCACTTACCTCCACTGGTGCATCAATTCCCATTGATTATTGTCACTAAAAAGCTATTGGTGCAGGTCTTATTACATGTATCCTTGTGTTGTGCAATGCCAGTCCTCCATTTTACCTACAGATATGATGCGCCATGCTTACATCGCTACAAGTTTCACCTATGCATTCCATATATTCATGCACTACAATATAAGGACCAGCAGTAGATAGTTCTTACTTACTTCCCCTTCCTGTGGGCAACTGTCATATAGCGGAGTCACCTAGTAGTTTTCATAGTTTGTGCAATCATCAAAATCCATTGTTCTTTCTGTGTCCATGTGCACTACTACTCAGGCCCTCACTCTCACAAAGGTCGCACTTATAACCCATTGCATCTTGCGCCAGTGCATTGCTTGCCAAAACCCACTATAGTTGCATCTTGCGCCAGCTCATTGCTTGCCAATACCCGCTCCTCCCTATAGTTGCATCTTGCACCAGTGCATTGCTTGCCAATACCCACTCCTCCCTATAGTTGCGTCTTGTGCCAGTGCATTGCTTGCCAATACCTGCTCCTCCCTATAGTTGCATTTTGTGCCAGCACATTGCTTGCCAATTCCCGCTCCTCTCTATAGTCACATCTTGCACCAGCACATTGCTTGCCAATATCCGCTCCACTCAGTTACCACGCCTTGTGCCAGCGGGTTGCCTGCCATATCCTTGCCCACCACAGTTCTCAAATCACCCACCAGCATGCTACCTAACTACAGGTTGCACCCTGCCGTGCCCCTTCACACTCTTAGTTAGCATAGCGCCTTTCCAGTCTCAAGTCTTACTCAGTGTGCTATCGCTGTCGGGTTGACATAAGGTCACTATAGGTCACTAAGTCCTTAAGTTTCAGCTTCCCTTGCATACAAGGATAAGTGGAACTAGTCTATTCAGTCTAGCTAAATTTATTCTTTCACAACACACTAAGCACAGGTGCAAGAAGCACATGAGTGCAGGAAAGCGCATAAGCACAGGAAAGTGTGTGCCTTTGGCGCACTATACAGGGAAGTGTCATATAACTCCATAGTGCAAATGATCAATGGACAGCTCATGTAAATATGGCCTTTTCACACCTACAGAAATATGATTCCTTACACTGAATGATACCCCACCTGTCCCCTCACCTATCACACCTGTCACACCAAGAGGCTTCAATGCTACAATGCAGCCTTTGTTTGCCCCCTTGATTTCCATGCCTGGTTCATCAACTGCAGTGAAGCACAAAGCTAACAGGGACAATAGCAAACAATACGGGTCCCACCCTCCACACTCTTCAAAAGCAAAGAGTGTGTCAGGGTCATTGAAATCACAACGTCTCATGCTGCCACTCACTTTGGAAAAGTTGGGGGAGAAAATGGTCAGCTGTATAGCTTCTGTGTCATCCACACTTCAGGATGTCATCACAGCCCATATCATGGAGCCCATTCCATCCTGCAAGCAGCATGCCATGCTTCAAGTCCAAGAGGAGAAGGACTTGGATGATTATTGGCAATGATCAGGCTGTTTCAAGCTGACATTACTATTGCTGACATGTATAATAGCATTACAAGAGATGGTATTAGGAAGATATTTTTAGCGCAGCACCTGCAGGAGGCAAGGAGAGTGCACACAAACAAACAGAAACTTTTATAATACCTTTACATTACATTTGCATGCAATACAATACTTTGAAGTTGACAGCAAACATACATCATGATCATGATTGGGCAGCAAAGACAAAGATACATTGTACATAGGACTAGATGCCTACAGCAAAAAATGACAATATTATTCAGTTTGCACCAGGTGGCACAGGTGCTCCTCTGCACTGCCTTTCTGCAAGGTAGTCATCCCACATCAACTGAGAAATCTCATCACAAACATCATGTGTACAAATGTGTGCTGCTTCAGTGGGAGGTCCATTGGTGAGTATGCCACTATCATAATTACCACTCCACTCATCCACCTTCACGTCATGATAGTTGACTAATTTGTCTGGGTCATGGATGCAGATGACATTGTGTACGAGACACAACACCAGAGGGATGTGGGCCTGTATGTCAGAATTGTACTCTGGAGGGAGCCAAAGTATACAAAAGTGGTTTTTGAGAACATGGAAGATATGCTCAATGACATTGTGGAGCTGCATGTAGTGTAGGTTGTATAATTCCTGGGCATTGCAAGGCCTGCAAAGATTGTAAGTACTGTGCCAGGGTGATAAGTCAACTCACTGCAACATACACCTAATTTGTGCGGCCCCATTCAGAAAGGTGGTAGCAGACACCACAACAAATCCAGCATCCGCCAGGTAAACCTTGCCTGGAGGGATTGTAAAATCAGTGAGACATGCCATGTTGTAGACATGAGCATCTGCTGCAGACCCTTGAAAGCCACTCAACATGTACATAAAATGCATGTCAAAGTCGCATGCAGCAAGGCAATTTTGAGTTAAATTGCTTGTGCAGTCATGAGCGGCATCATGATCAGCAGCTGAGGGATGGCAATTGATGTGCGTGCCATCAATAGTGCTAATAATGTTTGCAAAGTACAGGTATAGTTTTGTCATCTCAACAATTTGAGGGGGTATCAGAGTGTCTGCATTGGGGAGCCAGATAAACAAAATAGATTGGGCAGGAGGAGAATGTGATGAGAATGCATTTGAAGTATCTGAAAGGAATAAAATTAGTACACATAGCTAGGGGTAAGAGCGGGGGGATGCACTTTGATATAGTATCATTTGAGCACTGGAAATGCTCAGCAAGGTGGTGTACAGAAATGCCTGTAACACAGGCATATAGGAAGACAGCTAGCTGTTCTTCTAGGGTGATGTGCTTTGAGTCGTTAATCCCACCATTGCGAAGTAATTGAAGTAGGATGATGAATACATGGCAATGCACACCGAGCTCACATCAAATCCACTCTGGATGGCCATTCAGCAGTTCATTGACCCAGCCAACCCCTGTCAGGATTGATGTGTGATAGGGTTGTTTGTCATAGTAGGTAGTGGTGTATGTGTTCACAGTGATCCCCACAATGTTGATAACTTCAGAAGCTGAGGAGATCACACACTGAAAGAACTGAATGATGGCTTGGAGAAATTTTAAGTGGGATTTGCTCAGCGTCTTCTACACTCTCCTCCAAGTCCTCACTAGACTCATCTCCCTCATCCCCTTGGTCCTCCTCATCCCTCTCATGATCCCTCAAGCCTGATATCATCAAATCCTCTTCATCGACCTTGTCATGGTATAGTAAGAGGTTGGAAAGCATGGCCGCAGCGAGCATATACTACATGCACATATTGATAACAACTGATCAGTGTGACATCAGTTTCAAGCTCCAATCAGGGCATGCTTACTTAACATAGTTTTTTTCTTTTCTGAATTTCTCAAAGTTGGGCAAAATCATGATCCTGAACAGACTCTTAACACCTTGCTTCAGAGTCAATGAGCTTGACCTCCACTAGAAGGCAAATTCTACAGAACTCAAGTTAACTGATGCACAGCTTCACTTTTTCAAATTCTACAAATATCAAAATGTACATTAGGCCATTATCTACACTTCGACATTACAGTTTTTGTTCTTGTTTCCTCATTGTGTTGTTAACCTATTTTTGTGTTTTGTCACGTGATGTTCGTAGAATCCGCATGACGCCAACCTCATCACGTGCCGTTAACGTTCGGAATTTTCCTGAACCTTAATTGTATGAACTGCATAACACCGGCGATTGCCGTACACGGAAATCCACGCTACCTTCGTCGATATCAAGCCCAAGACATCGCCGACGCCGACAACCATGGTCAACATCCCCAAGTACGTTGCCGGCCCCGTTCACTAACTTGGGAATCACTAATGAATTGCTGATAAAAAGGACTCGCCGGACCTGTGAGTAACTTCTGTTCTTGTCATGTATTCGCAAAAGTTCAAGGCTGTCTGTAGACTGCAAGGGCAAAACATGCAAGAAGCACACGTATGTTCATGCTTTGAGTTTATGGGATCAGGACCTCTAAGAACGCTATGCAGGCCCCACAAAGTAACGCAGTACAAAAAGGGCAAAGATTCACTGTTCGCCCAAGGAAAGCGTCGTTACGACCGTAAGCAATCAGGGTACGGTGGTCAGACTAAACCCGTCTTCCACAAGAAGGTACGTTTTGTGGTGCGAGAGGTTGGGATTCTGCTTATTGGGATTTGGGATGTAGGCAAAGACGACGAAGAAGGTCGTGCTGCGGTTGGAGTGCACAGTGTGCAAGTATAAGATGCAGCTGTCGTTAAAGCGTTGCAAACAGTACGTCTTTGTTCTATTCAATTTCAATGCATGTACAGATCTGATGTTTCCTGTAGCTTCGAGCTCGGTGGTGAGAAAAAGACAAAGGGTGCTGCACTTCAATTCGTACGTCACTCTACTTATCATTGAGTTTCAGGAGCTAATGATGACTGTAGTGAGCGCCTTGGGAGTCGTTTCATATTTTGTTTTCCACTGCTATGTATCCTCAAGCACATTATGACATGACATGCAGCATATTCTTATGTGTGACTGGTCTCGAGTGAGACGCCTTGCCTGATGCGACTAGCCTATCAAGCTCTAGTGTGAGTGTCGCCGAGTGTGAAGATATATACGACGCCCTAGCAACCACAACCAGTAGCCGCTCATTTTACAGCGTTAGTGGGACACAGATTAAGCGATGAACCAAAATGATTAAGTAGCACCGCACTTTTTTTTTGAAATTGCTATGGTGTGGCTTGTGACGGTAAATTCCACGACGGCCTACTGTTTCTTGGTCATTCTTATCGCAAACCTGGAACTGGAAGGAACCGTTGGGGGTTACTACCCGTCAGTATAAAGAGGAGTCATCTAAAGAAGGATCTCTTTCATGCACGCTTCAAACGTAATCGAGACCTGCGATTCTGTGCGTGGTCTGATTGCTGTCGTCGAGGAGGTTGAGCTCATTGACATTGACATTGCAGACAAACGCGTCCACTTCACAAGATGACTCCGAGCTATCATCACACGCCAGCCCGCCCTCTACACCTCCAAGAGGTCGTACACGTTATCCTGACACGCTAACTCGCGTTCCGTTACATCGCCGTGGGACATCCAAGACGTATGAACGTCTCGAAGATCTTCTTCGCGAGGCCGGTTACAAAGAAACTCGCGTCTTTACACCAGAATCTGAGCGACACACAGAACATGCAACCGATAAGCACACAAGCAACGCACGTGGCGGCGTAGGTGCTGTCGTTGGGTTCCTCGCCGGCCTCGTAAGCCGCAATTCGAGTTTGGCACGGGAACCGACCTCCAACAATGATTCCCACTCTCAACCACCATCACCGCTTGCACACTTCAAGGCTATACACGCATCTTCTTCCACATCCTCCTATTCCTTCAATACGTCCCCAGAGAGCCTCCGTAAGCATTCCCGCTTTCACGCCACCCAGGGTCAGGCCCGACGCAACCAATTCCCCGAAACCCATGGCCGGTCTAAACCTCCGAGTGCCTACATGCGTCACCAATCATCGTCCAACTTCTCCAAAGACGCTCCAAACGCCCACGCATACCTCCGACATATGGCATCAGCACCTAACATTCAACCCCTAGCTAAACGCCCCTCCTCATCAAACGTCTCCCTCCGCTCCCATCGCACTCCTCACGTGCAACCCCGTTCTTCACGTCGAGCTGTGCTCCTCACAGCAGACGACATCATCGAGACAGACGACCCCCCGCCGCTCCCTCGTAACTGGATGGAATCTGTTGCTAAAGCACTTCTCTCTGGCGTGCCCGAGACTGCGTCTACGCGAAAAACGAGCTCGGCGTTATCAGAGGCGACGAATAGACCTAAGGAACAGAGACGCCCACCATTGCTATGTGCACAGGTGCGGGAGCAGCGTGCAGGTACGACTGAGGGGAAAGTGAGCCAGACGAACGTCATGTGTAGGTCTACGCCTACGTCGCGTGCGGGATCGAGGGTGCGTAGAACCGGTGCTGAAGACGATGAATCGAGACATAGACGTGATGAGGAGAGATGGAGGAAGAACAAGCGGGAGGAAGAATCAAGGAAAGGAAAGGGGAAGGGGAAACGCAAGGAATCAGACATGGTTCCTTCATTAGCCCGTACGAGGGTTGAGAACGACGAGTGGAATATGAGCAGGTACCTCGCGAGCCATAGACAGGAAGGACCGTGTTCTTCCAGCTCATCCTCTGAAGATGAAGACGAAGAAGACGAGGGAGAACTAGACCTAGAACGGTTACTCGTCCCAGCCAGACGTCAAGCCTCTATTCGCAGTCTCCGGAAACATCTTCACCCACCCAGTTCAACAGGCAGCCTCCGAGGCCCACCTCGAACAACCCCCACTATCAGTAACACCACCAACGCCATCAACAGCCAACTCTCGTCTTTCGCACCAGGTTCACGACAGCATATCTGGCTAGACGATTCCTGGGGCACAGGTAGAGGCCGCCGGTGGGTCGTAGGCGAAGATGACGACGATGAAGGGGACGGGTATGGAAACGGGAGCACTAACGGCGCGCTTTCAGCATCTGAGATTGGGGGGGCTTCTAGCGCCAGTACTCGTACACATGCGGGGATGAAGCGCCGCCGCGGGTTGCCTAGCGCGTGGGCGCAGTGGGGCGGTTGAAGTTGGTGCTATGATGATAATGGGGCTCTTCCTTGCTCTTTCTGGTTCTAATCGTTTGCAGGAATAGACCCACGTGCGGAACGGGGATGGCTTGTCGGTGCTTTGGAGCCCGGACCCTTCGTTCGTTCGTGCATGCGTGCGTACTTAGCCATTCGCAATTGTTTTCTTTTCATTTTAATCTTTGCTTTCGTTTCATGCACATTGTTATGGTATGGTATAATACATATGCTTTATTGATGTTGTGGTCGGTATCTCAGATCTCATTGGGATGAAAGATACGCGAGTAATTTACTCTGTTCTAACTTGAACTTGAAGAATACATTGATGTAATTGTTGGTGCTTCTTAAGCTTCATTACTGACTTGCGTGGAGTCTGAACAGGTAAATTCTGGATTAGTTCTGCTTCCCCGACACCCACTTTCTAGTGGGAGAGGGTTCTATAGAAACGTTTGTGGTAACAGACAGGAGCTCTTACTACTGTGCGAATCTGTGGCTAAATCCAAACTATGGGATGAGCATCACCAATGGCATTCTGTTGAATTTGTGGTTGCTTCCTCGACTTCACTGAGACAGTACGTACCGAGTCCTGATGGTTCGAACCAGGGAAATACATTTTGTGGCCCCTCGCAATCGGAGCCTATTCGTTTGTTGCTTCCTCATTATAGGAAGAACGAATGCAGGCAAAACCACCATTCTTCAGATGGTCTGCAAAACACGGGAGAACCCAGAAATATACAATAGCGCTGGGGAAAAGGTGTGCGACATGGTGCTGGTAATGTGGTAGCTGATTGACTCATCGAGATCAGATCAAGGTCGTTTTGAAGCCATCGAGCGAGGTATGTTCTTTATTTTGCAATATGAATTGATGGATTCTCAGCGCGGATTGCATGATATCGATAATGAAATGGTGTTCCGAAGCAACCCAAGATATGTCTTTCCAATACATGGCGTCTTCGAATGCGGCTGATGTCAGGGAAGCTCTGAGAGATGCTGTCGACAGATTCAAAGAGCTCCTCTAAGTGGAAAACGCGATTGATCAGCGCACCTCCCCCTGGCTCCCAAAGGAAGACACAGTTTATCGACACAATTCTCCAAGTCATAGTGCTGCATCGTCTGTGTAGGTTTTAAACACTTTTGCTTGTGGCAGTCTCGCTGATTTTGTCTTTTTAGGCGATGAATGATGATAGTTGAAGCTGTGGTGTTTTGCTGAATTCAAATGTCTTGATTGGCGGATCAGTGTATGAAGTAGTTTGCATGATTACGCGATTGGTTTGCATCATTGTATGCATATGCTTTACTTCTTCCACAATCGCATGACTTGTCCATGCATAAGTTACATCATTCCAAGAGTACGGTCCGCCATACATGCCTTTGATTTCGGGTTCACCACCTGCTTTCAAACCTGTATGAATGACGAAGGGCGAACCCTTGGTTAAAACACCATCATGATTTCATTCCTGATATCGCACTTTCAGCACTGAGATGTGAGAACACACCAGTTCATGCTGCCAACCGATGAGAGTACACGTTACTTCTCTGGAAGTCTAAGCCGTTAACACTGGTATCAATTAAAATGGTGAATGAGACCGGGAAGTGTTCAGCGCAGACTTATAATGGCTGCAGTGTGTGAACTTAGTGAGCGCCCAACTCACTGATCTAGACCTAGTGTGCAATCATGGCATAATATGATAAGGTCACACGTAGGGCCATGAGGTGTACACGAGGACTTAAACTCACTTTGAGAATTCGGAACTGATGGCATTTCTGTGTGTTCGATAGAGTTTGATGGATAATTCCAAGGTTAGAGATGGTGGTAAGTACCACTAGTGACTGTCAGACGCGAGGATAATTCGTGAAGCCTGGCGCCGCAAGATCCAATAGCTTCAGTGGTAGAACAGGGTAGAACGTGCGTTTGATGAATTTGGAATAAATAAAGTAAAATATGTTGACCTACTAGTACACCCCATGCCCAGTGCTCAAGCATCAAACGTCTCTCCTTCAATGTTTGACTACGGGAGACTAATGGCATGCAAGCATGAATTTCCCTGTATTTCCACAGTCAGCAGGATGGGTAACGTTGCAACTTGCAAGACGACAGCACCAAAGCACGATTCGGGATTCGCGTTATCCAGTCGAAGGCATCAATTTGAACAGGTTGCAACGTTGAGGCCATGAGAATAACGTAACAGTTCCCTCGTCGGCCAATGACAATCGTTTATCGTTAACCGCGTGTTCACAGCAAGTTCAAATTTAGCACACCATGCAGTGAGGTTGCTAATATTATCATGACATGTACATGATGTGGGGTTCAGGTGGCCATATCATACGTTAACCTCTGGTGGTTCGATCCTCCATATACACGAGGGATCAGAAGGTCGGACTAGTACTGATCTTCCTTGGTGAGACTAGTTGAGACCTCATTTCGACGCAACTGACTGGCATGACTTGTGCTACAGTTAAATCTACCATAACCCTTCCCGCGCGAAAGATAGCATGCCCAACGATCTTCAGACTTCAACGGCTCACCGTGATTATTCTCTTTACATATCTGGTACTCCGAGTCAACTCTCGCGTCAGCTTAATGGTCAATTTCACTGAATATATCGTCTAGATATTTTAGTTGATCTCAGCAAGTCAAGAAAGAATGTGGAGTCTGCTGAGGTGCGGATCGGCAAGTTGCACACACCGGTTGAACACGCAGCAAGAAAGACTTTACAGCAGACATTTTCTCCACCCGTGTAAGCACTTGAACCAGACAAGTGTGCCCGTCTAAACTGTTGGCTTAGGAAAATTTCTCCTGGGATTTCATTTTCTTTACATGTGCGACACAAGAGACTGTTTGGAATGAAGGCCGAGGATGAAGACGTTGATTTCGATACCGATGAAATCTTCCGCGTGTCTGATGCAAGAGGAAACCCAGAGAGACAAGGTAAAGCTCAAGCACTAGTCGTCGCGCTTTTGCCTTGAACACTCATGGGCTCAACTTCACATGCACAGAATATGTAAAGTCTCATGAAAAAACCAAGATCGTTGTCAAGCTTTTTAGGAGCATAACAACCGAAGTAAGGGTCCATGTCTTGCATCGAGACTCATCTGATTCGTAGATAGCGAGCTGTCTCTTCTTCCGATGAAAACCCGGAGCTCCAACCTACCACTGACGAAATCATTCGGATCTGTCCTCGGTGAGTAGTAGGGGTGGCCATTTAGCTCCATTCTTCTGGCTGACACCCGAGACACCCTAAGATTCCGGATTCTTGTGATAGGAAAGGTATCAAGTCTTTGTTGATCTCACGCCTGTGTTAACAACATGTTTGTTTTAGACCGGTGTCGGCAAATCTTCACTGATTAATCACGCATTTGGAGTTGAAAAAGCGGTGGGCTACTCGTGACACTAAAATACCCAGTACTACTATTACTGATGCCTATACCCATAGCTCACTTCGGATGATAAGCCGGGCGAGGCAAACATCGACACCGAGTTCATCTCAAACCAGAATGACAGATTTGTTCTCCATGATAGTAAAGGTTTTGAACCAGGGGATGAAGACAACCTCAAGATAGTCCAAGATTTTATTGAACGACGGAAAAACATGACTGCATTGAAAGATCAGCTATATGCTGTTTGGTAAGGCCTTCATCCTGACAGGATGGCATGACAACCTGACGAAATATTCCAAAGGCTTTGCTTTGAAATACCTCGCGCAGGCGGACGTTTATTGGAGACCGGGACAGAAAAGTTCCTTACATTGAAGCGTAAAGGAAAACTAGGAGACGGTACGTTGATAATGGTCATCGTTGTGCTCAGGCGCTAATTCACCTCTCGGTCAAAGTTCCTGTCATCATCGTTTTCACTAAATACGATAAGCTCATCGATCGCATGGATCGTATCCTGGATGAATCCTCTCTTAAAGGATTGAGCGACACCGACGTGAAGAAACTCATCAAGAACAAGGCAGAAACTGAGCTACAGAAAATCTGTATCGGACCCCTAAAGACATTTGCAGGGCCTGATATCCCCTATGCTACGATCTCTAGTGGGTACCAATACGTGCACAGGTTGTGTGTCCCTCTGACACAGTCGGTTTCAGCTAAAGAAGAGCACAAGGAGACCCTCACTCGTCTGATCCAAGAAACTGAAAATCGTGTCCGTCAGCATTTTGCGCTCGAGGCGTCAGTGATGACCTCCATCGCTCAGCGGGTGGATCCTAGACTCAAAATAAATGCATCCATCGAGTAGGCCTCATTGACTTGCTTAATTCTTATTTCACGATTTATGTATCGTCAGGGTTGGCAAGAGAAGTCTGTCTCCAATTTCGTGTTGGTGATCACACAACACAACTGAACCTTCATTTATCACAGGGTATTGGAAGGCGTTGGCATCAAGCACGGCATTCAAGAACCGTATGATGCGGGACTGTCTGAAAGTGCTTCACACAGACATCGTTACTGTGTGGAACTTCTCAGACCCTCATCGTGTAATGGCTCTCTTCATTATTGTCATCGCATACATTCTGACATGGGTTTCGGACAGTACTTGTATAGCACTGAGTTCAGGACGATGATGGTGAATATGGTCAATAAACTAGATTCGGATGATGAACCTGCAGCTGATCCGAACAAGCGCTTGTAGGCTGTTCTAGTACTACATGACGAGGATTTTTATCTCATTGGATGTTCATAGTGTCGTTGGGCTCTCCATGGTGGGTACCATTGCGGCCATCGTGTCTGCCATGGCAGGACCTGCGGCTCCCATTGTGGTACCGATCGCAGCAGGTATCGTACTCGCCGTATGGGTTCACGACGTGTACCAGATGTCGTATGTAGTATTGCTACTTTTCCTGGAGTGCAAGAATGTTGATACTTCTTCCTCAGCCATGATACGCTTCAGCACTTTATGTCGTACATCGTCAGCTTAACCTTCGTGTTGCGGACACTCTATATCGTGTCAGAAAACCAGGAACTCACTCGCAGAGCTATCAAGCTCGCGGCCGCTTCCTACCTCGAATCACCGATGAGCAGAGAAGTTACTACTCAGATTCAAGAGTATGTCAGGGGATTGAAACTCCTGGAACGCGCGGATCGCGATACCCTGGATAAAATATTTGAGCTGATGCAATTGTTTGACATCAATGCAGAACAAGATTCTGAACTTCGGGCTCAGATTCGTGCGGCTGTCGGTTCACTACCAGATGATCCATGGTAAAGCAAAGCGGCGCTCAGCGGAAGAACGTCATAGTGGTATATTTGTGCCGTCTCATCAATTGTAACTAGACATACCCAAGCCTCGGCGTTTTCCTGATGAGTTTGACCCGCGGCGCTACGATCATGTTATATTATTTATCATACGCAGGAACATGCACGCCATCTCCCTGCATCGCTTTTCACTTTACTACAATCGTACAGTCATGATCCGAGTTGTATTGAATTATCATGCATCTTGTAATTCCCACTGCAAGTTGCGTAGCCTGGCCGTACTCCCAAATTTCACGAGGGCTTCGAGAATCGATTGGGATGGTGCTTCCTTCTGCCGAGAGACAAGCCCATGCAGCTCTCTCCCAACATCGGGATGTTGGCCCAAGAATGGAAATGTGGTTTCGCTTATTCCAGACGCGTAGATCCGCAGACATCGGTCTGTTTCAACATGATTTGGCTCCTTCTCCGGGAATGTAACGGTAAGCTTTGTTTTCACATTTAGGTCGAGAAGAAGAGCTATGTAGGGGAGATTCGATAGGCACTGGATCGAATCATGCTTGCGAGTGACGAACCCCAAGTCTTCCTCATTGCGATTCTTCCCCGCTTTGTCCGAAATAAACATCTGTGAGACGCGGTTGAGATCATCAGAGCCAAGGGCAGGGTCCTCAAAATATATGGGGATCATTTTGTCGACGAGCGGCTGCAGATGACAGCATTGTACCGCACTTGTGCGATGCCAGTGTCGCAAAGTCCACTCTTCAGCGCTGCATGTAGCACTTACAGAGGCGATAGTCTTAGATATAATATTGCAATGCCTAGAAGCTTGCTTACCTCGACAAATCGGCGTCAGTTTCATCGGGAACTCGTGGCGAGATAAGATCCGTCATAGACACCCAATGCGAGAAATTGATGTAGGCGTGCTGAAAAGCCACCTTGGCCTCCTTGACCGTCCTCGACCAGAACGTCTCGCCCAGTAGGTATTCCAGGAAATCGATGACGGAAACCTTCTGGCAATCTATCAGCTCCGCTTCCCCGCTTCCCTCATAGTGGAGATCCTGGATCACGCCTTTGGGGGGGTCCTGACGGATAAGGAGATCCTTAGCGAGAAGCAGCAAAAGCCTGCTGGTTAACTCTCCGCTCTGTCCTATCTCGACCATCCCGCCATCAACCTTTCTTTTCAGCACTCCCAAGGCGAGCCCCAGATTAGTAGGCATCCTATGGAGTAGGATTGCTGCAACGCAAGACAGAAGGGGTTCTGATGGATAACCGGTGAAGGCCCACATCCTATCTTCGGTCGTCGAGAAGCATACGCGCAGGTGACTAGCCACTGCCTTTTCGAGATAAGACACAGCATCAGGGTGACCAAAGCAAATGTCGAGACCGAATCTCTGGGACAGGACCACGAGAGCCTGGTTCGTATCATTCGGATCAAATGATTTTGATTTGCAGAGTTTCTGGGCAGCCAGTCTCAAAATCTCAGCGATAACACGTTTTTCCACGAGTGACTTCCATCTGTTTATGGCGGTCAACGAGATTGAAAACGAGAATAAAGACATAGGGACCAACAGTGGACGACCAAATCCAACGATGTGATCAAACCTCGCGACATCATTCGCCGATGTACCAGACAGGGGGTCTGCATTCTGGTCCCAACCAAGATGTGTATAGGGCGGGTAGAGAAGTTGGCCGGCCACCGCCACGCGCAGAGAATCGTCTGTCAGATTGTGTGAAGGTTGGAAATGGGCAACGTAGAACAGCTACTTACGGATCGACTGAGGCGCTGAAAAATCTACTACTTGCGAAGTCGTGGATGCAAAGACGACCCAGACCGATGCGTCACTGTTCTTGGAGTAGGAGTTGATCGTCCTGCCAATGATATGTAATGGACGAAATCCCCTTCTGCTCATGTTGCTCAGAGGGTGGGCCTCGTCAAATGCTATCACGAGTTTGGGATCATTATTCGAAACTTTGTCCTCATCCTTCTCAGAAAATATACGTCGCAGAACCCTCAGCATGTTGTCATAAGATGTCGTGACGAACGATTCGCCTTCTAATTTTGGCGCCATGTTCTTCTCATCTGCACACGCAGTGTGAACTTACGTGGCCACATTGAGCAAAATACAACAATTACCTGTGATTGATATACTTCCCAACTGTGCGGCGGTCTCCTCCGCTGTGGGTGCAGCGGGGTCCGCATTGGTTTTTTCTTCAGGCTTTGGCATTTTGATCTTGGTAAGGGTCTACTGCAAACATCTTTAGTCCATCGGTCAAGACTATGATTTTCCCTGTTCACCTCCTGATATCGAGATCGAACTTTCTGAAAGAACTCGACACGAGCTTCCGAGCACATATTGCACATTTGGTCATTCCATATTTTGATTGCAGGATTAGGATTGCCAGAGCGCAACCGAAGTAGCTTGCTGTTCAGATCCTCCTGAAGCGTCTGGAATGTAGCCGTAAAGAAGGCGTAACAACGAGCGGTATACTCGGCTCGAGTGCAGTCCGTATCTTCTGTCAATATACGCGCGGGCACTAGGTCTCGCATAGGGAAGCCCCGATCACTCGGACCGCGAAGGTTCATGTACAAAACAATGACACCCTTTTTCCGGAGCTAATTCGATGCCTTAGCCGCCTGATACAGACGGGGATTATAAAACACTGACCTCGGTCATTAGTCTTGATTTTCCTGTACCAGAACTTTGGACTATCGAACAGAACTTAGCATAGTAGGGCCTCTCCAGGCCATCTCCCTTGAACTTCATGTTGTTATTTTTCAGGTACTCGTAGAAACTGTCCACAGCCTTCCCAACGTAAGGTCTGATGAATGAATCGTAAAGGAAGTTCGACCGGTCCTCATCTAGGATACAGCTGACCTGAGATGACTGTAAATGTCACACGATAAGAGTCTCTTACCTTGAGATGACGGCGCGGGGAGGTCGCTAGTTTGGGGTATTTGAAATATTTCTGCGTTTCCAGCAACTGTCAGCAGAGGGACATCCATGTCGCTGGCACAAATGCTCACCAAGGTCAGCGATGTGGGAGAACGAGCGCATTTCACAAGCGCGGCGGATGATTTCCTGTAGTTTAGGGTGCTGCTGTAGTGTCTCCTCCGCCAATGCCGGATCCGTGTCAAGATTATCCTTCAGGTGTTCACGTTTGAGCAATTTACTAGCCGCCGAAATGGTGTGTATAATAATTAAGACAAGAAGTGATTTTGTGGTGGTAGTATCAGCCCCTTCAGATTGGACAATCGTCTTCAAGACGTCAGGGTGAACTATTTTGAGCACGGTCTGATCGATCTCATCACGGTGTTGTGATGTGAGTGGCAGAAGTGTCATAGGAAGATCCTGTGATGTTGATGAACCTGACATGGCTCCGAGCGTGTCGATGTCTAAGTGATTGAAATATTGATGATTCAAGCGATGTGGTATGATCATCGGGTTGTGCACTGTGTGGCTGCTACAGTTGAGGACAAGCAAATTAGTCATCACGTTTGGACATCGATTTTGCTCTGGCTCTCCACACAAACTAAAAAAGATATAAACGCACACTTGAGACTCTATACTCGCGAGCCGATTCCTTGTAAAAGTAATTTCAACCCTCCGAGCCCCCCAAAAAATGATTAGAAATCAAAAAAAAGCGGAATCGATTCCATTCGTTTCTTTCTTGTATACTTTTCTACTACAAATACAAATGTGTGCCCTTTGGAGATTTTCCTCTGCCCACTACTACTACCATTCCATTGACATCATTTGCATACTAAGCATATCACTTGCCCTTTGTTGTCACTTACTACTATGCTATAATTTGTAGAAAATTGAATCAACAGTTTTGATCAGCGCTGTGAGTCACATGACACGTCGACTCTCCCACCCAACTATAGGTAGCTTAGCTGCGAACGGTGACATTGTTATGACAGTTGACATCTTTCTATAGGTTTGCCCGGCTCTGGTTCCAAGTTAGAACTGTATTGTGTGGGAGTTACAGATTTGGATATGTCGGAGCGTGTGGCGTCTGAACGATCTGAACGTTGAACGCGCTTCAGAGCTACCTTACCTGCATTCCCGTGTTGCTCCTTCTCAACCCCTTCTGCGATGGACTTTGGTAGGTGTTCCCTCCGATCAGTATATCCTCGCACTAACCTCCCCTCTAAGCACATCCCTCATCTTCTAACAGCCCATGGAAGAGTCTATGCAATGTTGTAGAATACAGCGGCATTTTTGATTCTGAATATCGCCAACCCCACTCACGGTGCATGGAAAACACACGCGTTGCCCTCCAGAAGAAGATAATTCAAGTCCTTGACCAATGTGATCGAACGAACGTCTGGCTCAACGGTCTCGCCGGTGTTGGAAAGACATCCATCGCATTCAGCATAGCCGAGAAGATGAAGGCAGCGCAGAGGCTTGCTGGTACTTTCTTCTTCTCCCACAAACATGTACAAAAAGCTGCCGCCATCATTCCTACAATCGCATACCAACTAGCACTGGCTTTTCCGCGCGTTCGAGAGGATATTGTGAAAGCGATCGAGCGAGACGACTTGCTCCTATCACCTGGAAAATCTCATGCAGATCAGTTGCGGGAACTCGTTATCAAGCCACTGCAGATATTGCGATTCCGTCAAGAACCTTATGTCATCATCATCGATGCCCTTGACGAGTGTCTTTCCTCTGAAGAGGCGGCCAGGCTGGTTACGCTATTGACAGAGGCCCTCGCTGGCCCGACCTTGCCATTTATCCACGTAATATTCACAAGCCGTCCCGAGGCGCACATCCTTGCAGCCAGGCCCTCTGGCGTCCACGAAATTATCCTTACCACTCGCGATAAAGACACCAAACGGGATGTCCGTTTCTTTCTGCAATCATCACTGAAAGAAATACGGACCATTCGTCCTGCTGTTTTCGGTCAGCCACCCATACCCTGGCCATCGGAGGATGAATTCGAGACGTTAGTCTTCAAAGCAGGCGGTCTATTTGTTTACGCTGCCATGGCCATGAATTTTATATCCGCCACTGGCCATCATCCACAGAAGAGGCTAGAACTCTTACTACGCGAGAAGACGACTGTCGGCGCTGACATCGATCAGCTTTATCGGCAGATAATCGGAACTTTGGAGGATTCAACTGCGCAGTGCCAGATGTTGGCGTCCATCATCCATCTAGCCAGACCGTTGCCACTTGCGGAACTCCAAGAAATCTTCCACAGGAATAAAAAAAGCTTCGCTGTGATGCTTGAAGCATTTTCGCTCGTCATCTTGAATGATGGAGTCGGACACATCGAAATCTATCACGCTTCGCTCCGCGATTTCATGAGCGACCCTCTACGGTCGAAAGAATATCACATAGATGATGCACATGCTCACGAACATCTTGCATGTTGTTGCCTTCATTTATTCCTGCGACAGTCCCCTCCATTGACGTCATATCCATTTTGGGCGTGGAATAAGCATCTTTCTATGGCCTATCCTAGCAGGAGACTTCGAAATCCGCTGGATCAGTTTACAGGCAAAACACTGTCACGTTGGGTGCAGGCCCCAGGAGACAGTCACATCCATTACACGTATGCAACTCTCCGACAAGCAAGAAGGACTTATTTATCTTTGGTGATTATTTTGAATATGTTGGTCAATGGACGTGTATTAACCACTGATTGATCAGAAATGGATCAGGGGCCCGTCGGACATCGTAATTGCGTGGCGTATCCATAAAGCTTTTAGAGAGATAGCAAAGTCTCATGATAAATGTTCACGAGACTGGGCAAATTCCCAAATTCAAAGCCGGTCTAGAAATGTAGCCTTCTAGATTAATGTTACAGATAATCGATATGGTGATTCCTCTCTGTACGCGCTGTGTATGCAAGTGTCGTCAAGGATCTGATATTCGTTGTTCGGGCTACTGGCCGACACTGGTGCAGATGGGTCTTGTAGATCTTAGTTGACCGTTAGGTTCCTATGCTAGGGTTATCCTAGCGAGGTAGAGAAAGGTTAGTACGCAAAATTTAAATAGACTCTTAATCCCAGAAACGGTAACGATGTCAGCACCAAGCTCAGGTCCGTGGAAAACACTCCCCAACCCAATCCCTAGGCGTCAACTCCGCCACCCTCTGCTGAAACGCCTCAAACGTGCAAAACTCTGGCGAACCCGGTAAATGCTTCCCCTCCTCGGCGCACATCGGCAGCACCATATTCTTGTTCTTGTAGCGCATACGGACATCTGCAGGGGGTCATTAAGGCTTGTTTTCAATACGTACTTGGATACTCACAATGTTCGTCCTGTCGTCTCCAAAACGACGAAAGCGCGCGAAGGCTCGAGACATTGGTTTGCTGTGAAGCCGAGGTTCGCTTTCGGAAGAGCTCGAATGTTACTGATGAGGTGAATGGCGGCCACCTTGCGCGCGAAGAGATGAGGATAATTAGTATGAAGACGCAAAGTGGTGACCGACGCACTTGTCATCGAATACATCGAATGTGCAGAGCAACGCCGCAAGTGTCGAGTCGTGCGTAGTGTGCACGAGAAGTTTTGTTGGGTCTTTTGAATTAGGTTGGGTCTTGCGTTGCATTTTTTCTGAAGCGTCCGCAAGAAGTCGACCCATTCCTAGTCGGCGGCCGTCTTCTGATTTGACTAATGATCAATAGAAGAACTTTAGTCGAACTTTCGGTGAACGCAAGGAAGCATCCTCACAAACTAGAGGATGACAATCAATACTCGTGTATGGAAGTAGAATAATAGACTAGGGACTTACTGTCAAACCATTCGGCTGTTACAGCTGCTTCCTAGGGATTCATAAATGAGCGGAGAATACGATGAAGGAATAAAATTATCGCACAATTAGACCAATAACGTTATCATCCATGAATTCTGGTGGAACCCGGAAGCCGTGAGCAGCTGCTGAGCGTACCTTTGAAGTAAAAGCACTGAGTTCAACTGCGTCCGTCCTGCCCTGAAAAACATACTGTATCAAGGATCCCCGAAGCTCGAGGAGTTCCATCAAGGCGTAATGGCCTACCGCCTAAATACTTGGAGACTTTCTTATCCAACGGTTCTAAACGCGAGTTCCAAACAGCAACAGCAGCTAGAACATATCAGATCAATCTACGGAATACTGGTCAAAAGTATGTGGTTACCTTCAGCAAACTGCAATTCTAAGAGGGCCAATCGTTTGCAGGCTAAGGTATTGCTGACGAGATTCTCGTCAATTCCATTACTGAAACCAAAGACATCGTGAGTAACGAATTCGCGCTGTGACTTGAGCGAAAATATACCGTATGATGATAGAGGGTATCGTATCCGGAGCGCAAGCAGATGGAGGGTATATTCCGTGGACTATGTGCTGCAGGGATTCGATCGTCCGCGCAATGTTCGTAGAGCTACAAATGTGAGTTTCACCACGAGTCACAAGGTGAAGAATGGGTTTACCGGAAGTAAGTCAAACGCTCATCCTCGAGCCTTGAGGGGAGAAATTTCAATCTTCGAAAAGATGTGAGTGAGATGAAATCAAGAAGCTGCTTGGATGCTTACTTGTCTACATAGAGACTTCGCAATGCCGTCCCGAAAGAATATGTGGACTGTTCTCAGCCACGTAAGACAAGTAATCGGGTGTCACACAGAACACTCACCTTTTTCCCGATATCCGTGAGCTCCCCTAGTAGGCTATATACCGTATTGAAACGTGTGCATCGCGAGTAACCATATACGCAGATCAACGTACCATAATCCATCAGCTGTCTTCCCATGCCTGTTCTCGACAACTTTCTTATACCATAATCCGTCATCTATAGTAGGACTTTGTCCAGCAACGGTCTCATGAAAGCTTTTCGCAGTGTTACACATTTGCCAGTCAGCTGGTATGGATGCTGGAGGATCCGACATGCGCACTCTGACCGGTGTACGTTCGCCTAGAGTAGAGTATGCATGAAAGTTATCAGCGATGACGCAACTGGACACGAAAGCAAGCTCGACGTACCATGTCTCACGTATACGTGCACTTGCTCTAGGTCCAGCCCTTCCGGTGCGACGGGGTAACTTTCGACGTCAAGCGGGGCTGGTCCATCTTGCGTTTGCTGCTTCATTATTCTGAGTTGTCTCACTTAGAGAAGCTCGCGGTTACATTCCCACTGCACGGCATCGGCGTCCGCGGGTTGCAAGTCGTGGAACTCTTCGCTTCGGGTCATTAATGTGCCTCGTATCAGGTCCGGGTGGCGGTGTAGACGCTTTTCACATCAATTTCTGTTCGAGTCTCGTCACCAGATTCGGCCCCAGTCAATTGTATACCATTAATGAGACGCTTTGATAGCGGAATGGAGCAGTTGAAATAACGGAGCAGACCAAAAATTCCATAATCGTGCTATTGATTGTCCTCATTGATTTACAATCTCTCGATAAGCTTGCCGACAGCGTTTTCTTCAAGGACAAGACCATTGACCTTCGTTGAATATTGAACTGCGCTTCATTGGAGCTTTGTTGCCTTGGTCATTGCTCTTGGGCTATGATTCTCGACTGCTTTGCCATAAGCCTTTATGAATCGATAGTCTATACATATATAAGATACGTTGAATGCTGCACTTTATTCTTCCACCGCATTTCAATGAAACTAAATCATGGAAGTGCACATTAGTTGCAGTGCGACTCGAAACTGTACTTTAGGATGTTGTGTCTCGGGTGCCGGTGAGCATTGGCACCCGCATTGAACAGCCCATGCACGGACGATTGGTTGGTTATTCCTTGTGTTACAAAGCTATACCCACCGTTATTGCCCATCTAAATCGGCTGGCGGGGACAGATGAGCCCTACAACAGTGCATTCGAAGATTTGGAGGAGGGCACGGGGCACCAAGACTGGTTAGTACTGCCCTACACAAAGTCTCACTCTGAATGTACACAAAATTGGATAACAAAAACCACTGCTACTTGGGTAAGTAGCTGATATTGATATATGGGTGATGTGTCGAATTACATAGAACTACTAATATTGCTTTCTTTATACGGAGTGTGCCAAAGAGATGTGAAGTGCGCTTGAATGAAGGAATTCGCTCTAAAATTGACGTTTCTATTGAGGCTCCTGAATATTCATGCATGGCGAAGTGACAGATTGCGAAAGAGATGGCGACCCTTCACTCATTCCTGTCTTGTATTTCATCCGGTAACTGCGATCCCAGCCATCTCAACGCGACAGCCAGCATAATTAAAACGACATATGCTGCATTTCCCGCAAGAAAATTGCGTTCCTTCGATACAGCAAAGAGCGAAGTCGCCAAGGCAGGTCCGACCGCACGAGCCATTGACGCAGATGTTTGGCCAAGACCATGGATGGCGCCAAGGACAGTATTGGTAGGAGCGGAGGCTGTGACAAACATGAAAGCAGTCCCTGTAATGAAGTAGGTCACAAGTTATAATGACAATGATTTTATTGCAACACATACCGAAGGCCATATCCCATATGATCATCAGGAGTAGTTGGCAAAGCAAGGTAAACGTGACTGCATGATCAACTCCCTCCCTTGCATTTACAAGCCATGACATTATCGGAAACATGACCATGACTGGTGCGTAGCATGATACTGACATACAGAATACGCGCTTTGGGCCAAGTCGATCGACAATTTTGGCGAAGAAGAATACCTGAAAGACACCATCCACAATTCCAAAAAATGCGAGCCACGAACCAATAGACGAAGGAGCAAATTGAAGGCCACCAAGATAGGTGGGTGTCGAAGGAACAGTGGTAAAAGAGCCCTGAAAGAAACATCAAGAAAAGCGAGCATGGCGTAGTTTGCAATTGGAACAACAACGGTAGGCGTGAGCAGAGATCGCAAGGGGACACATGCCATAGATGTTGAGGCAGAGATTCACTACTTGAAACGCCGAGCGTGGCTGATGTCAACTCTAGTCGACGCTTTGTTGATAATGTCTGCCCGATCTTGAGTAACGTATGTGATAATGCAGGTATGTAGGACCTACTTCTTCTGAAAAGATTGACATCATGAAAAGAGCTAGGACGAACAAACAGGATGTCACTGCGCAAGGCAGAAAGTATGGGTAATTTCCCCAAAATGAATTGGCGAATAACGCGGGCCAATGATCTTGCGGCCGCGCGAGCATTCCGCCAATTAAAGGACTGATACACCCGATTTCATCATTTGCTATCTCTGCAATCAACGGCCCACTTACCCGACAAAGCCTCCAATGCACCAGACAATTGGGAACAAGGAAAATGCCTGAGCCATATTTGTGGAGTCCGTCAATTCACCCATCATAGTCTTCATAACTCCCGCATTGCCATTTAGAAAACCGCACATGCAACGGCTGGGCAAACACAGCATGTCAGCATTGCGTATCTCTTTCAGCTGAAGACACACCTAATGATAAGACTCCAGAAGGACCTTGAAAGGCCGAAAAACAGTATTGAAATGCAAGTACCCGAGAGACCAATCACTAACACCGGCTTGCGCCCAATGCGGTCAGACAGTCTAGTCCACCTCAGCACCGTCAGTGCCTGAGCGACGAAAAACAGAGATTCCTGTTGGTGTATCCGATAGTAGACAATGAGAAAATCATTCTCGTAAGTCGTCATGTCACTACCTACAACAATTCCAGCATAATATCCTACAGCCGCATCGTTGCCCCCAGTGATTCCAAGTTCCCTGATAAGCTCAAAGAGTGAAATAAAATTAAAATGTGCGCCAAGAAAAAATACTGATACTGTAAAATCGTACCTGATTGATGTAGGGAAATATTGATGTCGAAGCGATCGGTTCCACAAGTTGCAGCATCATAAGTATGCCTATCTGACGTTTTGGAAGAGGTGTTTTAGGCTTCTTCAAGGTTTTTGCAGGCAACAGAGGCGTTATCTCGTTTGCTATAATTTCATGAGAATTTGAGGGATCCATCCTGGAGACTGAGGGCTGGAAATCCAGCGAGAGCTGTGTGAGTCCAAGAGGCAGAAGACGTTTGACAGCGAAATCAATTGCCTTGACTCTGAACGAACACTAAATCAGACTCTTGACATGTGTTTATAGCCCGCACATTATTGATATGGCTTCGCCAGCAGCATACTACTGGAGAACGGGAGAAACCTCCGATACAAGCCTGTCCGGGTTATAGAAGTTCGAAGGTAGCGCTTGGCGTGAGTTCTGGCGATCAGCGGGCTCGTGATAGCATACATGGAACAGACGGAGGACCCGTTATAGCCAAGCTATAACAATTGGAGGACAAGCAAGTCGCGTGGCTGTTGTGTTCACCGTGTTTGACAAGGGTTAGAAACAAACTTGAAGTCAGTCAGCGTTAGCTATAGCGTCCACTGTCGCCCACTTCATGTGAAAACCCGACGGTCCAATAGACTCTGAGGTCTGCAATTTGAGATTTGCAGCCATGAGAGAGGTGGCAAAAAAATGTGTTCATGGAGTATGTACTACATGAAGATCTGGTTGGAATGCACAGGAAGAACTATCAGATGAGGCGCGAAGAGTGGCAGTGACGCAGGCACTTTGTCAGAGTGCTTGTCATAAAATTATGACTACGGACATTCGGACTGCGAAGTTGGGATCGCGTCAATTTCCAAGGAGCGAAGTTAGATGGCAGCCTAATCGGGAGAACGGTTCGAATCTCACGCAAATGCGTCAAAAAACGGTATACTTGGATAAGCCATATACGAACGTGTGCCCTGAGTCATACCAAATTTGAAATGCAAGTTGTTTCAGCTCAATTTTTGAATTCGTTTTGGACACCTTGGAACTCTTTATCACTGGCCATTTCAGAGACTCCCCACGTGAGCTGAGAGCTCCCAGGTGCGAGCGACTTTATCAATAATGCTGATGCAGGTGTGAAGGCGGTCTCACGCGTTCAGAGTGCTGGGAGTCTAGGTCTCTAGGTTAGGTTAATGCCGGGTCAGTCATGATGCAGTGAAGATTCAGTCACACAGTACAAAAGCACTTAGACCACGTTCGACACCATCCACCTCAAATCCACCTGAATCCAGTGAAATGGACTCGTACCTCATACGAAACACCAAACCCCTTCGAACTTTCAAAGGTCATATAGACTTCATACGCGCCGTCTCAGTCTTTCCAGATCAACGACGTATGGTCACTGGTTCAATGGACAGCTCGCTTCGTCTGTGGGACCTGAGAACAGGGGCACTTTTGAAGAACATGGAGGGTCACCGTAGCGGGGTGCGGACATTGGCAGTATCACCAGACGGGCAATTGATAGCAAGTGGTGATGAGAGCGGAGTGTTAATCGCCTGGCATGGGGAATCTGGGGAATCTTTCACCGAAGTCGAAGCCCACTACCCAAATTGGCTCGTATCATTGGACTTTTCTCCCGATGGAACAGGACTGGCCACAGGCTCGTCAGACAAAACGACGAAGATCTGGAGTACAACGACATGGCAGTCACAAGGAAATCCATTTAAATGTAGTGACCCTGTCCACTGTGTTCGGTATTCGCCGTCTGGCGAACTTCTTGCGATTGCAACGTCTAGTCATATCGAAATTTATGATCTAAGAACGAAAGAACGTGTCGCAAAGTTCAAAGCTCATAGTCAACTTAACTTGTCGCTCGCCTGGATGCCTGATGGCACTCGCCTTCTCTCAGGGGGCGATGAAAAAGATCCTACCATACGGGAATGGGATACGTCGACCTGGCAGCTGGCCGGTTGTCCCTGGACAGAACATTTGGATGGTATCCCTTGCATTTCTGTGTACACTGCTGGCTTGCTAGTTGCCACTGCATCATATGACCGCAGTGTCCGTGTCTGGCGGCTCTCAGATCGACAAAACATCGCCATCTTTAAACTCTCAAGCTGTGCGACATGCGTCACTTTCTCTGCGGACGGCAAGTACATCCTCATCGGAGATGTGCTAGGTAATATGATCTCGGAGTGGGCAGTACACACCGAGGAACCTTTACCAGAAGAAGCTCTCAAGAAGCCGGCGTACTTCCCCGTCTACTTCCCACCCCTTCGCCGTCTCGTCTCGCATCTTTTTGATTCCAAAGCTGAAGTTCCTGATTCAAAGGCATGTTTTCATCATTGGCTCTGACACCGCAACTTGAGCATGCTTCATACAGATCCTCACTATCAATATGGCAGTACGCAATGCGTGCATCGACGACGACTTGTTTACCGCCGAAGAGTTACTTACACGAGAGATCGACGCCAATAACGACAACTATACCTCGTATGCCAATCGCTCATTCGTTATGGCACGTAAACACCACTGGGACCGGGCAGTTGAGGATGCAATCAAGGTGATATATTGACTCATCAGGGCTCCTTACGAAACGCTAAGCTTCGTCATGACATAGTCCGTCACCATTCGGCCTTCCTTGATAGGCTTTATCTCCCAGGGCATTGCCCTGTGCGGAAAGGGTCAAGTCCGGGACTCGGCCAAATCTTTTGACCTCGCATTCGTGTCTGCGAATGGAAATCCAAAGACGGCTCATATCCTTTTTTTGATCAAGGCAGGTTGACACCGTATTGCATGCTCTGTGTTTCATCAATAACAATGGGTTTCAGGCTATTGCACTCTTCAATGCAAATGAACATGAAGAGGCAATCCAGCGCGTCCAGGAGCTAGCTGCCGATTTTCCCGATACCGATCCTCTTGCTTGTCGTGTCGTAGAAGTGAGTGCCATGCACTCAACCAAGCCCAAGTCCGTTTTTTAATAACGATTGTCCTGCGCTTCGTAAATTAGGCATATCTGCACGTCCAGCTTGGGACCATCGCCTTGGATGCCACGCACTTTAACGACGCTGTTGGCCACTTCACTACCGCTGTTAACGCTAGCGGTTTCTTTTCGCAATCGCCAATTCATTCTACGTACGAGGAATTTACCGTGGTATGTTGGTGTGGTTCAACCGAAAATCATTCTCGTGCTCAACCGAGCTTTTCTACAGCTCTTCGGGTGGGACCTCGAGTCATTGTGGCAAACTGCCAATAAGCAACAGTGCGTTGCACTTATTCGGGCAGGTAGACTTGGAGAAGCCCTCGAATCGTACCTATCTATGATGAACGCAAGTGATGAAGCTGCGAAGGCTAGCTTACGTGCTTGGTTCTCTAGTCAGTCTTTCAGTCATATCAGTCATGACATTCCAACTGCTTCTCATTCAGCTTTGGGGTAAGAACAAAGGGTGTTGCATCCCACCAAAGGAGATACAGCCCTCTCCACTAGTTGCTACGTATGTGTTTTGAACATGAAGATCTTTCGAGCGGGATCTCAGACAGGACTATGAGATGAGCCGCGACTGACACCACATACATTTTTATTTACCTGTATTCTGGATGCCATCCTACTTACGATTTACTCTACCATGACATGTCTCATACTTGACAAAGCGTAGCAATGTTATTAGAAAACCAGGAAAGGAGGGTGAACTAAGTCGGGAGGCTGACAGCGCGAGGTTGAAGAAGGCTGCCAATGCAATGACACGATCATATACCTCACAAGTCGTACCTAGCTGATCTACACTATTTACTACTTCAATTGGTCCAAGACTCGCGGCCTTTGTCGAGTCTCGACAAGCATAGCAAAGGCATGTTCTCCAGCATTTCGATAGCTAGGGAAGACGCGCCCTTCTATTGCAATCTGCTTTAGTGGCTTACCCACAATTCACTATTTCCTTGTCAAATCCTGACGCGATCACGAATGCACCAATCAGTTACAACTTTCTCAAGTATCACAATAACACGAACCTGCTCCCTACGTGCAATCTGCGACTTCAGGAACAGGACTACATGACGAGATGCCTACAGATTAATCGCTCTCATCGCACAATCCGCAATTACGAGTACGATATTGGACTAGAAGTGAATGATGCTGAAAATAAGGATTAAGCATGAGTAGAGTTCTGGGAACAAGGTTGTGCACACCTTCATAAAGCTCACAGGAAGACCAAAGCTCGACGATGTCTTGTGCACACGGAGATGCTGGGAGTCGATGGATAAAGATTGCGATATTGCAGTAAGTTATACAGTGGCGTTAAAAGGTGATCTACTCGAGTCATTTTTTGACACGAGAAACAATGATCTTCATGCGGCTATCCAGGATAGTTAACAGACGAGCGCTGGCAACTGCAGTATCATTATCACAATTGGATGCGCGGCGATACATTGTTAGAAGCCGTGCAGGTGGAGTTCGGACGAGTGTCCACCCTGCAGAGGCGCCGGGAGGGTATACTGTCGAGGAAGGCAGATATGACGATAAGGAGCATTCTTGCTGCAACGGTGATGGTGAACCAACTCGCGTCCTAGGTGTCTACGAAATCGAGGCCAGTCAATACATTGAAGCATAAAGCGCACAATACACGCACCTCTGCACAAGCAAGACACCCGGAATCCTCCCAAAGACTAGACATTTTGGTGGGAGTTGACGCACTGTCAACCTCCACTAAAATGTCAAAGCTCATTCCAAGCACCGCGCTGCTCCGATTCTTTGAAGGTCATGGAGAACGCATGATCGCAGTTTTCCCGATAGACAATACGAGGTTACGGGCTCGAACGACAAGATGTTTCGTATGTGAATATTTGAATCTTGAGGCCAGGTGTTATATTGAGGAAGAGCGTCAAAAAGAAGTTGTAAGCTGGACGCTTACCATATACACTTATCACATCACGTGGCTTTTCCCCATATAAACACGCCACCTCATACTCATGATCGGAGTACTATAGGGTGGCGCTGGATGGTGTGGTTGGGAGTGGTTCAAGATCTAATCAAACTTTTCTTGCGACTCTCTCGTTCACAAATATGCCGTTACTTCTGCCCTGCCGTCGTCAATACATCGCCTCCTCCCAGGTCTGACTCGCAGGGTCGATCATTCACATCGAGG